>KE154402.1:34138-52658 GCA_000411075.1 Sisymbrium irio | reverse complement strand
GCTCGTTCTTCAGCACAGGTAAAGAGCATTAGAAATGCATTTCTCTTGGCAGACGGATCTTGTTCTGTTGACAGAGCTTTCTCGATCATTTCAGGTGCATCCACGAAGAGTTGGTCGCCATGTGGAAGCTTATACATGGACATGATGGCCAGAATTGCATTCCTACGAACAAATGGATGGCGGTGCTCCAAATTTTGCAGCACTGATGGAGTCAAAGGCTCCACTATTTCAGTCTCCTTCAGCCGGCAGAGAAACCTAAGAGTCACCCCACGAATGTACTCGTTCGGATGCTGGAGGTTATTCCGAAGATTCTGGCATATCAAAATCATTTCAGGCAGCACCTTCCCCTTAGAATCCGTTTTTTCAATCAGCTCCAGGTAGAGCAGCAGAAGCTTTTGGATAGTGTGGTCTTCAGAAGGCAGCACATATCTTATAATAGTTATGAAAAGCTGCGGAATGGTTTCGCCATTCAGCAAAAGCATAACCGCCTTCTTCATGGCATCAACTTTCGCCTCAACATCACTTCCTTCGAGAGCTTCTTTAATCTCATTGGCAACTGCGGGAGTCCCTTGGTCATAGTGCACAAGCAAGGTACTGGATTTGTCCATCTTTTCGGATGCTGCACAAAAAGCGAAAGAGAAACCGAAATGAAAAAAATTGACGAGCTCAAATTAAAAGGAAAATCATGCAAGAAAGAGTATCAGTGCAACATAAGAGAGATAGAAAGTGAATAGAGTGAACGGAAACCCAAAACCAGACTTTCACAACCTTACAATTAATAAATAAAAAAATGAGGTACAGATCACATAGTAACAAACAAGATAAGCAAAATGTTACATTTTCCATTCAAGTTTGAGTTACTGAGCACATGAACATTATTAGTTTCCTCATCACTGCTCAAGTACATCTTATAAAATAAGTTATGCATTATCCACATAACCACTCGAAAATATAACCTACACCACTCTACTTAAATTTTCATACAAATGAATCACCACCTCTGTTCTCCAATCCATGGTTTATGAGCAAACATCGCAATAACAGAAGAAAATTCCGCAATGTGGAATCATAGACAAATATTAAATCCGTAGATCCAGAAAATAAACATCACATTAAGATAAATCTATTCCACACAATAGCAAAGCTTCGGATCAATAAAAATTAAAAACAAAATGCCATCTCTCCCCCCAGATTTGAAGAGAAGCAATCAAATCTACACAGTTCGCAGTCTCACTCAGCTGCATAAACACGAAAATCGGGTTCCTATCGTAATCGGATCGAGATCAAACAAAGGACGCCCGAGAATAAATCGAAACAATGTAGATTTACGCAAAAGAAAAAGCCAAAGGAGATCCATCTCTACAAAATCATGCGTCGAAAGTTCAGCAGATAGACAAACCTCAACGCAGAAGAAGATCCAGAGAGAGGAGGAGATCGCGAAGTTTTGGATCCAAGAGAGATTTTGGATCTCAGGGAAACGAACACTCGCACAAAGTGAGAGAAAAATGTATAAATCCCATCTTTTTTATTTTCTCCTTTGTTTGATTTGGGACTGAAGAACGGAAAGCTCGAGTCAACCTTAAAGGCCCAAATATTAATTGATGAAAAGCCCAGTCCAATAGATGTTGAGCAATTTATTTGTGTCCCTACGTTTATTGTTTTTCAAAATAAGAGCCCCATACTTTGAAAAGTGACCGTAGTTGGGATTTGATTTACCGATTTAGGGGATCGGGTTAGACATTTTTTCCCGGTTAATATACGACGAGACCGAGTCTCATTTTCACAACAGACATCACGATGGTAACCCAATGATTACAAAGCACATAATGTAAATTGATCGTTGACGATCTAATTTGATTAACAAACAAAAAAAGGTTCAGGCTTCCTAAACTTTCGTCATGTTCTCTAACACGGCTTCCGCCTCCTAAATCTGCGTATATAGTAAATTAACATGTTGTAACCAAACTACCATTTTGTAGATTTGTGCTTACTTAGTGGTCAAAATACCTTAATTACGCTTTTGATTTAAATCAAACGAGTTTGTAATATACGCTACTGCTAAAAGAAATCTCGTTATAGGACCAAGCATTTTGGAGACGTATTCACAAGCATATTGGCTATGTTTAGTAGCTATGCAATAGTTGCTAACTTTGATCTGTTATTAGTTGTTTAATGTATAGTATATTTCATTATTTGTGTTATTGGTTAAATTTGGTTTTAAAAGTATTTGCAACAATTTATATGACATTTTGAGGATGAAATATTACAAACCCCACCACCACTGGCTAGGGAAGGGATGAATTGTTCCAAATAAAAGCCTTATTCGACTACCGCACATAATTGATCAATTTGTCTGTATTTGCTTGGGATGTGTTGGCGTTGTTGTGATAAAGTTTTTTCTTTCAACAAAAAGAAACATTCGATAAAATGTCTACCGTCTAATAGCTTTATAATTTATGCTTTGTTTTATAAGAATCATTCCTACAAATAATCAATGTTCCACCGAAATGATTAGCACTTATCATTACACATTATTAACATAGCATGTGTTTAGATTCTTTTGGTGGTATGTACATACAAATATGAAAATATAAACAATAGTGTATGTATATATTATGGAGTACTATAGATCTAGAGGGCCACAATCAAATCTAACTCATCTTTCCAATGGAACCCAAAACTTTGATATTCATCGTCATCATCATCGTTATCACCACTCCATCTTCTATCTCTTCCCAAATCACATCCAACAAAACACCAACAACATCAACTCTAACTTCTTCTAAATATAAAACCATAGCCCGCAACACCATTCAACAACAGTTTCTCCGACCACACAATACCTTACGAGCCAAGCTTCGTCTCCCTCCTCTCAAATGGAGCAACAGTCTCGCGCGCTACGCCACCCGGTGGGCACGAACTCGCCGTGGAGATTGCAACCTTATCCACTCCGGTGGACCTTACGGAGAGAATCTCTTCTGGGGAAGTGGAAAAGGGTGGACCCCAGGGAACGCGGTGGTTGCGTGGGCTTCGGAGAGGAAATACTATGACAGGAGGACTTACCGATGTAAAGCAAATGGGGATTGTTTGCATTACACACAACTTGTGTGGAAGAAGAGTTCGAGGATTGGGTGCGCAATTGGGTTTTGCAAGAGCGGTGACACATTTATCATTTGTAATTATGATCCTCCGGGTAACATTGTTGGACAACCACCCTTTTGAATGTTGCGTACGCCTCATTTTGTTTTCCCCATAATTTTCTGAGATAATGTTTATATACCTTGATGATGAGTACGATATATATGCGTGTTTTAAAATTATACGTTCTATAAGACTATAATATATATGATTGTTCTAAAGTTACGAAATGTATATGTATATAACACCTAAACATATAATAAAATAAAAAAAATATTCATAGATGATACAAAAGAGAAGGAGTACTAAAAAGGGTTTAGATATGCATACCAAAAAAAAATGTAACCGAAACATTTATGTAAAATAATTAGATACCCAAAAGTTACTGCAAAAGCATAGCCCAAAACACATGTTTTAAATTTATCAACAAAAATTTACATGTGCTATCTTAAGTAACTATTATACAAACTTAGTATAGGAATTTGTCCCCACCCCAACAATCAAACATTAAAATATATTGTTTACCTTTTAGCATAAAATTATAATACCACTATGTTTTTGAATAAGATCAGAAACTTAATCAGATGAAGTAGTTGAAAAATAGGACTAGTATGATATACTCAAGCTGGTGGATAAATAATTGTCAACAATGAAGACTGATGAGCCATATTGAGATGAACGATATATGGAAAGCTCTTTCAAAAGAAAAATATCTGCCAATGTTTCTATCAGCAAAAAAAGCATACAACGTACGTACTTAAAACAAATGTATGGGTGTTGGGTGATCAAGGTGAAACAAAATAGGACCTTCAACGATCTGATCGAGAAGATTAACTGAAACTATATGAAAGGAAACAAGGAAACATCTCTTTTTTTTTGTAGTCAACACCAGATATTTTCTTGAGAATGCAAGGGAGTTGAGCTTTGTGCATTTTAAATACATCAATCGTTACAGTGCATAACACATATTGAGATCATCAAATTTGAGTAAGAATTTCTATGGCTCTTCTAATTCTTTTTCCAAGGTTCTTCTATGTGGGAGAGTTCATATTGGACGTAAAACAAACAGGATTATACTGTAATTTGATATTTGTGATCATTACTTTATAAATAAAACGTTAAGTGTTAGCTAGCAGCCTAGCACGCTGCACGGACCTTATCACATATGCATGGTGTGAGCAGAGACAGATTTAAAACCAGAGTCATAATCTATATCCGGTAATTTCTTAGAAATGACCATCATTTTAATTTTGGTCACCTTTTTCCACGGGATCTGCTCAGCTTAACGTGAAATTAAATTTACCGAGGGGAAACTCATTTCAGATCACGTTTGATTCGGTTGGGTCTTATGATAGTTGTCAATATTGGGCTTATTCAGATTGAGAAATTTAAAATAAAACGGACCAGGGGGAATTGAGTTGGGTCGTACGAGTGAACGAAAGAAAAAGCCCAAACAGACACAGTAACTGAACCCTAAGATCTATCACTTCATCGACGTCGTCTCTTGTGTTCATCGCCGGCTGACAACGTCGACTCAGCTTCATCTCCCTTGTCGCTGTGACTCGGTTCACTTCAGGTCAGCTTCAGAATTCTTAACCGATATTTGATTCGAGGCTAAATAATAGCCTACCGGATTTCACTGGCTAAATTCATCCGGTTTACTTAAAATCGTAAACTAAACCGTTTTTTTCCAGGTTATACCAAAGCGTACAGAGAGAAAGAGAGCATTTGCCGATAGATTTTAAGGAAGAAAGAAAAGGTTTTGCGATCTGTGAGTTTGAAACGAAAATGGCGTTTAGAGGGAAAGAGATGATGAAGAAGCTTGTGAAGAAGGTCGGAGCGGAGACTCTGACTCCGGAGCTGAAAGAGAAGCTGAAAGCTTGTGTTCCCGATTCCAAAGTCGTGATGGGCAGAGCCAAACGCGGTCTCTACGCCGGCCGCCATATCCAGTACGGAAACCGCGTCAGTGAAGACGGTGGCAACAAGTCAGTCTCTTAACTCCCATCTGTTTTATATGTTTGTGCCGTTTGCTTTAAGAGCTTGTCATGCTTTTGCTTTAAAGGTTGCATCTTTTAAGCTAATTGTTGGTTTGAGGAATGGTTTCTTGATTTTGTTATGCGTTTTAGATTGGCGAAATGATATTTGGATTTGCGTTTGAAACTATTTAGTAACCATTCCAAGTCTTAGATGCTTAGAGATGCGACAGTGCCTTTTGTTTGTGTAGCTCTTGATGCGTTGTTTCCGTTGTTGAACAATAATGCATACATAGTGTGATGCTTCTAGTTGCTCTATATGATTCTGAATGGTTTGCTGGCTCTTTTGTTGTTCTCAAAGTTTGTAACTTTTTTCGTGGTGTGATTTGAGAACAGGTCAAGAAGATGTTGGAAACCGAACGTTCAGGAGAAGCGATTGTTCAGCTACATATTCGACCGTCACATTAAAGTCAAAGTCACAATGCACGCTCTCCGCTGCATCGACAAAGCAGGAGGAATAGACGAGTACCTGCTCAAAACACCATACCAGAAGATGGACACAGAGATGGGTCTTTTCTGGAAAACCAAAGTCGAGCAAAGATATGCAGAGCTAGGTCAAATGGAAGTAGCCTTCTTCACTCCAGAGGATGAAGCCAAGTTCGAACAAGGTTTCAAAGACTTGAATATAGCTAAGAAAGAGGTTCGTAGGGAAGCTCGTAAGGAAGCTAGAAGAAAGATGTATGGAGGTAACGGCGGTGAAGATAAGGGTGAGGAAGAGGCTTCTCTTGAAGGTGGAAAGTCAGAGTCGCATCAAGATGATCATGGGTGGTTAGAAGCTAATGCTTAAGAGAGTGCTGTCTCTCTTTTCTTTTGAGGAGTTTCTTCAACGTTTTGGATCTTGGAAGATGAAGAGAGGTAAGTGATGTTGTAGGTTATAGGTTCGATTCCTCCCCTACGAACCCCATATCTCAGGTTTTGAATTTGAGCAATGTCGTAAAAGTCTTTGTAATAAACGGTTTACACCTCCTTGGAAGTGGATCTTTATTTACCTCGTTTTACATAGTTGTCCTTTTCTTTATCCTTGAATGATAAGGATTAAGGCGTATGATATATCTAACTTTTTTCTATTTTCTTATACCATTCGTTACATTGTCATTCACTATGATTATATTCTTATGATTTTTATTTTTATGATTATATTCTTATGATTTTTATTTTTATTTTCTTGGAAGTGATTTTTATTTTCAGTTATAGTTATGTATATTCTTGTAAGTGTTTCTGTTTACTGATTTTTATTTTCAGTTCTAGTTATGTATCTCTGTTACCAATCATCTAACCATCAATTTAACCAGTTTTTTTAATAATAGAAACATTGGATCCACCATTCAATTTTGTCGCTGTCTAATTTAAAGAATTTGGTTGCTCTACCATAAAGTGACAAATAACCTGATTTTCAAAATAAAATAAAAGACTCAAAATAATGAATGAGAAACTAAAGCTATACGAATACAATAGTTTCTTATTAACGTTAACGATAAAGCAACTAATTTTAAAAATACTTTACAAATAAGTAAATGATTTAATACAAAGAAATCAACGATAAAGGCTAGAGAGGTTTGTTACGCTAATAAAGGACAAAAGATTAAAATATATTATCCTACGTCGTGCCTAATTCGTCATCGAATACTTAAGAGTTAGAGGGGTCTTCGAATTCTCAATGACTCATGATGATAATCTTCTGACCAAACAAAAAGATAGTCTCTATATATTATTTTGTCTAATTAAAATTTTGGTCAAATAAACTTTGTTTCTTATCTTTAGTTCTCTACCACTACCTAGAGACGTCGCAATCTCTACCAACCGTCAGATATTCCGGTCCCATTATAGACGGCGAGGATCTCTGCGTCTCCGTCATTTCAGATTCTTTTTTGATAATAAATCGTCAATTTTAAAATGTAAATTCGCTTTAAGGTCATTATGGAATAAAAAACAAACTTTGATTTATTAATTAATTCCAAAAAAAGATAAATAACTTAAACTGAAGAAAAAATATCGCCAACAAGAAGAACAAACAAACGCTCTTCTATTTTGTTTCTGCATTTTCCAATTCCCAGGAAAAAAGATAATCGAAAGGTAATCATTCGAACAAGATAAAGACTTTAGCTTCTAAGTTTTCTTCCTTCTCCTTGGTAATATTCCTTTTCTTTTTCTCTCTGAATATTTTTGATGTTTGACTTGTGCGTTTCTGTTGTTCTTGAATCTCTTGTTTGGGCCATGAAAACATTAAAAAGGCTATGTTTCGTTTCCCTCGTGACACTTATGAAAAGACAAAACATGGAAGATATTAGTAGATGAAGTCTAAAAAACTGAAATTCTTTCAGATAAATTAATTGTTTAGCTCATGTTCATAAATCATAACCTTCAGATCATCATGTAAAAGGTTTTCATTTCTATTTGCTTCTTCTAAGAAACTGTCAACATATAATAAAGCTTTTGTTTCCATTGGACGGACTTTTGTGATTGAAGCTCTGAGTTTTAAATGAGAATAAGAAATTTGTAGTCCAAATGAGTAGTTTATGTTTCAAAAGTCTGCCCCTTTATATGACAGAAGCGGCTGATGAAAGATAAACTTGGATAAAGGTTTTAGTTTTGTTACAGGTACTGCATCCATTTGAAAACTTTATGGATCGGTGGTCTGGTAAAAGAGCCATTGAGGCACGACCAGACTCGAAGAAGGGTGTTGGTGTCGTTTTGAGAGATAGATTTACCAGCAATGTGTGCAGTGATGAGAAAAAATCTATGAAGTTCACTCGGTTTGTTGGCTCTTCAGATAAGAAAGACAAGTCAGTTCTGTCTTCAAGCCGCTCTGCGCAAAATGGGAAGGAAGCAGTTAGAACGTCCTCAAAGTTTTGTGGCTCTAGCTCTTCTTCTGTGAAAAGTGAGAAGCAACCGTTGTCTCAGGTATCCATGGATTCATCAGAGAGCAGCAGAGGTAGCGAGGACGAGTTAGAGACAGAAATCTTGGAACTTCCCCGTGGAAGAGATAAACAAAGAGCTCAGAATAAACTTAATTATGGAAAAGTCAAAACACCGGAAGCGGAATCCTCAAGCTTGCCATCAAGCTCAAGAATCAAAAGAGGTTTTAGGCAGAGATTTGGGTTGAGCAAGCAAGAAGTTCACCCTGGTCCCTCTGGCCAGTCAACATCAGCAAACCGAGGATGTAGCCCATTGTTATCCGGTGTCATCCCAAGTGGTTTTGGATTGGAAAAAAGATTAAGTAGGAAGGTAGACACAATCAATAAGAGAAAGGTTTATGGAGAAAGCAGCTCCAGCTCCTCAGCTAGGGGTAAAAAGGTAATAGAACCACCTGCTGAAGAGAGACGTCTTGGCTTTAACCCGAGAGGTTCAGATAGTAGACGGGCAAGACATTGCATTTTAAATGCTGACAACGATACTGCTTCAGTTGGGAGTCAGAGATCAGTAAATAGAGGTGATGGCCGCATGAGATTCTCAAACCGAGGGAGTGGTCGAAATGGTTTATCCTCTATTACAACAATGGAGATGTCCCAGACTGAAACATCAAACAATCTTAATTCTTCTGTCTCTTTGGAGCTGTTCTCTGGTTTTCCGGAATTTGGTCTCTCTGGTTCCTTATCGAGTCAAGACAGTTTTCGCAGTTACAATTTAGATGGGATCTCTGAGGTAACTATTGCTTCTTTCTTACTCTACAACTTGACACCTTGTCTGAGCATCATCAAATAGTGCTTACGACAATGCCCTTAGCACTATTTAACTTTTGTTGCTTCCTATTTCCCGGAATGCCGTTGCAGATTTTGCCAGAACTTGATAGGATCGAACAAGATATTGAGCTCAATTACGAGGTTATATGATTTACATGTTTTGAGTTTCAGATATTGTCATGCATATTGTTACTCATATTTTCCTCTCCTTTAGCAGGAACTGCTTATCATGGAGACAGGTTTACTTCTAGGTGGGCTAAGCTTCTATGACCAACACCGTGACATGAGGCTAGACATCGATAACATGTCCTATGAGGTTTGTCTTTACATCTTCAAACCCGCCCTACGTTCTGGGAGGTAGTATATTTACCCTTTGTCTTTTCTTTTGAATAAATACAGGAACTACTAGCTTTGGAAGAGAGAATTGGTACAGTAAGTACTGCTCTCACAGAAGAAGCAATATCAAAGTGCATGAAAACAAGCATCTATCACAAGAAATCTTCAAGTTATGGGTCTATAACCAATAGTCCTTGTGATAACAAGGAAGATGCCAAGTGCAGCATCTGCCAGGTATGTCTCTTTCGTCTGTTTTGTTAGTTAAAATCAAGTCTTTGGCTTTGTTGAAATCTCAAGTGAAATCTGCCATGAGGTGACATAGCTAAGTCAACAACACCAAGCTTTGTCCATTGTTTGAAAAAACTGTTACGGGTGTCAGTCACATAGTCTAATGGATCTTTGATGTTTACAAGCGCTTCATTGATGATGATCATGGCTGTGACTATAGAACTGATATGGATATGGGATATTACAAGTTTTTTTGTTTCTCTTTTCCAAAGATTTCATCATAGTCTTATCGTTTTGGTTCTCAGGAAGAGTATACAATAGGTGAAGAAGTTGGGAGGCTACACTGTGAGCACACATACCATTTGAAGTGTGTGCAAGAGTGGTTGCGGATGAAGAGTTGGTGCCCAATCTGCAAAACCACTGCAGAGACCTCCTCCTCTAAATAACCGTCTTCTTCGTCTTTCTCCTCGTTCATTGTAGTATTTCTTTCATCCAGAGCCTGTGAACAACAATGGAATCCGCCTAAAAAGGGCCTCACCATTTCCTTTGTGTACATACAAATTCACACTGGCTTTGTCTCTCTTGCCTGTATTCTTCTTATCTCTTTTGTCTAATGACACAACTCTCCTGTGTTTTTCTTCCGCTTTTTACCTATTTCCTGTTTATTTCCGTACTGTAAAGCAGGGAAGGCCAAAAAGATGTCATTTGAAGAACAAAGATTTCATCTCACATTCTAAATCTCAGTCGATTTGTTGAAAAGCAGCAATGAACCTGGTTATTTGAATCTCTGGATGAAATAAGTTTTTGTGCAGGGTGTACTTAAAAATAAAGACATTCAAAGAAGACATCGGAGCCGCCTCTGGCATATTTTCAAAACAATGAAACGTATCTTCTCTTCTTCTGAAAGAGATTATAAACCAAAATTTGGCATGTATAACCATCCTCGGCAAAAATGAAGCATAGAACACGTAGATTCCCTAACTTTATTCATCTATGGGATTCTAACTTAAGAGAAAAATTGTCGGAGCGAAACTGTAAATTGACAAGCTTCTTCAGTTTTCACTGCGATACAAGTTCAGAGATGCAAGAAATAAGATGAAGAGCTCATCACAAAATAGGGACTTTGTAAGTTGCTTACTAATCTACAGGGTATCTGCACTTCACTTTTGCTTAATTCCAGAGTTGCCAGACGATGGAGTTTTGGTTCAAAGAAGCAATGAATTCATCTGCTATGGTATCTATAAACAGTGTGGCTTATAGAAACAACATGTTCTCACTAACATGATATTTAATCAACCCTACAGGCATATGAAACAGAAAGAGAAATGAAACAATCAACTACGAGCAGACATGAATCAAGGGGTTGCAACAAAAAGAACAATTAATGTTGCATTGGCTGGGAAGCTGAAAGCAGAATCATCAAGAAATTTAGAATCTGAGTTTCATGAATCTCCATAGCCAGAGAGCATTATATATATATTTCCCCTTTGTAATTCAGTGCAAATATTACTTGGGTTCCTAATTTACGTCCATAGTAGGGGATATCAAACAGGCAAGAAAACCACCAGTAAAAATTTTAGAACGAGGGAATACATTGAGGACTACAAAAATAACCTTTTCATTGAAATGAGAAAACAAAAATGTAATGTAAATGTAAAAGTGATGTCAATGTGTTTTCAAGATATGAATTCTAAACAATTCTAAGACTATGTTACATACACAGCAATACTGCATCTTTTACATGACTGTTTGTACCTTGCTCCTGCCTAAAACCCACAGTATCTCCGCCAAAAATTTCTCTTGATTCCCTTATCTGGCCTGCGTGTTACACCAGAGCTTGAAACTCGCTGGGATGAACAAGTCACTACTGATCTTACAACAACACGTATTTTTATTCAAATACGGTTCTTCGGGCTTAGCTGCATTTGGAAATATCTACTAACCTGCCCCGAGCCTGCGGCTGCTGGGACATAGATGTGCCTCTCAGCCATCAGGTCCATCCGACCAAAACCAGTGGCCCATACTTTAGGACCAGAGCAGCTTTCTCAGACAATTTGCAACATCCAACATCTCAAACTTCTTCTTTCACACCCCTTCTCGTTCTCCCAACGAACGCATGAAAATTCTCTCCCGAAGCAATGGCCAGTCTTCGCCAAGTTGATGTGGATTTAGCTCCATTGCAACTCTAAAATCAAGCAAAGACACCGGATGCTGTTCTTGCGTCATGGCAGACGGTTGGTTACTCGTTTGTATCTGCATACTATTGCTCGGCCGCACCCCATTTACAATCTCGTCTCGGCTCTGCAGTTTGTCTAAACTTTGGTTTCCAGGCTTTACATTCTTGGACCGAGCTCCAGACAAATCAACGCATGATTTGATCAGTTTCTTCAGGTACATGTCCAACATGTTATTTAACAAACTAGAACAATCCGCTGAAACCCCTTCGAGACCCTGTACTACTGCAATATTCTCCATCCTCTTTCTCAGCATCTCTGTCTCTGATAACCCACCACTGTCATAGCAACTTATGAAGTCAGCCCTGGTCGAAGCTGGAACTGTTCTGCGGGTCCCACCGACGCTAGCTGCGCAGAATGGTATACCTAAAGGTGCCATTACGGGACTCTTGGAAAGAAGCAATCTACCTCGCTCCTCTTGAGCTTCATCATCTCTGCTAACTTGAGCTGCGGCCTTACCTTTATCCGGTATCCTCAAATTTTCAGCAGGACAAGGAATTGCACCGCCTCTTTCATCACCATACCGACCTGATCTATGATAGGCAAAAGGACCAAAATCCCCGTTCTCCGTGTTTCTATGACCGCTTTTGTCTTCTCTACAAAGTGGTTGATGCAACAAACTATCAACCTTTCCGTTGGGCCCAAGTGGACTAGGCCTATCTCTGATTGTCCCAACACACGTTCCTGACCGAACCTTGGGTAACACCCCATTTGACCAAACGGGATCATTCCTATTATGGTTAGGGATCAAAGATCCGCTTTGTTCAGGTCCACCTTCTATCCCGAGCACCAAAGATTTGTCAGGGTGGCCGGTTTTGTGAAGTGGTGGTGGGGATTTCGCAAGGGACGCATTTCTCAAGATGGCGTGAATCAACTTGTTGTGTAGAGGAAGATTCTCCCTCCCCAAAAGACGGTGACATGACTTATCAAACTCACTCTTAGTAAGTTTCTGACTCAGAAACCTACCCAAGTAATAAAAATACCTTCTAGATCTTTCAACCCCAATCTTCTTCACAATATGCACTTTCAGCTCAGCCAGATCAATCCTGGGATCTTCAGGACGTTGCATACTTCTCTCTATGCTTCTCCTTCTTCTTCTTTTTTCTTCTTCTTCTTCTTCTTCTTATTTTTGTTCTAAACCCGAAAATCGGATGGAAACAGTAAGAGGAGTGCACAAGATGCACCCTCTCAGCGTCTAGTTATCCTTCACACCAATAAATCCAACTCATTAACTTATTATGACTTCCCAAGCTCAAATCCAGGAGCATTTCAAGAACTTAGCTGAAGCTTTGCAGAACAGGACACTCCTGATCTCGTATTCCAAAACAACCCAGAACTCGTAAATCTAGGAGCCATACAATGCAAAGCCAAATCTCATCTCCCCCAAAAACCAAAACCCTAGAGAATAGAGATCATCACCTAGTATCCAGCTTACACCAAGAACCTTCGATTCCCCACCTTGGCTGAGTATGTATTACAAACCCTAGCTCAAAGTTACCTGATAAGGACGAATCAGCAAACTAACCCTTTGGCCAACTTCAGAAGCGGGTAAGAGCACGAAACTGCATCAGAGCAGGAAAAATCCAGCATTTTTCATTCACGCCCAATTCGAAAGCTGCGAACTTTGAGAATTAGAGGAATTTGAGCTGGAAGCAAATCGAGATCAGTGGAGTTTGGGAAAAATGATTCGAGCTCGAGAACAGAGCAACGAATTCGAATTGCCTTGAAAAAAAAGAAGAAGGATTGAAATTCGAATTGGAGGTGGGAGAAAGCGGGCAATGAGAAAGCGGGACCCAAGCTTGTAAGCAGAGGAACAAGTGTTGGAAGATTGAATTGAGAAGGAATAAACTTTTTGCTAAGATTGACCAGAATTCAGACAAATGACAAAACCGAACAAAACGAGTAACTTCTTCCGACCAAACCAAATTTATGATTTTTCTCGGTTTCTTACTACTACTCTTTCTGCTTCCCTTCGATTTTATCTTCGTGGGCTTGCTTCGTATTGCCTTTAGATTTGAATGTGTCCCAACCTTTTCGCTCTTCTGTGTTTGTTTATTAGCTTCGATCGCTGCTTATTGGGTTTTGTTCGTTTTCTTCTTCTTACCTTTCTTTTTTTTTTTATTCTGTCTGTTTTTTTTTTCTGTTCTCTCTCTTTCTCTCTCTGTCTTGATAAAATTTGCTTATTGGGTTTTTGCTCGTACTTGCTTTTTGTACTTTGGATTAAACCAAGTTGACATAAGAAATAGGTTGTGACACTAGATTGAACCCATTTTATTCATCTTGCAGTCTTCTGATCTGGGTAATCTAATCTACTATTGAAACTAGGTACTACTATATCGTATCCTGTCAGAGTTTCTGTTTAAAAGTAAAAATATTTTTGACAAAAATGACGTTTATAAAGTTGAAGAGGGTGTGTTGGTACTATGGGATTTTTCCCCAAATATCAGGTGTTGGCTTTTTGGTCAAGTAAATTTGTAATTGGACAAAAGGAAAAGAGTTCAGTATTGATCATCAAACTGGAAAGCTGACAAAGCTAGAACGAAACCAAGTTTCAAACTTATACAACATAAACATTAAACATTCAGAAATTAAATAAAAGGAGACATAGTTTGACATAACTCCAGAAGACAAATCCTCCTAACTCAAATACTACCAAAAGAAATATAAAAACCTAAAAGAGAGAACGAAATGACAATGAACTTGGTAAGACAAACAGAGTGGGACTGAAATCTAAAAGAGATGTCACATAATCCTACCTCATGATACTCTCCTACTGCATTGGGTTGTTGTGTACAGCTCTTCTTACAGTTTATTTGGCTCGCCCTTTGCCTCGAACTCCTCGGCCTCTTCCCCTACCTCGGCCCCTACCTCTTCTCGTGTATGCCAGGACCTTGGTAGTACCAGGGCTGCTACTTGCCGAGTTTGAGTTCGGTAGAGATTGGTCTCCTGGGAGCCACTCTTCTTCGTGCGTGCTTGAACTGTTATGTGAGACGCTTGAGTCGCTGTTATTGTTTTCGTTATCAACCGCACCATCTGAGCCATTCCCTACTGTGATATCATCACCAGGAGTTTCAGCTACAGGCTCAGAAGCCTCGGTTTCATTTGGTTGTTTTGGTTTTGGTTGACCTTCCATAGCCACTGGTGAACTGAAAAAGGACGGTATTGCTTAGCAGAAAGCACTGACATCTTATAGGTCAAACCAAGCACACAAAGGAGCCCGTTTTTTTTCGAAAAGAGCAATTTTTCACCTAGGTGATGAAGATGGGAAACCGTTAGAAGTAGGACATGCTGCGCCTATATCATCAGCTCCTTTTGATGTTTCAAACACATCTTTTGGGATGCAAATGCTCCCAGCTGGATCCAAAGTTGCTCCAAGAGCCAAGACAGCTGCATTAATAGCAGCGCAAGTGAATAAAGAGAAGCCAGCTAACATCATCCAAAACCACAGGTACTTAGAAATCCAAAGTGTTACCATTTGTGGTGTCACCAATAGTCGAGCTAGGTTGGATGAAGACGTCATCTACACCGGTTCCACTGTCAAATACGGTTGAGAAACTTAAGAATATGGATATGCTGAAAAATGGATATGACAGAAGAAACGAGGTACAAACTGAGTTGATAGGCTATGTACAGTAAAAAAACCTTTGAGGAGCGGTATTCATATCTTCAGATGGATTGACTCCTTGTGGGGAGATAAATCTCTCGTCCAAACGAACTCCATCTTAGAAGAAAACATTAAATCCATGAGACAGAATTATATGAAACCGAAGATGAGAGAGTGAATACAAGGAACGAATAAAGGGAGAAACTAACGAGATCTAGTGTGTAAAACTCCTGTTTCTTCAACGGCTTGATTAGCTTCCGTAGTCTTCAATCAAGTAAAACACACAAGGGAGAATTTTAAAACGGAGATTAAACCTGTAAGATACTTCTTGTTATAGACGCACATGGTGAGTGCTTGGTACCTGATTTTGTTCAGAGGTCGGTATGGTTGAATTTGGTACCCCGCTTTGCTCTTTTCGTACAGCTAAAAGAACAGAAACAAAAAGATTTACTATAGGTAGCCAGAAGTGAAATTATGCTGTCTATTACTGAAAAACTATTTCCACAAGTGGATAGAGAAAACAAACACCTTGGACACCTCCATCAACAGTCAATGATGCATCAAAAACATAGGAATTATGTTTAGGTTCCAACGATGCTACACTACTGGGGGATACAGTTTTAAGCATTTCCTCTGTTGCTCTAGCTCTGACTTTACGAATCTCGTCTTGAATGTTCCATGAAGGATTAGAACGGGATCTCCTTTTCAGCTGCATTTTGGTACCAAAAGTCAGAATGCATACGCATAACTCTGAAAATGCCATTAGAAATACATGTTGGCATGCAACTTTTCTTTTGGAAAACTGAAATTAGCATCACATAAATGCCTCGTGATTAACTAACATGAACAGAAGAACAACTTCAGACCTTCAAAAATCATTTGACCACAGGAGAAGTATGCACTGCACTGGATAATATATAGGAAACTTTCGACTGTACCTTGGAAGAGGATAAGTTTCCAGCACTATAAGGAAATGGTGTCCCTTCCTTAAGAAGTTGCATCCCTGCTGGTGATGGTGACCGAAACTCTGAATTGTTCACAGCCGGAGATCCCCATGGCAGACGAGCTCGCATATATGACCTCGCCACGTCCACAGGCGATCCAGCACCATCTTCAGTTGCCTGGAGATTGAAAATAATGGCTGAGATGGTGATCGTTTTCTAAAGCACAATGGAGAAAGAAATTACAAATTGCGGAAAACTGGTGAAGAAAAACTTTCAGAAGATGAACACTTCTTATGAGCTAAAGTCTTCGTCCTCTCAGATAGAAAAGAACGATGAAGGCATTTCAGGACTCATTACAATAGATGGTCATAGTCGAAATGCTTAATCAGAGGACAAAGACTAAGAGCATAGCGACGAGATATTTCAACAAATACATGCATGTGAAAATACGGAAGAGTTAAGAAAGCAGAGTTTCCAGAACTTACCTTAGACTTTGAATTTGATGCTGATTTCTTCTCCTCCAACCATCGTTTTGCTTCCATAACAGCTTTATTGGACATTTCACCCGCATTCACCTCTACAGAAAAGAGAGAGAGAGAAGATGTCACATAGAATAATCCAGTCTGCTTGCACAGTATATAATCAGTTACATACCACTTGTCAATCCGTTATCACTGTGCCTCCCCTCAGTAGCAGCGGGAACACTGGGATGATCTACAACCCTCGCCTTGATGATGTCTATCAATCTATCGCCCTCTTCCCTGAAAAAACATTTACATCAATATGATAGCAAACTAATTATAAAAATACCGCAGATATACTTTCAACTAAGACATACCTTGCAAATGTTTCTTGCATGAGAAGCTGCTCAATTACACGCTTAGAACCGATTCTTTGGATGGTTGATTGCTGGGCGTTCACAAGGTCCTATTAACACAAGCACATCATATTCAACTGTAATCAGGCTTCCATCAATACACAATGTTGAAAAAAATTTTAGCTTTGTGAACTTTACTTCTACAAAACCATCGACAAATGGCTAAAAGAAGCTCGTAACAGTGAAAAAGTAGAGTAAAAAATTGAAACTAGAACCTTTAGCAACACGATCCACTAAGCCAAAATTCTGCGAACAATCAGTTCGAAGATCACAGGCCTACGATCTCTAACCAAATTTAAGAAAATGGCAACGGCACAGCATATCACCAAAACGAGTAAAGGTGGTTATTAGTACCTCAACCATTGTTTCATCTTCGGGAAAATCGGTAATGTTCTTGTCAACATCCTCATCACCTTCAATATCTGAATGAAAAACAAGGAGGATAATGAAGTAGAACCTAATCCAATCCGTATAAATGAAAAAGAAAAAGTCAGAGTTTGAGAATTAATACGAAGGTTACAGCTTTAGAAGTAAGTTAGCGAAATAGAGTGGCACTACTTGACTTCAATTAAGTGACATATTGGTGGAAAGAGAAAAAGGGAGAAGCTTTAAATCAAATGAAACCAAAAATTCAATTTTTTTCCAAACTGTAAACTTATATGAAAACCTAACGAAACACATTCATTGGCTTCGCTTAAGGCAAGACATTACCTGAAGATGAATCCTCGTCCTCGGAAGAGGATGAGGAAGATTCAGAGAAGACGACGGAAGAAATGAATTTGCCGGCGCCGGAGGCAATTACGGTGGCAGGTTTGTAAACGAGCCTGGAGATCCAACTAGGGTTTTGCTGAGGAGGATCATGGGATCTTGGAACCGGGCGGTCATACGGCGTCCTCACGACGGCTGTCCGGCGTGTTCGAACAATCTTGCCTCCGGATCGAGGCTGACGTGGTCCGGCGGCGTAGCCGGAGACGGAATCCATGGACGAAGGAGGAGAGAGTTCGTTGCAAAGAAATAAATCTTAGGGAAATAGAAAATTTCTCGTTATTTGTCGTCTTCTTGTTCTCCTCCCTCTCTTTTTTTTTATATTTTATTTTAATTGTTTTTTTGGTGAAGGGTTAGTTTCCTAAATTACAGGGCTGCGGTTAAAATGTTTTAACTAAAAAAACTAGCTTTTGTAGCACATACTTCATACCAATAATAATATACTGTATTTTTACTATTTTCCGTTTTAATTAATGAGGGAATTAAGACCAAATATTTTTTAGACTGTTTGAATCTATGATATTTTAAATAAATACATTTAATGAAATAAAATATCATAGAAAACAATTAAAACCAATTAGAAAATCACACGTCAGTCTTTTTTGTTTCAAAAAAAGTTATTGTTTTAATATAAAATAAGATAAGATGAAATAATAAAAAGAGGAACAAGCTTGGGAAGAT
>KE154402.1:0-34016 GCA_000411075.1 Sisymbrium irio | reverse complement strand
AAAAAAAAAAAAAAACACAATCCGACTCTTTGAGTTTTTTGTTGGGTATTTCGCTCTTTTCACCGATCATCCATCTTCGAGAGCCGTCACGTCGGTTTATATATAAAGATCAAATCTTTATCTTGGGAACACAGTCGTGATCGAGATTGAGGGAGGAGAGAGAGATGCCGGGTTTAACATGTAACGCGTGTAACATGGAGTTCGACGACGAAGCAGAGCGAAGGCTTCATTACAAGTCCGATTGGCACCGTTACAATCTCAAGCGCAAGGTAATAATATCCTTTCGGGTCAAATTTATATCCAAGTTCAAGTCTTGGTTCATTATCTGCTTCCTCGGAATATTCCTGATTGATTTTGATGAAGTGTCTGAAGAAAAAAAACACAACTTTTCCCATTTTCTATCGAAATGGTTTTGCCTTTATTGTTTTTTTGAGGTTGTAGAATCGTTTCTTGCTTCGTATATGTATGAAAGAGAGAGTCTTTAGAGTTAATATGATCTTCAATTCTTCATTTGTTACCATTTGAGTCGTTGAGTTTTTTTTAATACATTCATTGATGTGTGAATACATTGACACTGTTAGGTGGCTGGAGTTCCTGGAGTTACAGAAGAGTTGTTTGAGGCTAGACAATCTGCTCTTGCTCAGGAGAAAGGTAAATCAGACGAAGCACCTATGCTCTATACTTGCGGAATCTGTGGTAAAGGTTACAGGAGTTCCAAGGCTCATGAGCAGCATCTTAAGTCGCGGAGCCACGTTTTGAGGGTTTCACAGGGGACAACAACCAACGGAGAGGAGGATATAGCGATAATCACGCCACTTCCTCGCCGTCTCAAGAACAAAGAAAATGACGAGAGTGATGACGAATGGGTGGAGGTTGATTCAGACGAGGAATTAGCTGCTGCTGAAGAAGCCTCAGATTCTTTGTCTAAGCTGAATGTAAATGAGTCAGGGTCTGCTGAAGAAGATATGGATGAAGATGATGGAGGCAAGTATGAGCTGGATCCGACCTGCTGTTTGATGTGTGACAAAAAACATAAGACCTTAGAGAACTGTATGGTTCACATGCATAAGCATCATGGTTTCTTCATTCCGGATATTGAGTATCTGAAGGATCCAGAAGGGCTTCTCACTTACCTAGGTCTTAAGGTTCGGACTCATCAGTTGAGCATTCAGTGTTCGTTGTTGTAAAGCTTTGAACTTTTATTTACTCTTATACATTGGCTCATCATCCAGGTCAAGAGAGATTTCATGTGTCTCTACTGCAATGAGCTGTGCCATGCATTCAGCAGCTTAGAAGCTGTAAGAAAGCATATGGAAGCAAAGAGCCACTGCAAATTGCATTATGGTGATGGTGATGATGATGATGAAGATGCTGAGCTGGAAGAGTTCTACGACTACAGCAGCAGGTACTAGTATCTTCTAATCCCGTAGTTATTATTAATCTTGTTGTCACCTCTATTCCTCTTTTTATGCAAAATCTTAATGCATCTTCCTCTGCAATGTCATGTTGAGCAGCTATGTTGATGAATCTGGAGACCAGATAGTTGTAGCTGGTGAAACAGACAACGCTGTAGAAATCGTTGGTGGTTCTGAGCTTGTTATCACCGAGAGATCTGAGAACACAACAACGTCAAGGACTCTTGGGTCCCGTGAATTCATGCGTTACTATAGACAGAAGCCGCGCCCAAGTTCTCAAAACAGTAACCAGATTGTTGCCTCACTATCTTCAAGGTTTGTCTCAAAATACCATTAATTATTCAACCTATTAAACTAGAGAATCATCAAGGTAATCTTTAACTAAGGCAATTTCCACAAATGGTAAATTATCAGGTACAAGAGCCTGGGTCTGAAGACGGTGCCATCGAAAGAGGATACAGTGAAGATGAAACAGCTCAAGGAAATGAACAAGAGAGGCGAGACAATGCGGACCAAGATCGCAATGAAGAGTAATGTCATAAGAAATTTGCCAAATAACGTCCCATATTAGTTTCCGACTTTGTGCTACTTTATTCTCTAGTTTTTGGATTGTGCGACCGTTCCATGTACTTTGACGAAGTTATGTTTGTGACAATAAGAGTGACCTTTTTAAACATAATATTTTACATGTTCACAGTAAACGTTAAAATAGCTACAGTCACGTTTACTTCTGATTTACATCTCTCAGTTTCATTCTTCACTGTTGAAAGACGCATGTAAGAGACAACGAAACAGAGTACAATATCCAAAAAACTTTTTTTGGTTTTTTTCTTGATTATGTTTTTGTACAAGGCTGCGACAGCGAGCAATTGTCACAAGACAAACACAAACCTAAAAATAAAATTTATGTGTTGAACAAAAAAAGAAAAAAGAAGTCCAAAACCAAGAACACTGGCTACCAATAGGCTGGTCTGCTTCATTTGCTTTCCGCTTCAATCTCCAGCTGACTGAGAAAGAAAAAGAAAACAAGAAATTAATAGAAACGTAAGAAATCGACAGAAATATAGAACCGAGTTCGTAGAAAAAAGCATTGATACCTAATTTTCATAGAAGCGAGAACGACGCCTTCTTGAACTGTAAACCAGAGAGAACATAGCATCAAGCAACTTATATTATGTAACTATCATACAAGACTATGTGAGTAGAACGTTTAGTGGTGTGTATATCAACGAGTAACTAAAGCGATAGAAGATAGTGACCTTTGAGTTTGATGCATAGAAGTACTTCTGTTAGCTCCATTAGTGGTGATGAAGTCATCATCGATCTCATCTACTCTATACTCTGGGAACTCTATGGACGCTACTGAGCTGTCATCGGAGTTGGAGTTATCATAGCTAGAGCGGCGACTCCCTCTCCTGCTCTCACTCATCCTTGACCTTCTACGATTCCTAGCATTCCTTATATTGTCAAACATTTGATAGAGGATACAAGAAGTCCACCAGTTGCCTTCATTGCTAGGAACATCCTCAAACTCATCACCTGTGTCATCATCTCCATACTCGATCACATAGTCTCCTAAAACCACTCCTCTCGGAACTTCAGAGTGAATAGTGGTCAAGACGTCGATAATCTCAGACGACTGCTGGAAATTCTCCCAGTCAAGCTTCCTCGCAGGATCAATCTTGGAAGGACGAGAATCTGGATGCTCTGACTGAGCGTGTTTGCGAAGCTCAGTGTAAGTACCCATAAACCTACACCGTTCTTCCTCACAGCAACGTTTCTTGTCATCAAGACGAAGACGAGCTTCTTCAACAACCACCCAACCAGTGACTTCTCCTCTACACAGTGGACAAACCGGTTTGCAACTCTCTTCTAAAACCTTCGAGCGAGGCTCATCAGGAGCAGGAGGAGATTCCGTTCCACAAGCGGTAATGAAACGATCGAGACAGTTGGAGTGAAGTTGATCCGTGTTGCAGACGAAAGCACGACAACCGTTTTCGAAAGATGAGCATTGGAGAAGCACGCCATTGTGAGGGGAATCTAAACAGATGGGACAGACTAAATCATCCCAATTGATGGTGAGGTGAAACTCTTTGCTGCTAAAGGTGTTTGCTTTAAGCTGCTTCTCACAGACAAGTTCCATCAAAGTACCAAACTTTATGCGCAAATGAAACAGCTTTATATTCCAACTAGTACGTCATTCCCCTTGGACGCTGTTTCCTCTGCATATGCATGTAAACAAGACTGCTAAAACAATCTAATATGAATGAATAAACAAACGAATCGATTGAGACTCAATAACAAAATCTAGACCAAAGTTTGATATCGTTTGGAGACGATTCAGTCGCTGATAGATATGAAATCAAAGGATTCGGGAACAGAGATCACATAGCAAAGAAAAGCGAATCCAAATCTATGAAGAGAATCCTAACCCTAAAGCAAAATTGGAAACGGATCCAAAATAAAAAGAGAGACGAAGCGAATTTTGGTTAAACAAATCAACAAAATAAGTAAATAATATGGAGAGGGAGAGAGAGAAGAAGACACTAAATTTGAGGAGAAATGATGGAATCGAAAAGTGGAAAGAGGAAGAAGAGGAAGCTGACCTTTGAGATTGGCAGTTTCAAGGGAAGTGGGAAAAAAAATAAAGGAGATGGGGTTTCTTGTGGGGATAGTGTTTCTCGCAGTTGGTAGAAGAACAAGCCAAGCCAAGCCAAGCCTACTATTCAATACAATTACATTTTAAAAAAAGGTTTCTTTCATTAATAGTCTACTATAGTAAATGTTCAACTGTGATTTAGTAAATATTTGATTGTGTTTTTTTACCAAAAGCAAACTGTGATTTAGTAAATATTTGATTGTGTTTTTTTACCAAAAGCAATGTCATTACGTCTGATTTATAAATACTTCCTTTGACGACTTTTTCTTTTCATATTTGAACTCCTGCTTACGCCTTGGATTATAAAAAGGGTTTAGTTTTGTAATTATCAATCCTTTACTGGTTGACTTGATTATTGTTAATACTATCTTTTAACAATTCCAAACATATAAAAAATGATAAATCGTCGCAAAGCCATATGATTTAACTGGGCCTTTCTACGGAGTTGGGCCCTGCTGTGGATAGTTGAGCTTTGTAGACTAAGAATGAAGAAGTTCCGAAATAATTTGATCCAAAAGCTCTTCCTATGGAGCTTGGTTGTGAAAATGCCAGCTGAGATTTCTCCAAAACGCACCCATTGCTGAAGCTTTCCCTGCGTTTTACATATAACGTAAACAATGGTGGAACATTTACAATGACAATGGTTTCAGGAGTTTCATGTTTCAGATTTACCTCGCCGTATCGAGTAACCGTGTAGCTAAGCCTTTTCTTCTGTTAGCAGGTGAGACCCAGATTGCTCTAATTCCACAAACAGCCGGTTTAGCTTCTTCCTCACATGCAATGGCTCCGTTATCTAATCTATCATCTGATTCTCTACATCTTTTTGATACTTGTCTTTGCAACACAATGTTTCCAAACTGAATGGAGGTTGAAGGCGAAGAGCTCTCTTTCTTTAACTGTCTTCCATCGTCAAGAGGAGCTCTGAGCTTAAATGCTTCCTTAATTGGTTCTGCAACAAGACATCCGCTGATCCTCTGAGAGGAGACGAATAGATAAACCTGCACATAACAAAGGTAGCTCTTGAAACCGCTGATAAACTACAGAAACTATTCAGAACATTGTGGCTTTATCATCTTTATTGTGAAGTTATTGAAACGAAGTTCATTAAAAGATATCAAAGAAACTCTTCCTTTCATATTGTGTTTGATTTCAATGGTAGTCATAGACACGGATTCACAATAAGCCATATGTCGTGCTCTTTTGGCTAATAAGTAAAGCAAGTTTTGTATCAAATCCCAATTGGCTCAGAAGTAGCAGACATCAAGCATTAGAGATCACGTATGAGCTATGAAATTTATACAAAAACGATATTTGTCAAGACGTGGATAAAGACTCATACCTTACAGTGTTTGTGAAGAATCCAACCCTCACCTAGCTCAACCTCCATCGTTTTCACGACCTCTTGCACCTGCAAAGTGAAAACAATAACTCATTATTAGATACTCTAGATGAAGAGCCCGTACCTAAATCAGCGCAACTAAAACTGTGAAAAAGCTAAACCTTGTTTCTGTGTGCAGGAGTGTCATTTTCCAATACCATAACAATGCGGTTCTTGTTAGAAGAAGGCGATGTGAACGCTCTCTCGTTCTGCCAACCCTGAGAACAATCCAAAAAAAGCCGACACTTTACCAAACAAACCTCTAAAAAAAACAAGAAAAAAAAGTGTCTTCCAGCATATAAAGGTCACAGGGATCCTGACCTTAAAAGGGATTCCATGCATATAGTCCTTGTGAAAACTTTGATGGCTCTTCTCATCTAACTCATCTCCAGGAGCATACGTAGCTCCACACTCTGCGCAATGCTTGAGAAGGAAATCAGATTGGCCCAACTCTAAGTGGAATTGAGTATAACTGCGCTTCTTGTTAAGGTTTTTGGATCCAAAAAAAGATCCTTTCCTTAGTGGCTTCCCGATGCATTCCTTAACCACTTCACTGCTGTAATACCCAAAAACGTAGTAACCATAGATTATTATGCCAATTACAAAGTTTTTGAAAAATGAAGCAAAACGACTGTACACATTAAGATAATCGAATCTAAACAGAAACCCAAAGGGAAATGGCTCCAAAGAATGAATACATATACATGACGAAAATTCGAAGAGTTTGAAGAGAATCAAAACCCAAAAGATAAGTCATTTATTATTTACCTATCGACTTTGCCAGGGCGACGCTGGTATGTATTGACGATGACGTTTCGATTCTTCTCCCAGGCGGCCAATCCATCGTCTGTGTCTGGTGTTACTGAGGGGGCGGTAGGAGAAGAAGAAGAGGGCTTGAAGAAAGAATTGATCTTTGCTTGCATTGCTTCGACAGATGGAATGCTTCTTTAGGTTTTGGTTTGTCCCTTCCTCTTCTTCTGCCATTTTCGCGCCATCCGAAAAATCATTTTGCCGCCACGCGGAATTTTTGTTATATCAAATAATTCATAATTTAATTCGTTAAATAAGAAATCAAATATATAATTTTGAAACTTGTAGAACTCGTTGTAATTTATCAGTAACTTTTAACCGGAACTTATGACATACAGCAGTAGTATAATGATTTGTACTTCGACCATTTTTTCAATGTCAATGGACTCGATTCATATCCTTTCTTATACCAGAGAATGGCATTGGATAGTTGCATAATTCCTGGGCCCTATAGTATGTGAGGAGTCAGTCGCAACTCGGCAAGTGCAAAAAGACACTAATAACAAATCTTTGGAGTCCAGAGAATCAGTGTTGTGCGAACACTACAGCTTTGATTTGAATGACGTCGATTAATGTTAGTTTATGTATCCCAATTACATTAGACAACGTCAGACTAAAAAAGGAGCAACAAGTGAAGTTTTTGTGTCCTTAGTTCTATATATATAATTACATGTATGTGTATGTATTAGGTTACTTGAAACATGTATCCACCGAAGATTAAACTGTATTAATCTACGCTTTTCTCCCAATCTACTACTCCCTGACAATTACCTCTTTCCTCTTCACAAGATGCCCCAAAAAGGTGAGAAGCCGGTTCATCATCCCTCATCCATCATCTGTCCGATAAAACCGAGTTGCTCCATGACAGCACGAAATCCCGAAAAATATTAGGTACATCTGCATTCAAAAACCGAAATGAAAAAGATTTTCAAAACTATTTGTTAAGTGTTAAATCAATGGCCCAACGTCCCCATGTTTACAGCAGGGATCATAAGGAAGGCAGATGGGATATATGA
The DNA here is from genome assembly GCA_000411075.1 of Sisymbrium irio. Taxonomy (NCBI): domain Eukaryota; kingdom Viridiplantae; phylum Streptophyta; class Magnoliopsida; order Brassicales; family Brassicaceae; genus Sisymbrium; species Sisymbrium irio. Next base: position 26,738 of record KE154402.1, on the reverse strand, counting down.
TATACCCTACCTCGCACGACTTGCATGGCGAGTGTGGGAATATCTACTTCTTCTTCAACCAATTTGTATACGTCCACAAGCTGAAAGAACAGAAGCACATTTACATCTTTAGCTTTAGAGGGTCCACAAGGAGTCAATGGGAAACAATACGTGCAGCAAATACGAAAATGTGGTGATGTTTTAATGTACAGACCTCTTCTACATGAAGCTTTGAATCCTCTGTGAGTGCAAGAATAAGTTTCCTGCGGATGCCTTCATCAAGGAGGAAAAGACGAGCTCCATCCTTAATGGTGTCCGTCAAGTCAAGCTTACTCTCCCTGAAAATATCATGCGTAAAAAACATGGATTCAGAATTTAAGCTACAGTGGGTATCTGATTGAGATTTGGGAACAATGCTTATACAAAAAGTCGGTTAACTTACACACGCTTAACTCGTAGAGCAGGGTTGCTACTCATTTGGCCGACGTTTTCCTTTGCAAGTGATATGAGGTTTTCCAGCCTTTTCCATTGGAAAACACCATCTTTGAATAGAACCTGAAACAGCGGTGGCAACAAGAGTTCTGATTTCAGCTGACGCGAATAACAATTCGACATACCAGTTATGAGAGATGACATCAGAATATTCAATTAACCTGTATCAAGCGTTCCCGAAGTGCAGGATTTGGATCCGTTAGGAGGCGCTTGGCTACATATGGATAGGCAACCTATACCAAAAAAAAAAACAGTTTTTAGTGTGGGAAGGGCAATGTCAGTGAACATATAACTACTATCTGCTCACTTCAGAAATTATGTGAGCTAACCCTATATTTGAGGAGAGGAATCAAAGTGTGACTTCACCTCAAGAAATTTAAAATCAGGCTTCAGCGTGAAACATATACCCTCCTGTGTAAGCAGAGAACGAATAACAAGAGAGAACCGCTCCGGGATACGGATGGGAAAGTCGTACACAAGCTTGTTGAATTGACCTGGCACAAAAACATGACACCATTCTCTCAGATGTACACGGAAAAGCAATATATCTTCTCTGGAAATGCATGAAACAGTACATACCGGTAACACTTCGGAAATTAAAATCTGCAAGTCCTTTCCCTGCGGAGTTCTGCCAGATGGCTTCTAAAGCTGGAACGATAGGAGAAACATCGGTACCCTTGGCCAAGAATCCGAGCCTAGTGAAATCATTTGCCATCTCCCCGTAGTCCTCATTAACCGCATGGACAACAGCATCAATCAAAATTTGCTTGTTTTGCTGAGAAAGAAAGGACTTGGTTAGACTATGAGTGACGAAATTTATATACAGATGTGAGAACCACCACAGCAAGGAGACATAGGTTAGTTGTTAAGGTTACTAGATGCCTTAGAACCATTAAAATCAAATTACCTGACTCAGTACAGCAACATTACCAAAGTCCACATAAGCAATACGCCCATCATGCATTGCAAAGATATTTCCAGGATGTGGATCTCCGTGAAATAATCCGAATTCCAACAGCTGCCTTAGAGCAGCACTCACGCCAACAGTCAAGAATCCATTTAAATCGATTCCTGCATCCTTTATGGCCTGAGTACAATTCGCAAGATTCAATACTCAAGAGTGTACTTTATTTTTGACTTTCAGGACGGTATAAAGGAATTTATATTGGGTTGGCCCCTATTTGAAAGTCATACCTGTGGGTCAGTGCACCGAATACCATCAATCCACTCCATTACCAGAACCCGCGGACCACAAAGATTCTTGTATACTCCAGGAATTTTGACAGTGGGGTCATCTTTGAAGTTCTCTAGAAAGTCTTCAATGTTTCTAGCTTCCTGTAGACAAGAACTTAATGTTAACCAGGATTACAGAAAGACACATTATCTCAACTCATTAAGTAAAACAAGGCATAGAGAGTCAAATTGAAAATTAGATGAAATACCAAGGTGTAGTCAAGCTCCTCCAAAAGTTTTTCTCCAAATTCATCAACTATTAACTCTGCGTTGCAACCCAGTTTCTGTAGACTAAAGCCGTTTAAGAATGAGGCAAGTGTTCGAAAAAGAAAGAGATCCCGGTAGATTATGGGCTCTATCTGTGGTCTCTGCACCTGTATATACATAAAAATAATTGACAAACCCAAACTTTAGGAGAGTTATAGTTTGATACGGCCATAGAAATATCAAAATTTTCAAAGGAGATAAACTCCGGAGCAACAGTAAAAAGTTTCAATTTAGACGAACCTTGATAGCAACATCCTCTCCAGTGGCACGTAAAGTAGCTCTATAAACTTGTCCCAAGCTTGCAGCCGCTATTGTTTGTGAAGAAATCTTGCTAAACAGGGCCTCAAGAGGTTGGCCTAGCTCTTCCTCAATGATTTGGAAAGCAACCTGGAAAGTTATCCACAGCTTAGCTTCATCACAAAAAAGTCACAAGATAACATGAAGAAAACATTTTCCTCAACAAAATTCTTCCGAAAAGATAAAGAGTTTTACCTCGTTGGGGAAAGGAGGAACATCATCTTGCAATATACAGAGCTCGTTCATATAGTCTTCACGGATGATATCAGGTCTATTTGCCAAAACCTGCGATTCAATAGGTATTAGAGAACCCGGTTAGTGCCATTACTTGCCAAATTCCGTAGCAATAAGAAAGGAGAATCCACAAACCTGCCCAGCTTTAATGAATGAAGGCCCCAAGTTACACAAAAGGTTCCTAAGCTGCCTAGCACGGAACGGGACGACTTCCTCATCCCTTCCAACCAAAAAGTCATACATTAAGGTAGACCAATACAATCCCAGATTCCAAACAATCTCCACACCTCTTGAAGCAAGAGAGACAACTGCTCCTCTTGATTCCAACACTTTACTCCTCACCTGAGATCACCAAACCAAACATCATCAGTAAATTCCATTTCAAACAATCCACAATAAGAACTGTCACAGTAAGTATCATTTGATTAATCGCAATAAATTCAGTGAAATTTCACCTGAATTACAAACATATGGATTCGATCTAAGACACTACCAAGCAAAATCCAAGCAGATAGATCAATTTTAAGCAGCTCAATAAGCGGAATCTAAAACAATGAAATTAACGCGCGAAAATCGAAGTAGAAAAACGAAACAAAGAGGGAAAATTCGTACAGTCTCGGGAGAATACTTTCGGAAAGGGACGCACACGCCTCTCTCGATATCAAGCTGCTCCAGCGCGGAGCTCGATTCCCCTACTCGCAGACTTGGACCTCTCTCCAACCCCGTTGTCATTACCGCTGCGTCTTTCGCATTCCGACCACCGATCGACGCGTTTCTTGTAGATATTTCAGTCGCCGCCGCGGTAACGAAGAAGTTAGAAGTCCGTACAGCCGAGAACGCCCTCCCCCGCCTCGAAGGACCATCTCTCCGATCAAATACAGTGCGATTTTTGCTCCGGAGACTCTGATTAACGGAGAAATTAGGGTTTACCAAACTATTCCAGTGGATCGACTCCATGGATCAGCAGCGATGTGCGATGAGATGATGTTCGGAGGAGAAGAAGAAGAAGAAAGAACAGTGGATACGTAACCGTTGGAGGAAATTATTAATAAAAATATTACCGAAAATGGAATAATCGACTGCCAACCACAAAAGATAATCATTTGTGTGTGTTTTTTTTTTCCTCCTATAAGCTTAACAACTTTATCACCTCACGTTTAATATAGTCCATAGCAAATGTAATCTCTCTACCAAAACGACCCCAAAACTTTTTTATTTGGTTTTTTTGTACATTCCACACAGTTCCCTTTTGGTGGCGTTTTTATACAAATGCCACAATCAAACTCAATAAAGGTTTTTAAATAGACTAAATAATGACAAATGCATAGTGATGTTCCATTTTTAATCGTATCTCAACATCAGAGTGTGGCATCTTACGCCATCTCCTCCAAAAGCCTGAAGGTACGGTCCCAGGAATCTCTCAGTCAACTATTTGCTTCCATTCATGACTTCTTCTAAATGGTTTAACTCTTTTGAGTTACATTAATTGTATCAGTATCAGAGACGTTGTTGCTTGTTAATTCTTTTCTGGTTATTTCAATAAGGCATATCTTTGAATTTTTTCAAAGATCGAATTTGCATCTCAACCGGATTGTATGTTTCATTACGATGCACAGTTATGACGTTTAACTAGGGTCTCTCATCCCAATGTTGACAAAGCTAAGTGAAGCTTCTCGGTTAGACTTTGAGAAATCCAGTCTATATGGCTAACTCGTTTTGAGTTAAATTGTGTGATAGACGTTTTTGTTAATTATTTTGGTTATTTTAACAAATCATTGTAAACTTACTGATATTACTTCGTTTGAGAAATTAGTAGTAGCAGTAAGTTTTTCCATTGGTGCTTCCGTCTCAGATTAGACTATTTGGTATGGTTTTTCTCATCTGCATTTTCCTGGTTTCACCAATGTCATGATTCATAGTTTACAAACATATATGATATATTACTTATTTTGCTTAAGAAAATGTTTCGTGTTGTTCCAAATATATATATATTTCGCTATCCAAGCTAAAGAAGAAGATGATCTTTCACTAGAGCATTGGAAGTTGGTTCATAAACATTAGTAACTTGTGTAAGAAAATGTTATGCTTCTGTCTGGATGAGTCGACCATCCCTTCTCTTGTTTCTTTGTTGACCTCTAACTCTTGCACGATCTCTATAGGTTTAAGACTCGAAGGCCCACTCTAATATGAGCATGCATATGGTCGTTATAGACAGCGCAGTCCAATCACATCTTCATCAATACTCTTTTCTTTACCAAAAAAATAAAGAGAGAAATATGTTTACCACAACTTTGAAAAGTGGTCAACGAATATTTTTTTTTTTTAAATGAGGATAAGAAAAAAGAATATTTTGTTAATATATACATTTTAAATGATATAATTATACATGTTATATATTAGTTTAGGTTTGGGTTCGTGATCCCTATATATTTATAAGACAGTAAAATAATGTAATGTGACTTTTCCATATTATATGATGTTATACAGACTAATGTAAATATTTGTTCACTCAAACACAAATGGTGCTCAAGAACTAGACATAGAAAAGGTAAATTCCACTATGGAGTTCGAATCCGAAACATACATTTAGAGAGTCCGTAGTAGAACAAGCGACCTGCAAACAAAATAAATGATAACTGTGCACTAAGTTTAGTGTGGAAAATCTGATGAGATTAAGAAGTTGATCAATTAGCTAATCGTTACATATACAAGTTTGTTATAAGAAACAAAGAGGCCTTTCAAAATCAAAATAAATCAAAATTAAATTGTTTGATAATCATATTATTGAGAAACAAATCTCGTTTGTAAAAAACTTGTATGATCAGTTCAGTTGGTTTAAGTAGCTGTATATAGAGATTTGGATAAAAACTGTAAACTTATATACACAACTAGCTATTTTGGACAATGCAACGATGCAGAAAAAACTTCAGCAGGAACCTACTTATCCGATGAAAAGAAATCAAGCGGTCCAGCATCTTAGGCCAATGATGTTAGTTCAAGAAACTGTAATACTAAAATCATACAGACTATGTGTAGATTTTCAATAATTAAGAGAGGGCCCCGAATATAACCGTTGAGACGAAAAGGATATGTGCGAATTTATTTGGTGAGAAGAAAGAAAGTTTGTTCGACATCGATAAGGAAGTGACAAAGTGGGGAAATGGGTAATGGGGAATCGACACGTGCCCCGATTCCAAGTAAAAGTCTCGATATCACGTGTGCCCATCATTCTAATATGTGACGAAGTGGAGAAATGAGCAATAAGTAACCGACACCTGTCCAAGTTGGGTAGAAAAGTAAGAGAGATCACGTGCGCCCATCATTTTATCCATTGTTTTCCCAAACCTTTGGGGGACCTTCTCTAATTGGACATCTTTTGACTTTCCTTCTTTAGATTTCGTCCTGCTTGAAATTATCATTGTAGTTCAGTATGGCTGTATCTATGTATATCAATATCATAATATCTATTGGTTTTTCACTTTTCTGGAAACCATTATTAGAAACTGTTAAAGAATAATCACTTTCTTTCTCAAATCATTAATTTCCCGCTGAATTAACTTTATCGATCAAATTTTAACTTCAGTTTTTGGTTGCTGTAAATTCCAATTACTCATTAATCAACTGACTTAACAGCAATTTTTATTTTTATAAATCATGTAAATAATATTCACAGATGGAGCACGTAATTGCTTAGAATGTTGTCATAAAATTAATTTCTATTTCTTTCTTAACTGTAGACTGTAGTCTTATTCTTTCGTAAAGAAGAGAACAAATTTGTCATAAGTATATTTAATTTGCTTACTTATATTCCACACATCATATTATTTGAATGCTAACCATGGACCAAATCAAATATGTCGCATCAGATAACAATCAACTTTGATATAGTCTTCACTCTTTACTATTTCATATCTGAGAGAATCTGGCAACACATGCAAGTTCATTAAAATCAGAAAATGATACAAGTTATTATAAGGGCTCTAGCTTGAGACCACCATAAATTGACCAACACAAAACACATACAAAATAAAAACAAACCAAGAACAACCCCCCAACAGCAAGTAAAACAAAGCAAAACCCTGCAAATATATATATACATGATAGATATATCAGCGAGAATGATTGGAGAATATCAAGATTCAAATTGACCCAGTTTAATTTTAATGATCGACTACTACATGTCTCGGACATGGAAGACGTTAGGGTTCTTGACGACGATATCATACATATGAATAGAGTTAAACTTTGAGAAGTCACGAGGGAGAGAGATGAGATCAATCGATGTTTTCTTGTGGAATTGGAGGAGATGATCGGCGTTGTCTCCATTGTAGTACCTCTCCCATCCAAGACCCTTCAAGATCCTCTCAAGTGATCCGTATGAAGAGACAACCTCGTTGGTCGGAAGATGGACAAGGATCTTCCTCCTCATCCTCTGCTGCTGGCTACCACCGGAGGAGGAAGATTCCGACGAATCTCCAGCAGATTGGTTGTAAGGATTCTCAACCAGCCTCATCACTCCGTTCTTGTTGAACACCCACACACCAGACATTGTGATGATGATTGTTTACGAACTAGGGTTTTTTAGTTTTTGTTTTGTGTGTATATGATGCTCTCCACAATGAGCTTGTTGATTTTTGATGAGGAGAAGGGAACTGTGTAGAGGGTTATATATATGTGTTAGTAAAGTGGTCATGTCAAGATTCTGAGAAATATTTTATGATTATACATATCGATATATTAATATAATATATATATGTTAATTTATAATTCCAGAATTCTCGAAAGGGACGAATCTTATCTATCAACCTTCCACCAATATATATATCATATTTGGACACAAAAGAATAACCCTCTTCTTTTTGTGAAAAACAAAAAGAAAAACTCAAATTCCATAAAATTAAAGCTATTATCTTATTCGAAACCAGATACAGTTAACTAATATTTGAATTAAAACTAAAAATTTATACGTAAGAAATGCCGTATCTTTTCAATGATGATTAATTGAAAGACTGTTATACTTAATTTCGATATAAAAATGGTTTATTTATGTATTGAAATATCGGAAAATTATTTTAATTTTTGGGTTAGAATATTAGAAAATAATGGGTCCACATACCCTGATGAAAAATTAGTATTTATTTTGGAATCTCTTCTTCTTCTTCAATTCTTCTTCTTCTTTTTTGTTTTTTTTCGTTATTTTATTTATATATATTTTGTGTGTGGTTAATTTCTTTCTTTTCTTTATGTCGAAGAATCTTTGGTAGGATTTCACGAAATTTTGATTCTTGTTCGTAATTTTAATATGTGTAATTATATTATATGGAAGTCAGATACCGCAAGACTTCTTCTAGTTTGCATGAGCTCATGCTTGACGTAACATCGGTCGAACTTATTAGTACGTATCCATAAGGTCGTGGTACAATATTCTTATGATTCATATGATTATTGAAACAAAAAAAGCAAATTATATATATAGACACAGTCCACACACACACACGTAGACACACCTTATATTTTTATGTCGTAATAATTCTAATTATATCAGTATATATAAAAATTCATTGTTTTGTTTCCGATAATTACAACTTTCGTTGTGTTGGTTTCGAGATCGATATTTACAAGTCTACATCAAAAATATCATTCTTATGGGTGTTATATATATAGTTTTGAAAATTATAAATTAATTAAAGCGAGATGACTACTTCTTCAAAGGAGAATTGCAGTTTGTGAAGAATTTTTTTTATAGTATTATCATGCAAATATATTGATATATATTACGCGAGACATAACAATTCAATGCTTTATGTAAGAAAAAAAATTAATTGGCCCTAATTAAAAATTGAAAAGTATGTAGTGTATCATACGTACCTAGAGACCAAAACAATATCATTTTCTCATCAATCTCACAGAGTAAGTCAATAATTTTCTATATTTCAATTTGTTTTTTTTTCTATATTTCAATTGATTCAGTTATTCTTTTAATTTTGGAAACAAAAGCCTTCAAAAAATTATTTATGATTTTTTATTATTCCTCTTTTTTTTTAAGTGAAGTAACGCTCCTAAAATTCTATGTTTGTTCTGTAGACATGTAACATTACAGCAGAAGGTGTGGTATCACGTGAATTTTTAATACTTAATGGTCCTTACTATCCTTTGGTCGACACGAGTAATAAAGGTCACATCTCGCGAAATTCTTCTACCTTGTCACTTGATCTATGCCTTTTACCCTTCTTTTATAGAGGTTGGATAAGAGTACTTCTTTAACCATGCATCAAAAGATTTGACAACTCCTGAAAGTAATTTATTTCCCTTATATATCACATATAGTTTTTCCACTCTCTGTTCAGTTATTTCCTCTATCTAGATCCTTTGGTCCTCGCTCTCATATGCAATGTGATAATGACTACCTTCAACATCATCATATTCTGTTTTTAGAGGCGGGTCTAGTATATAGCAATAATTCATAATAATGCAATAGATATTCTATAAATATTATTTATTTTTAGAGTTTTGTTAAAAGATGGACAAAAAGTACACATAAAGGAAAAATGAAAGAGAAAAGAGAGACACTGATGGGGAAATAAGGGAAGTGGGAGCGAAGGCCCTCGTGGGAGATGATGCAAAGCCACACTCACTCACTCCTCAGTCCTCATTCTCTTCAACGCTCAACACACAACACAGCCACAAAGTTTTAGTCCTTTTGTTCTTCTTTTTACTTGCCGTTTTAGGTCCATCCTAAGTTGACAGATCTTTATTAATTATCCTACATGACGTTGTTCCTGCAATTACTTGTTTATTTATTTGTAAAAACAATTTAAATATTTGCAGATGTTGCTGATAATTAATATACTTTTTGGTTGAATAAGGCTATACTAGTATCTATTTGAAAACATTAAGCAAGTTTAAACTATTCTATCAAGCTATACTAGTGATAATAGTATTACATTAAATATGCGGCGGAATATTATCCATCGCACTTATTTAATAGAGATGATATAGCGACGGCATTACTTTCTGCCCTAGAATTTTTTGTCTTCAAAACGTCCTAAACTATGAGACACATTTCACATTAAAATTTATGGATTACATGTACTGGATCGTGACAGAAAGATATTTTCACAAACTAGCTAGCAAAGAAGTAGCAATTTAAAAAATTTCAAGCAGTCCTTGGGATATATGAAACTCATTGTATATCTGCGTGGTTTAACAAAAAAAGTTACAGCCCATCTCAGCTGGCGCCTAACCCAAACCACAAGTTAAGTGTTAATGTGTTATTGCCGGAATGGACTCACGGGACCTCATATCGATGACCCATTCCACCACAATCTGACGTTCATGGACCATGGTCAATATTTAATTAATACAAATATGGCACCAGAGTTATATATATATATATATATATATATATATTGATTTTAATTATTCTCATTCTCTATCCGATTGCTTGCTTTGATCCTTCTCCTTTGTTCTTGTAGTTTGAACATAATATAGGTAAAATCTACAAAACTATATAAGTAAACTTTTGAAAGAAACTATTCTCTCTGATTATTTATATATTGTTTCTAGGGGCTTCCCAGATACACTTTCCAAAGATTATTCTCATCTTCATGTGTTCACATGATCTACTTACGCCACCTTGATTCAGGCATAAAATTTGCATCGGATATTTTTTTATATGCCGTGTTTGATTAGTATAATTTCAGAAGTGTATTAAAACTGAAAAGTTAAAACTGAAAAATCAAAGATATGGCTTTTAATTGAATATTAATTTAACATTCTTTCAAAAAAAGAAGTAAAATTTCTATCGCTAGACGTCAGGAATTGTATAGTGTTATGAGCATTCTTAAACATTTTGTTAACTGATTTTTCCGTTTTTAAATTTCCTCGTTAAGTATACTTCTGAGATTATTTTTCCATTAACTCACCTAAGTTAAAATCGAAAATGTTTTTACATGAAAAACTTTCCGGTCGCAAAAGCTTCACAAAGTAGGTCGGGAAAATATAGACTGTTATCTTCATTATTATTTCATTGAGTCTTTTTTTGAAGAAGATATTTCAAAGAAAACCTAATACACATATTTATATTGGAGATGTAAGTAGGTATATAGATAAACATCAATTTAATTCGATAACGTTTTTGAGTAGTTGACTGAATGAAACTTTTAATATGAGTGAAGAAGTTTTAATTTCACGACAATTAAACAAAACTTATATTTTTAATGCTAATTTTATTTGTACTTACATTCACAAAATACAGTTTTTATTTATCTTTATCAGACATCATTTAGAAATTATAAAAGAACACACACACAAAAAAAACACTACCAAAAAAGAAGGCATCATATCATTTTTTTTTTGTTTCATAAAATGCATTAATTGATAAATCTAAAATTGTCATGTTTATTCTTCAAAGATAAATATAGGCTTAATATTGTCGTTAACATGATATTAATTATCTTTTCATAACAACCAGATTTGTAATCATTTGTAATCGTTTACTAATTAGGGATTGATATTATCATTCAAAAGAGGTTCGTAACGATAGGTTTGTGACCATTTTTTTCTTCAACGTTGTAAATTTGTAATGAATAAATATAACGTGACATTCATAAATTTACAACTTTGAAGAAAGCTGACGTTGCATTTCTTTGCATATTGTTTTATTTAAGAAAGTTCATTCACAATGCAAAGCTGACGTTGTATTTTTTTTTTGCATATTGTTTACCGTTTATAATCAATGATATCACATTCACAATGCAAAGCTGACGTCGCATTTCTTTGCATATTGTTTTCCTTACATTTTTTTTTGTTATTTCACAAAATTCCCAAATTGGGATGAATGACCAATAAAAAAACATAAATTTGAAAACTAACCCTATCTCTCTCTGCTCTCTTTCCAACTTTCTAATTTTGCATTTTTTTGTTATTTTACAAAATCCCCCAAAACAAATAACTCTGATTAGTAAAAAAAAAAAAAAAACAAATAACTCTTCGTATATACTGTACCATAAAACTAACGGTATATTGACATTAGAAAAAAATGGTTAACGAATTGAGTTCATAGACGCCCATATATGGATACATATAGCTTTAGTGGGTGTTCTCACTATGCAAGATATGCTCGAGCAGCCAATGAAGGAGCGATTGGTTCCAGGTCACTTAACAACTTAGAATAGTTCTGTCACGAAAATGATATCTCGTTCTAATTTCGGATCCCTAACATGACTAGTATAGATTCCTCTATTTCATTATTTATTATTAGACAATACATCGAATTTGATTCGAAACTAGTGAATAAAGGCATACCAGGATCTAATGTTCTCTTTATTGATTATTTTATCAATATTTTATCGTTTTTTAAAAAATAATTATTTTGTATTATTTATTGGTTTAATAATATTAATACCGTAGGTGTGTGTAGTCATTTTATGGGTTCATACTTCATAGCATCCCTTCTTCCTTTGCACAAAAAAGCATCATTCATTCTTTTTACTTTGATTTTATTTAACTGCCAAAATATTACATTTCATTGGTTTAAAAAAGGATATATAAAGATCTCAAATTCAACTCCTAGGGCAGGAATGAATGTCCGTTACGGTCAGATCAATTATACTTAAATTGATGATTGTGAACTAAATATTTATTTATAATGCTCTACACGACATACTTTTTTTTTAACCATACTATATATTACACACATTGTAGCACACTGCACACGTTGGAATAAATATCATTATATAACGCATCAATTATGAGATGTTGTATACGTAAGTTAGCAAAAAGAATATGAACTCCTAGTTGCCAATTCGAATAACTGTACAAAGCCGAAACTTTTTAATATTCGTGTGTTTATTTATATATATATTATATGTGTGTTGTGTAAAAGACCATCTACTTAGGACATAATGAAAACGTGTTGTTCGATGTTAAATAGAATACTAACAATAGACTAGACTATACGTTATTGAATGATAATATACCTAGGTGGCTAATTATACATAGGCATTAAATGTGACAACCCCTTTGACGTAATCCATCGATGAAAATAATGATTTAGAAAACGAGATTTATTGTATACATATCAATTTTACTTGGCGTTAAATCATAATATCTTTAGTCTCTTTTTTTCTCTAAAAGTTTAGACTTTTCACAACCACAAAAAACTATTCTTGGAAAATTTTACAATTTAGTATAGTTTACAGTTTGTTAAAAAATGAGGTACGGTTTACAAAGCGAGATTAGTGATGAAGAATAGTTTTATAAACCTTATTTCTAGATTACCTATTGTCAATAGAAAATATTTGAGAAATTGGAAAAGGGCAAGAAAAAAGTAACTTAGCCTGAGCAATGATGTAATTTGATTATTTGTCAATTTGATTTGTACAGATTTTCAGTATATATAATGTTAGGTTTTGTAAAGTTACACTTACAAGTAGTAGAATTACAAAATTTCTCCTTTTGATCCTATGCATAAAATGATCCCAATTACAACAGTTCTTCAACACTTTTTTTGTTTAGAAATATTTTTTGTACAAACAAAGAGTAACGATACGCCAAAAAAATCATCTACAATATAACTTTAAAATCATTTTTCTGAACTTAAAAAGTGATGTATTAATTCAACTCTGTACTGCTCATCATTCAAAATTAGAAAGTTTTCAGGATCATGAATTCAACTACCTTTAGCGGTACAAACCTATTATGTTTTTTTTTGTGTGGTCTAAGGCTCGACGAAATTATAAATTTTAAATTCGATACTTTTCTTTTAACCAAATATGTGTCAAAATCTCAAACCACTACACTTAGTTTCTGCCACAACATAAAAACCTCAAAGTTAAACAACCTAAATAACTAAAAAGGAATTCGGCATGAATAACCATAAAAAAAACTATAATGAAGATATTTTTTTGGGTTTTTTTTTGTGCACAAGATTTTATATACCAAATTCACCCATAGCTAAAACGAGCGTTAAAAATAAAACACATGTTAAACCCAAATTATCCCTCAGAATTTTAATTTCTCTAACGGCCAAGTCTTATTACACACTAAAAATAGGAGAGTAGACTGAGCTCACCAAAAAGACTAGTTCATCAGATTTAGCACCAATAAAAGAGAAAAACTCTCCTTTTAACCACTCTTTCTTCTACAACTTCCTCACTTCTTCTGCATAAATACCAAACTCGTGAAGCCATTAAGGTTTAGCTTTTCACTATAGCAAAAGACAACACACAACATGGGTCTCCATGCGACTTTCATTCTCTTGCTCGTCTTTTCTACGGTCGTTACAGCCGATAACATCACACGGGCCTTTGAGAAATACTCCAATTTCAGCACCATGAGTGAACTCTTCGTCAAAACCAAGCTCACTGTACCCATCAGCAAATACCAAACCATAACCGTACTCGCTGTTAGCAACGATGCCATCAGCTCTATCACTAACAGATCCGACATTGAGCTCAAGAACATCCTCATGACTCATGTCATTCTCGACTACTACGATGAGCTGAAGCTTAATGGACTGAAGGAGAAGAGCATAATGCTCACCACCTTGTACCAAACAACCGGTTTGGGTGAAGAGATGAATGGTTTCCTCAACTGTACCAAATCTAAAGGAAGAGTTTACTTTGGATCGGGAGTGAAGGGCTCACCTATTAACTCCGAGTATGTCACGACACTTTACCACAACCCATATAACCTGTCTATAATCCAGATCAGCATGCCCATTGTGGCTCCTGGACTCAGCCTTGCAATTTTCCCACCTCCACCACCACCCCTTCCTTTAGCTCCGGCTCCATCTCCTATGGATGCTGCAATGGCTCCGGGTCCATCTCCCATGAATGCTGGAACCGCTCCAGCTCCTGGACCAGCTGATGAAGACAATGCCTCAGATACTGCTCCTCCAAAACCTACTACACCTACTACACCTGCAACAGAATCACCAGAGGTTGATTCTCCCGCTCCTACTCCAAGCGCTGATAATGAGAAGATCGAAGCTGCTGATAAGGCTGGGAAATCCTCTTCTGCATGTAAGTCAAGTTTAAGCTTTAGTGTTGTTCTCTTGCTATTTTTTTTTGCTAGCTTTGGTGGGTTTTAAGTTGGAGTTTGGTGATGTACGTTGGCTACAATAATGGTAGATGAGATTCAAAACATCTCTTCTGTAGTTTTTGTTTACAAAGAAGAGACATGATCATTGGAAAGTGCAACCTAAACTTAGTTAATATTCTAGTCATTATGCATTGTATTTATCAGTCATCGTGAACGCAACTGTGATGTTTGGCCTGTTGAACTTGTGTCACAGTTCTAATTCTAAGTGTGTTCGAACGTCGTTTAACCAATGCAAAGAATGTTAAAACCATGCCTTATCCCAAAAACGAAATAAAAGCTTCTGCATCGGTTTGCTTCAAGCAACGAGATGAATCCAACTAGCCTTAAAAATATGAGTTAATCTCACAAACTAAACACAACAACCAAGGCAAATCATGCATTGCAAAACAACGAGACCGCACTTACAGTGCTTATACCGAAACAATAAAAGTTGAACCTAACAAATCTGGCAATGCTCTAGAAAGTCTTCTACGGAATCCTAATTTGATTAAACTGAGGCCAAGGTAGAAACAAAGGACAGATCAGGCACAAGAAGAGCCTATTTGCAGTCTGTAGCTGTCCTCTCATTTGATCTTCTTAATGATGTCCTCGATGACTTCTTCCATGTCAAGAGCCTTCATTGGAGCAAATGGACGTTTCATCTCCTACATAATAAGGCAAACATAGTATTCATTATTATTTTTTTTCTAAAATAAGATCGAAAACAAACATATTCATCATGTATATTCCCAATAAGTAACATAAATAGTTGCCTAGAACACATTGAAATTCAATTAACAAAACTTATACCATTCTAAACATGCCCCTGTTGAAAATGACGAAAAAATCAAACTTATGTTGTTTCAGAAAATATAACATCAATTGCGTATTGATTACTGTTTCAGAGGTGATTTTCATTCTCATATGCATATTAAACAAGCGGTGTTATGACAATTAGTACAACCAATAAACCTCACTCGAACTAAATATTATAAGCTACGCAGAAGTGAGACAAAATGAGGTTTGTTTTTAATAGAATGGCAGATTTACCAAAAGACTGATGAATGTTTCGCCACCTTCCTCACGGATCTCAAAGCAACCCCGCCTTGGCTGTTGGAGCCCATAAAGAACAAAACTTTAGCCAAGGAGAAGATTTGGTACCAAGCATAATGTGACAAACATGCTTTAACAGAATCGGGAAATAATCATGACAAGATACTCAACTGCAGTAAAAGACTACCTTTTCAGGATTCAGAGTCACTGTGACGCCAGGAACAGCTCCCTCCAGACCTTCCTTCACCTGAATGGCCCTTGTCTTAAAAGCATTGCATTGTTTACTTCAAAAACATAACAAAAAAATACTTCTGTGAGAAAACAAGACATTAGTACCAGAAGCAATTCCTATCTCTCTCCTATTTGAGGAAGGAACATGTCATCATCATAGTAAGACATTGCAATGAAGCTTAAGCAAGACAATAAAACAAACAGAAAAGCAGATACTACATTCTTCTTTCAGAAATGTGAAAGACAAAGAAGCATGCTCACTTCATTTCCTCAGCTTACTTAAATACAACCACTAATAAGAAACATAACGCAGAAATCAGAATCAAGACGAAACCCTAGTAATCAGAAAAAGAAACCCTAAAAACCATAATCTCAAGATACAGTTCAACAACATGAACAGCACCAAAGCTTTAGCGTCAATCTCGAGGAAAAGCCCTAAATTCCTGGTCTTGCTCCCTCCATTTACTAATAAAAACCTAGAAGATAAAGCCCTAAAATTTAAGCTCGTACCAGTGCTCTATAACAATTTTGGGTTTGGTGGGGTCTTCAACCTCCGCTTCTTCTTCCACTTCCTCGTCCTTGTCAACTTCCACAGATGCTTCCTCCTCCTCCTTCTTCGCCTTCTTCGCTTTCCCAGTCTCAGTCGCTGTCTTCTTCCTCTTCGCCTTCTTCGGCGACGCAAGCTTCACCTGCTTGGTGGTGACGGATCCAGCCGCTTTAGCACCGTTTTGTTTAGTCGCACTTCGAGTTCGGCGATCCATGCTCCGAGTCACTCTCGACGAAACCGTCGTCGCAGGTTTCGCCTTCTCTTCTCCATCTGCGTTACTCTTCCTCGGCGCCATTGTACGGGAAAACGGAACACAAACCAAAGAAACAGGGTTTCGTTCGTCCAGACAAATCTTCGGATTCTCAAAAGTAAAAAAGATGTTCTGTCTCCCCTTATTACCGCCTCTTTCTTACTCTCTTTTGGTTGGTGGATTGATTTCAACGGACGGTTAAGATTTAGTCCCTCTTGTTTTCCTTTCACCTTGGAAATGTAATTTGAATTAACGGTTGAGATTTAATCTACGAGTTTTAAAGTCTTTTGACCGTTCGATTTGATGAAGGGAACAGAACCGTCGTCGATTTTGATCTCAATAGTGCGGTACAGTTGTGCTTCGAAACGCCCTGGCGTTTTTGCTTCTAAAAAGGGTATGACTACTTGCCATTTTAGATTCGCAAGAGATAGAGATTCCAGCTCATTTGATACCAAGTTTTGGGGAAAAATACTGACTTTTTTAGTATACACTTGTACAAAATATTCTAGTAAAAACAACAATGGAAAGCAACACTAAAGTCGGTAAGAAATCTGTTTTTTTTAGAGGAAGTTTGATCTAATATTCTAAATATTTTAAATATTTTGAAAACAAACCCATGTTTTCTAAAGTTTGAAAACTAACCTTAATATTAAAACAACAGAATATCTGATTAAATCAAACAAAATATAATATTAGTACCAATTCCAAATACTAGATTTATCACCAAAAGAAATTTCAAATGATTTTGCAAAAAGTACTATATACACATATCAGTAATTACATGTATGAAGTTAAAGTATTCTTCAAAAACATAGTTATAGTTACAAATAATTTACTTTATGAAAGAACATGACTATATTTATAATTGTGATGGACATATAGTGATATATATGTTTACTTATATTTAAAATTAGATTATATCGAAAACACAAAATATTTTTCAAATATTTATCTTAAGATATATCTTAAATTCAATATTTTTAAAAAACTAGATATATATTTTTAATTTTAAAATGATGATAATATTTTTATTTTACATAATCAAAATGTTGGTTTCAAATTTTTGATAATATATGTTAGTTTTGAAATTATATAAAGTTTTTAGAATATTAAATCAACTCTCCCTTTTTTGTAACTTTTTAGTTTTTTTAATCACCAAAAAGTAAAACTATCCAATAATTTTTTATCTTTTAAAAAGTCGTTAACCTTAAAATATCCTCCAATCCTTTTGAGTAGTTCTTAGTGGATATAACCATCACTCTAGCTTTACAAAAAGAATAACCTATGTAAGAAGAACAAATATCGAAATGCTAAAATATCTAAAGAAGCTTTACTGATGTACCGCAATACAAAGTTTAATAAGTAATAAGCTAGCAACTTCCCCACGCTAATGTTTGTAAAGCTTAAACAAAATCAAAACACCAAAACCGTCTTGTTTCTGTCTGTGCCAGGCTCAGACCCAACTTTTTTGAATCACAGCAATATGAATGGTCCTAATATCTATCACAAGGCGGATGCTTTGGTAAGAGCTTAGGCAAGACCAAATCGGACAATATAGAATCGGATAAACCTTTCAGACCAGCGAGGTGTAGTTAGGGAATAGATACATCAACCGGTCCAGAGCTTCAGGGTTAAACTTCCTAGCAAATAGATAACATGGACGTTGCTCTCCTTTCCATAGGCACGGCTTTACTGTCGTCACTTTCTGCTTAGAGAAGGGTTATGGATCAGTGAATAAAATTTCCAAGAACCATAGCAATAATAAGAAGACTGGGGTACTGTACCTTTAAATCGCTTGTTACATGGTAAGCAAGTTGGATGGACTGCATATCAGATTAAAACCGCAAACTTAGGTCGCCGAATAAGAGAAATCTAACCGACCATAGGGAAAGAGAAAGAGGAAGAGGAACCTTAATTTTCCTGAGGAGGTAAGGAGTGATGTCTCTTGCATTGTATAATCTCGGATGCCATTTTCCCTCTGACCAGTCAACATGTGTCACCGACCAGTTTGCTATTCCATTTGGATCAATCATCTGAACGAACGAGATTCATTAAGCAAATAGATTTTTATGATGGGAGAAAAGGAAAATGACTACTTTAAGGCTTAGTATAATATAAAAAAAAGATGAAGCAAGGAGTAAACTGACATTGAAAAGAGTTGGGAAATAATGCTCGTCCGCATAGCAGTTGCGTCCTTCCATATTCGGCTGTGAGAAAACGTTAGCCGTTAGGGAAAAAGTCTCTTGATTTACACAATAGCTTACCATAAGACATCCATAGTGAAATCACAGTATATCTATACGTATGTACCAGCGTCCCATCCGTTATCAACTCAATGCTATAAGTAGAAGAAAACAAATGGGTTCTGTTTGAACATCACACAGCATAACCGCTATACGGATAAGCTAATATCTCAGTGTCTAGTTCATCGCCATAACTTGTCTAGATGACTAAGTTTGATCACCAAATATGCAGAACATAGATATTACGAGATTGGGAAAGAGCTATGACCAGATAGAATATTAGTACCAACTACAAGATACGGTATGTCAAATTATTATCAAATTAATATGAGAAACCATGAAAACAAAAGCTTGCTTACCCTACAATAAAGCTTGAATTTTGTGTAGTAAAGGCTGTCCGCCATGACGACTATAGCATGTCTCCTCTTCATTGAAAACCACTGGAAAAGATAGTTATAGAGATGCACAAGAAAGTGTCAAGCTTAAATAGAGTTAAGTGGAAAATAAATGGAACCATCAATATCAAGAATGAGAAGCAAACGGAGGGATGATAAAGAAGATAGTTAGAATGGGGAGACAAAAGGTAACATCCATAAAAAACGTTCTGTCTGAACTGTAAAATTCTCCTACAAACTTCTAATATAATAATTTGTGAGACCAAAGAAAAGGAAAATACGGTATCTTAGCACATAACATACATACCTGTGAGCCCTTCCGAAAATCCTTCTTTTCAACCTCAGGGAGCATATGTTGAGAATACCGACCATTTCCATGTGGTCCAGGATCCTCGAAACTGGAAAAAAAAAATGCAAGATGAGAATACATACCACCAGAGAGATTATATGATAGCAAGACATGAACGAGATTCAACAGCAGGAGTTAAAGTCGATGAAAACAACTTACCAATCAATGAAGCTAAGGTTCGCGAAGATCAAGTGATTATAGATATAGTTAAAGTCGAATAGCGGTACGCAACTGCCAGTTTACAACAAAGAAGATGGTAAAGTATGATTAAATATGCATTTCATCATGATCTTAGGATACACTATATCAAAGAAACAATGATTCAATCACCTATCTGAGAGCAACACAAAGTGTTGATTATCAGGATCAATGAGAGCATGAGCTAATAGCCTTCTTTCTGCATCAACCATCGATATCTGACCCCAAGCAACCTGCACAATATTACCATATCATCACTACTACTCTTGAATAAAACCGACTGAAAGGTGTAATAAAACCTCATTTACCTTGTGACTGTGAATATCTCGACCAATAAAATAGCTGCTTGTATGTACAGGACTTTTCTTTGACGCGTGCACATAAATCGAAAATTTGTTTTCATGACCCTGAATCAATTAAAAGAAAAGAACAGATGCATATTATGAAAGCCTAGCTAAAACAGGCAGACTGAAGTGCACTTATAAGGAGTTTTATTGCAATGAGGCAAATAAAGGAGAATCTTACGCGGAGGAACATTTCCCAGAGAGGCTCAAAAGGCAGAGTCCCTGGTGTTAAGAACATGAAGGCAATCTTCGGATTCGCTGGCTTAGATTCGGGTAGATTCATGATTTCATTGGTGACAACCTGAGCTGCAGCTTCAGTGTCAGTCAGTTCCCTTGAAGGTACGAACAAAAACTGTTGGTATAAAGGACATCCAGGACCAGAGAACATATAGCATGTCACGGAATTCCGGGGAGGATAAACGAGTGCCGTGATGACAACGAGTGTGACGAGAACAACCAAGGTGATAATCCATCTCGGGCCCTTAAAAGGAGGCCTTTGGCGAGACTCTGACATAACCGCAAATTCTCTTAAGCTAACATCATATGTATCAAACTCATCTCAGTCTTCCTTCCCTGAAACAAAAGTAAAAACCTTTAACGATTGATTGTCCAAGAGGAGGATACTGTGAGCAATGTGCAAATATCATTCATTCAAAGACAAAGGAGAGATTCAAAAGCAAAACCACACATGAAAAGATTCAGTCTTTATGATCGGAAAAGGATCAAACCCGAGAATGAAATTGAATATAAGATGCGTAGCAAAGATCATCACACTGTCATCGTAAAAGCTAGCGTAGATAAAAAGATGGAAACTGACAAAACGCGATATATTCAGATTTTGCAGCAGTGTGAGATTTTTAGATAATACATAAAAAAGGGAATTCAGAGCGTAAGAGAGACGACGAGCATCAAAAGATCGAACCTTCAAAAAGCCTCGGTGGTGCAGAGCCGCCGCCACAGCTTTCGGCGGAACCGGAAAGATGATAAGGAGAATCAGAAGATCGAGATTCACTGAGTGAGAGGGCTAACCAAAATTATCTGTCACCCACAAAAGCCAAAGCGTCTCTCTCTCTAAAGCACTAGAAACGGTCACACTGTAGCTCCAAATGAGGAACGAACGGCCTTCTCTCTTTTTTCAACTATTTGATTACATTAAAAATGCCGATTAGTAAAGAATTGGAACCACGCACACAGCACTCCGTTTTGATCAATCTCGCCAGAAAGATAAAACGGCAAGGAGTTTGCACTTTATACTAGAGAGACAAATAAATGAATGGCTTACGACACTTGGCTCTTCCTTATTGCTCTTGGGAGGGTACATTTACTCTTACTGGTACATACCTTTATTCTTTCGTTAAACTCCAAATATTATTACTTGCTATATTTGGCTTTCCAAATTCCAATGTGTTTTTTATATTAACCCTCAACCCAATTGATATCACTCTTCTTTTTTTATTGCAGAATCTTTTTTTTATCATATATTCAAGCATGTGGCAGCAGGCAGCTCGTAATTGGTCCATGTAGATATATTGACGTGTCTACAGATTCCCCTGTTCTTAGAGCTTGTGAATTAGCATATGAAGTTAAGAATCAGAGCCACTTAACTACGAAGTCGTCGACGATCTTTATTTTTTTGTTTTGTTTGCACTCTTTGGTGACGGTTTTATATTAGCTGTTCAAGATGTCAGGTAACGACAAAGAACGTCTATCCAGGAATCAAACAAAAAAAACGAGAGTTTTGTTGCGGAAAAAAAAAGAGAATTTGAAAAGAACAAATTAAAGAAAGAAATCCCAATATATATCCACGTGAATTTGAAAGATACACTAAGATACACCAAGCTTTGCTAGATTTTCTCTAGTAATGTCTAATTTTCTGTGTAAAAGGACTGAAATAATTAATTGTCCAAAACAACGCAAAACAGTCAAGGAAAAGAGTTCAAACACTTTTGCACAAAGAGCAGAGCCTTGAGAAAACCCATCAGAAACCAACTCGGGGAATTTTCCTTCATTCAACAAGCAACCCGGCCGGTGATCCCATATGACCTTTGAAGAGTCCGCGACAAAGGCGTTTTAACTTCGTTACCTAGAGCGATTGATAAGCAACAGATTTAGTAAACTTAAACACCAACGCAACAAATAATCCCCTAATGCTGCTATATAGTTACCAACACAGCACTACATACACTTTGCAGTCAACTTTACACTAACTCGACTACATGATTCATTCTGAGGCTTGAAACTAGAATACTCACAAGTCACAACTACTTCTACGAGAGAGGATGTTCCACGAATAGCTTACTCAGTCATGGTATATCAAGCAAGGAAAACACTGTTTATGCTTGGTCAGAACGTAAGAGTGTACCTTAACTATTTTGAGAGCGTGGAACAATGAATTCACTTGTCAGTGTGACCCCTTTTGTTCTTGCGACGACCATGGTGATGAGGGTGTTTAACAGGTTTCTTTGTCTTTGTGCTGCAATAAAAAATAATATGAGATATTTCCATCACTTGGAGATCAACTTTACACTAAAAATTTCGTGAGTTAATTAAGAGACTCACCAGAAAAGGGAACAAAGCACTTTGTATGCAAAGAAGATGGGTAACGCCAATAATGCAGAAGCCTGCAGTGAAAAGATTTGATATATGAAGTTATTAAGAGAGGAAACAAATAAAAACATGGAATATCATAATACGTTCTAGAAGCAAGTAAAGATAAATACCGCAAACCAAACAAACTCATTGGTAGCAAAGGCTTCCGTCAGCTCATGGCTCTTTAATTTTTGTTCAACATGGGCTTGGACCTTCGGAGATAAGATGCAAATTAAGCTTTAAAATCCAAAATACTCACTGATTCATCAAAGAAGTGGCAATAACTGGATTTACATTTAGGAAATAGATAGAAGGGCTTCAGTTTCAGACCTGATTGTGATAAGTCGTGGCGGATTCGAGGAACTCAGTATAAACGATGATCACCTTGTTTGTGTAAGGTTTCATGGCAACCTTAATATTATCAACATGTGGTTTCGTGACCGTTGCCACTTGGTCAACATATGGCTTGCTAAACTTTTTAGCCTCCTGAAAAGGGTAAACACGCAGAAAGTTTACATCCGTAAATCCTAGCTGAAGTAATGTGTACTGGACGTATGGGTTGAAAGAATAAACTGATAAACACACCATACCTGATAATAGGGGTCTACAAGTTCTTGAACCGTGACAATGTGAGGGGAAACAGCACTCTTGGATGCATGGTAAGCCTCTTTTGCTTTGATGGATAGTGTTCGGACGTGTGGCTGAACATGTGTCGCAACAGTTTCCTTGACGGCTGGAATATATTTCTGCAAGTAATCCGTCAAAAAACGCAGAATATAAGGCCAATTACAAAACCAGAGATTGGTAACTCATCGAAGATAGAGGCATTCGACTAATGCCAGAGAATATAACTGCAGATTTAGATTGCCAATAAGATGCTTACAGTTTTAACATTTTCGACATGCGGTTCAGCCCACTTCTCAGCTTGAGCTTTTGCTTCTGTGACCTAATAGATAATAAGTAAACTTCCTCAGTCAGATGTTCCAATGCTGTTTAGAAGCATAAATCTCAGTAAGATAGGTATTTAACACAGCACCTTTAGGATTACTGTCTCCATAGCAGGTTTCCCGTGGGCCTCCCAATGTGTCTCGGTATAAGTCTATGGTATATGGAATAACCAAAGTTAACTGGGCTAAGTCCACTATGTTACAAAACAAATTTTTTAAAAAACCTGCATTAATCATACCTGAAAATCCATCCAGTGAGCAGCAAGCCAAGGGGGAAGCCACGAACCATGAGCCTGACCAAACAAATAATTGGCGTTAGCTCTCTGTGTAAATCCGTCTTCCAAAACAATGAAATGTATAATATATAATAGTTGCGGAGATAACCAAATGCAAAACTGTGGCAAACCATTACCTCCAGGAGTTCCTTAGTCTTTGAGGTTGCTTCAAGTTTTGTTCTCAACATTTCTTCCTGAAATTTAATTTTGGGAAAAATCAAAACGTGAGGCAGAAACCAACAGCTTAGGGAGTCTAATTTGATACGATGGTACTATACCTCAGCGATCTTAATAGCACGTTCAAGTTTGCCTATTTTGTTAATTTGCTCTTCATTTGTCTTCTGAAGCTGCAAGACATCATAAACTATAATTATAACATCTTCAGGAAATTACTATTAAAAAAATCGGTGATGGTACTTAGATTACATCACGAAACATGTTCTACAGAATTTCCATTCCTATACTGATCTAGTATAGCTGAGAATGGAAACTGCAGAAAGACCATAACATAATAGAGCATGAAGATATTTGACCTCAACCTAGACGAAGTCTAGCTAGAGCTGAAATAAAGAAGGTAAATAACCATTCACAACGTCCCATAGCACTAGTAGCTAAGCAATTCTTTCTCTAATGGCCATGTCTAAAGAGAAAGTGAAACAAGGGAAAGAAACATACTTTGTCTAGGCTCGAGTTCAGTTCACTTAGTTTTTTCTCAGCTTCATTAGTCCGAGCTTCTGTGGAAGTTTTCTCCTTGTTTTTTTGCTCCAAGAAGTTTCTGAGTACCTCCACCTAAATAGCAGGAGCAACATCACAAAAATCAGAATGCCGTTTGCATAGTCTAGCCAAACTAACAGATAGATTTATGGAGCTTAGAAGTCTCACCTGCTTCTCTAATTCAACAACTCGTGCTTGAGCTTTTCCCAACTGTTTTGCAGAATCAGATGATCCCTATTTTTGGAAAGGTGTGAAAACATACAGCTCAGGTGTAAGACAAACATGTCAAAAGAGTTTTAGAAAAAAAAAATTTACGAACAAGAAGATGAAACCGGAACCATATAAGATCCATACTTGGAGTGATGAGACTTCCGTCTGTAAGGAAGCAATCTTGGCTTCCCTTTCTTTGAGCAGTTTCTCTTTCTCTGCTACCAACTCGTCTTTGCCCTTAACCTCGCGGGTTTTCTCATCGATTTGGGATTCTTCACAACAACAAAAACAGAAAAGAGAACATGTCATAAGCCACAATTGGCATTCACCAATTCAACAAGGATGTGTAGAACAAATTAACAAGCTCGAAACTGAACAGATTTGGATTTCACAAATGCCACAAACTCGACATAAAGGATTATATAATTATACGATCCACACAACTGAAATCGATCCAAAAGTTACTAAGATAAGTCGATGCTCCAATAATAGAAACACATGAACAAGCTGAAACAGTAAATCTCTATCAGCATCCGACCAATGTAATGCAAAACTCTACAGAACCCTATTTCAAAAATGTCATTGTATACCAATTCTAAGTAGCAAAAATCAAAACTTGCAATAATTCGAATGGAGGGAAGAGACAGAAGAATGCAAGTCGTTAACTAACCTAGGGCACGGATCTTGGCATTAAGCTGATCAAGCTGGATCTTAGAGGAGCCATCGGATCCAGCGGCGTCAACAATCTCCGGATCATCATCAGCGAAGACAGTGGTGGTGAAAAC
Source organism: Sisymbrium irio (assembly GCA_000411075.1). Taxonomy (NCBI): domain Eukaryota; kingdom Viridiplantae; phylum Streptophyta; class Magnoliopsida; order Brassicales; family Brassicaceae; genus Sisymbrium; species Sisymbrium irio. The sequence continues at coordinate 1,022 of KE154402.1, read as the reverse complement.
CAAGGCCAAAAGTAACAAAGCCACGAGCTTTGAGGCAGCCATGTCTAGATTCACCACCGAACCTCGCGACGATCAACAAAAGGGACGGAGACTCCAACAAAGACAGACAAAGAGAAACGTTTCCTCTCTCTCTCTCTCTCTCTCGATGTGTTGTTATATATTTATGGAGCCTTTTTTGACCATAGACCGTAGAATATCTCTTTTTTTCACCTTATTTGAAAACGAGAAACAGATCAGCGTGCAAAGACGAGCGAAAAAAAAAGGTTTGTGTTTTGACGTCGTGAGGTTAATGGCTTCGTGGTTCTGTCGTGACCGACACGTGGCGTCCATCAGATCTACTTTTGAGGATTTTATTTTATTTTACATTTGATGACGTGGCGAGAATCCAAAGGCTGAACCATTATTTTATTTTATTCTTCTGTAAAAACGTGACAACCATTTTGACTAGTCCATCAGAATTTTTGTTTGTTTTCAAAGTAAATTGATGACGTTCATCTACTTATACCAGCAAATATTAAGATATGACCTAAAGATGTCTTTCTGTCCAAAAAATAAATAAAGATGTCTTTGTGATTAATCTACACCAACTGGCGAAACTTGAATCTACGACCTGGTCCATATCCCATTCCGAAGCATTAAGCATCTACTAAGTTAATAAATGAACGTGATAAGTCATATGCTTCAGATCTTAGTAACCGCCTCATATGGTTACAGTGGTGGTATTCAAAGTCCAAATGAAAATATTACTCAATTGAGACGTCTAATTTATACGTTAACAAACTTTTATATTTTTTGTTAATAACATGATGCGATTTGTTTCTTATTTCACATGTAACATGTTTGATCATTGTTTCTTCTCTAATCAAACATTTTCCAGCCATCAAAATTCCTTGTATACTGGTCTGTATGTATAGAATGTGCATTATTAGTCTTGGGCGTTTGAACTGAACCCGAAGTACCGACCAAAACCGAACCAAAATAACGGAACCGAAACCGAACCGAATGTTAATGAAATATCCATT
>KE154401.1:14133-28535 GCA_000411075.1 Sisymbrium irio | reverse complement strand
ATATATATATAGTGCAATGCCAATGCATAAACCAATCACTCATCCCATCAATCAATTATCACAATATCATACTAGGATGTTATTGTTTAACAATACATAGGCACACTACGAATATTCTATATATCTAACCACCTAGGCCACACAGCCATCATGCAATCAATCCAATCCATAATACCAATCAATCAATCATCAAGAAACATCTCATACTTTCTTTACAGTAAAACAACAATCATAACCACAACTCACCTTAGCCTTTTCAGATGAAGTAAACGACACCATATGGTTCCTGTCGGGTTTTTGGATCTCCTAGACAAAATACTTTTTCTATGATATTATAACCATAATTATAAAACTCTAAGCTCAGATTCAGATTCAGGATGAGAAACAAAGGAGGACAGGTGATTTTGGTTTAGACGGCTTACCTTAGACTTTTCCTGCTAAGCTGCTCGGATGTTTTCCGAAAACTTCTAAAACCAAACAAAATGTATCTAACCGTTTATTTCTTTAGATATGGCTCTGAGAAATTATTGAAAAATGGGCATCCTATTTATAGGAAGGGGAATGGACGAGCTGATTCACAGCTTCAACACCAAGGCAACTTTCGACGGTAACAAATGTCAAGCAAATGCTTCAAACGGTCTATCGGTAATTCTGAACAATCCAAATGGCTTCTCCATTAAACCAAATTTAACTCTCCAACCTTGATCATCTCTCTAAACTCGTATTACTAATTTATAGAGTCATAAATATTACTTGGTCTGAGTAGATTCATCCTATTTTTCTTGAAATGCATCGATTGTGCAGAACGTTAATCTGAACAGTCTGTAACTTTCAAGTAGATTCTCTTTGGCCAGTCATCTTTTTCTTCTTTATCCTCTCATATTTGGATTACCCTAAGGTTCCAAAAACCTTGGTAATTTATTCCAATAAGTTTGAAGGCGTCTTGACCAATCCTGGGCATTTGGAAGCTTCAATGGCCAAACCGATTAAGTTGTATTAGCCAGATTTGATTTTTATGAATCAAATCCATTATTCCATGGCTAGATATGTAGCTCTCAGTTCTTCCTCTCACTCCCATATCAATCTGCTCACTTCCTTTCTGTTTTGAAAAGTATTGATTATTACTGGTCAACTCGGTCTTCCACTGGCACGTGTCAGTCCTTCGGGCGGGGTATTACATTCTCTCACCCTTAATAGAATTCGTCCCGAATCCTTAAGAGCTTGAATTCTCAGTACCTGAATCTCTAACCATTCAAAGAGTGGTTAGGTATTTGAGACTCTTCTTCATCTTTCTCAGTTATGATGACTCAAAGTATATTGTCGATTGAAATTCCTGACTCCTCATTCTTGTCGCTCATCCAACTTCTTTGGAAAGATCAAAGTCTGCTTCATGATAACAACTCCAACAACAGTTACCTTTAGCTTTCATGGCTCTTCGAAGCTCACAATTAAATAGCCTTTCCTATGCTAGATTGGTATACTTTCTTTCTTAGGTTCTTCCGCACTGCTTTGTTGCTTCGGTACTTTCTTCTAGCATGTCCAGTTTCTCCTTTCTCCAACTACATGTGATACATATTCTTCTCTTTTCATTCTTTCACTGCATAATTTCGAATCTAAATATCCATTCCATGGACATTACTTTCTCTTTCTTTTGAAACGTTGCTTCAAGGAAAATGATTCTTCTTTGAAAATAACTTCATTTGCTGCAGGAAGTTGGCTGCTCACACCCCATCTATTGATGTACATTGCTTTAGAGCTTGTTTTCCTTCTTTGCTTCTACCACATCTTGATTCTGGATACCATACTTGGTTTCACGGCGTGATCATTTCCTCCACCATCTATCACTCCTTTCTTTTCATCTCAACTTTCAAAATGCTCTTCTCACGATCTTCAGTTTTGATTGTAATGCTCTTATACGGCCCATACCTCGGAACTTCATTGTTTCTTTCCATCTTACCAACATTTCTTTTTACTGTATTTTTCATGTTTCCCATGTTTCCTTTATAATCTCTCACATTTTTTGCATGATCTCAACTTGGTTTATGACTTGTACTGGTAATGGCTCTCACATCATTCTTTCCAAAATAACAATCTTCCCCAAGATAATCCATATGTCTTATTAGGTACTGGATATTCCTATGGATATAAGGAACTGCTATCCTTCATTCGACCTCCTGATTTGGATCTCTTGTGTGGTTCCCTTCCTTCGAGAGTGTGTACTTTTCTATAACTCCAATAGAATATGCATTCTTTTAATCTGTCTCCTCATCCACTTATAATGGTATCATAGGGTTTTCCTATGAAGCCACTCTTTCTGAATCACTTCCATAGCAACATTGGCTTTATGACTGTATCGTCTTAAATCGAACCCAAATTAATCCATGACGTGCGCACGTTTCAGAAAGAAAATACTTCAGTTCTAAATAATATCAATTTGGGTCTATCACTCCAAATTTTACAGGCTAATATGAAAATAAAATCCATAAAATACAAATATAATGTAAACCTAAATCTAAATAAAACCTAATTTTTCTTTATAAAATGTCAAAAAATCATGTGACTAAAATAACAAATTATTGTGGTTAAATTAATTATACAATTAATAAAAATAATTCTAAAACAAAATCTACAAAATCAAATGAAATAAGAAAAAAATTTAGCTAGTTATTAACAGTATCAAGATCCCCCTTTTTTTTTTTTCAAACCCTTAAATCAATCACGAGGACTGGCCCTGCACTGGCCCAGCTCACAGATTGGATAAGACCCAGCAGCAATATCAACGTAACGATTACAATACCGTGTGAACATTTGTTGCAATATCCTACTCATTGGTTTTAAATTTAAACTATACAAAATAATTTATGTTTCACTTGCAACTAAGTTTAAACCGTTTTAAAAAATATTTATGAAATCTTTTCACTAAATTATTATGAAAATTAATATGGTGATGGCTCTCACATCATTCTTTCCAAAATAACAATTTGCTCAGCTTGGATTCAGCCATTAAGTCTTTTACCATCATCCCTGTCCATCTTCGTCTTCTGAGTGTACCAATCAAGACTTCAACAATCTTCCCCAAGATAATTCATATGTCTTCTTGGGTACTGGATATTCCTATGGATATCAGGAACTGTTATAGTCCTTTCTCCAATCAATGCTTCATCCTTCTTAGGCACCATCACAACTTGAAAGGTAATGTTGCTGTGTTCATGTCATCTTCGCGTTCACATAATGATTAGCATGGGTATGCTAATTACATTCGCTTTCACCAAATGGAAATATCAACGACAACTCCATTTACCCTAAATGGTCGTCTCATCCAATGCTTTTAAGCCATTGTAGCCTGATTTGCTGCTTCCTTCTTTCCACCACCTGATTTGGATCTCTTGTGTGGTTCCCTTCCTTCGAGAGTGTGTACTTGTCTATAACTCCAATAGAATATGCATCCTTTCAATCTGTCTCCTCATCCACTTATAATGGTATCATAGGGTTTTCCTATGAAACCACTCTTTCTGAATCACTTCCATAGCAACATTGGCTTTATGACTGTATCGTCTTAAATCGGACCCAAATTATTCCATGACGTGCACACGTTTCAGAAAGAAAATACTTCACTTCTTAATAATATCAATTTGGGTCTATCACTCCAAATTTTACAGGCCAATATGAAAATAAAATCCATATAATACAAATATAATGTAACCCTAAATCTAAATAAAATTTAATTTTTCTTTATAAAATTCATGTGACCAAAATAACAAATTATTTTGGTTAAATTAATTATATAATTGATAAAAATAATTCTAAAACAAAATCTACAAAATCAAATGAAATAAAAAAATTTTTTTGCTAGTTATTAACAATATCAAGATCTCCGTTTTTTTTTCAAACCCTCAAATCATGAGGACTGGCCCTACACTGGCCCTGCTCACAGCCTGGATAAGACCCAGCAGCAATATCAACGTAACAATTACAATACCGCGTGAACATTTGTAGCAATATCATACTCATTGGTTTTAAATTTAAACAATACAAAGTAATTTATGTTTCACTTGCAATTAATTTTAAACCGTTTTAAAAAAATATTTATGAGTTGTTTTTCACTTAATTATTATGGTAGAGAAAAATTGAATTTATAATAGAAAAAATAAGATATGAATTGTGAATCTTGATAATGGTGCTCTTAAATATTCGATGTAGAATTGTTAAAACTTTCAGTTAACACATAAGCTTTTAACATATTTTTTAAGATAGATTTATCTAAATCATATGATAAAAAAAATTAATAAAGTCTTAAAATTTAAACAAAACCACACAACTTTTTTTCTTTTATGAATTATTAGGTGAATATCCATTCTAAAACATTAATTTTTTTTTACTAAATTTTTTTTTCTTAAAATTTATTAAATAAAGTTTAAAATTACATAATCATAAAACTTGTGATGAACTAAAAGAACATATCAATAAGATTATGTTAAAAATGTATATAATAATAAATGTAGAAATTTAAATATCAGTTTAGTTAAGATCTCAGTGGCAAAAAGTCAGTATTGTCTAAACAAAGCAAAATTCTTTATCTAAAAGAAACCTTTGTATAGAGACTCGAGCAGCGGCGATGCTAGGGTTTTTGGAAAAAACGGCGACTGCGGGAGCGACTACCAGATCAAATCTCGCCTCTTCCACAAACAATATCTGAAGACGACGGAGATCAAAACCGACACGACAAGGGAGACTACCAACACTCCTTGTCCTGCTGTGTTTTCTGCGAATCATAGATTTTTCTCCTTCTACCGTGTACGCTACGTTTTCTTTTGTCTGCAACCCCTCGATTCCAAATCAGACTGTAATTCTTCTCTATATTGTTCTAGCATTTTGCTAAGGCTTTGTCTCTCATCTCTGCGGTTTCTGTTTGTTGTTATATTCGACTCGAGTGTGGTCAGTTCTTCTTCAAGTGCAACCTAGGATTATCCATAGCAGAGCTAACTTCACTCAGTGGATCTGTCTTGCTCCTCAATCTCAGAAACTTTTGACAATGAGTTCATTATCGAATCTGGCTAGACGAGGAGAAAACTCCACGCAGACTCGAAGACGGCTTGACATGGACGATGATATCGTTAAGGTTCCCGAATGTGATCTCTCGGTGGCAGCTGAACGTTTCAAACGTACTCTCATTGGGTGGGTCTTCCATACTCGTGGAAGAAGCATCGATGCTTTGATCAACCTACTTCTCTGTGCTCGGATCTGGAATGTTGAGGGTCGAGTTCGTGGTGTAAATCTCGGTAATGGAAGATTCCAATTCGACTTTGATAATGAAGAAGATCTCATTATGGTGTTAAACAAACGTCCATGCCATCTGAATCTCTGTATCTTTGCACTCGAAAGATGGGAACAATTCACGAGTGAAAGCTTCCCCAACACAATCACTTTCTGGATTAGTGTTACAGGTGTTCCGGTTCATTTTTGGAATGATGGGACCTTCACGGAGATTGCAAAAGCTCTAGGTACAATCATGTCAATTGATGCTACACGGGCTAGAATTCAAGTTTTTGTGGATGCAGACAAGCCTCTGCAATTTGAAAGGAGAATCGGCTTATTAAATGGCGACATAGGGAAAGTCTCTTTCGAATATTTTGGGCTACATCGGTACTGCTTCTTTTGCAGATTAATTTCTCATGACGAGAATACCTGTCCCGATCTAAGTGAGGAGCAACGATCTGAAAAACGCAAGGAAAGATTGATCCAAAATGGTGCAGGAGACTTGATCCCTAAGCTCTCACTTACAGAATCGGAAAGAAGATTCTCAGGTGCAAAACGCCCGAGGTCTCCAAACATTGAGAACTCTCGTATATCCTCCCCACGCTCACAAGGAAACCATAACAGAGGTGAAAAACGAAGCCGAGATTCTTTGAAAGGTTGGGTCACAAGGCCATACACGCGAACAGATTTAAAACAGAGAGAAAAGAAAAAAGGAACCATAGCTTGGGATAAAAGAAAGGGATCACACAACAATGACGAATGGAATCGCCTAGAAATGGTCCCAAGGTACTCTCATAATCGTGCACATGATCGAGGAAGGTACCAACGTGATAAAAATGTGGGAGAAAGAAAACAAGATAAACGTCCAATTTCTTCTCCAAGAAAAGAATGGAGACCGAAAGTATACTCCTCTTCTCATGTTCAACATCGCAGCAAGTCTGCTGAGCAAACTACTTTCGATTCATAAAGAACCCTCACTAATCGATCTACAATAGGAGACTTAGAGAATATCCAAAAGACAGGCCTACTGGTGACTCATGAAGATGAGACGAGGGAAGAAAGGCTACATAGACTAAAGGGTAAAGCTCCGATGGAAGAGACGCCTACCTCCGGTACCAGAGAATTATTCCAGTCACAGAAAGAGAACGTGAACAACAATGATACTTTGGTAACCCATGACAACACTTCACAAACACAGGCGATGCTTAACTCTCCAAGGTATGAAACCCCTATTAAAAATGCTGATGCAATGCTTAATCTAGATAAAGAGGATGGTGGTATCGAAAACTGTGGTCTAACTCCTGAGGAAGAAGCTGAACACTTGAAAAGCTTGCAAATGAATTCGGTGAGGTCTGGATGAATGATACTATGGTGAATAATGATGATTTGCTGGGAGAAGATTTGAACTGTATGACAGATTTGTACCATATGACAGTACCAGAAGATGCGGTACAAATTGATCCAATCTCGCAACTCTCTCCAGTATGTGCTGAGTTAAATAATGAAAATAATGGGGACAATGAAGGAGAAGAAGAAACTGTGAGTGAGCCAGTGGGGAAACCAAAATCGCAAAAGAAGCTTTCGAGAAGGAATGTAGTACCAATGGCCAAAGCCTCCGACCCCGGTGAAGCCTCGAGGAACAAAATACCAAAGAGCCCAGATTTTAAAGGTTCCCGTGCATCTAGGAAACTTACTACTGTTCGTAGAAAGGCTTCCCCGAGGAAGAAACAAGGCACGAGTACTCTCTCTAAGCTAAAATCCTCATATGTCCCTCGTAATGAGGTACTTTAAGCAAAAAAACCTTCTGTTGTTTCAGGTTCGGTGGTGTCCCAGAAACCACCCAGTAAGAAGATATGAACACCATTTCATGGAATTGTCAAGGGGTCGGAGCCTACTTGACCAAGAAGCATCTCCGGGAATTACATCACTTTTTTGCACCTTCTTTTCTTTTTTTATCGGAAACAAAAAAATAAATTTTCTTTTATGCAAAACTTTCAAGTTTGTTTTGGTTATAATAAACTGTTCACCGTAGAACCGGAAGGTATAAGCGGTGGACTCACACTTTTTTATATGGATTCTCATGATGTTAAGATTCTTTATTATGATAAGCGTATGATTGATATTGAAGCAGTGATTGAGGGGCATAGAGTCTACATGACTTTTATCTATGGTGATCTGGTTATTGAGTGCCGAGAATATGTGTGGGAACGGCTAACAAGGATGAGCTTACGGAAGAGCATGGTTTATGATAGGAGATTTCAATGAGATTACGGGAAACCATGAGAAGCGGGGAGGGCGAAGATGACCGGAACAATCCTTTCAACCTTTCAAAACTATGATTGCAAACTGTGGTATGATTGAATTCCCTTATAAAGGGAACCAATTTTTCCTGGATTGGTTACCGGAGTAATGGGAAAGTCCAATGCCGCTTAGGTAGAGCTCTAGGAAATGAAGAGTGGAATCATTTTCTCTCCCACACAAATGTGGAGTATCTTAAACTTTGGGGGTCAGATCATCGGCCAGTGCTAGCCAGAATCCAAACTCGGGATATAAGAGTTCAACGGAGTTTCAAATTGGATAAGAGATGGTTGTGAAAGGATGGCTTAAAAGAAGCAATCCTTGATGGATGGGGCTCTTTAGATGACCCGGAGACAGGAAATCTTAATGTTAAAATAAGTAAGGTCAGGAGAGCCATTTCAAAATGGAAGCGAACAAATCCGTCAAACTCGGCGAAAAAGATTGAAGAGATCAAAGCACAGCAGGAGAAAGCACAAATAAATGAAAACATCCCGAGTGCAGATATTCTAAACCTCAAATGGAATATATGCGCAGCTTTTAGAGAAGAAGAGCTATATTGGAAGCAAAAGAGCAGAGCCTTATGGTTGAAAGAGGGAGACCGAAATACCAAATTTTTCCATACCACCACAAAACATCGTCGGGCTAGGAATCGCATCACCAAGATAAAGGATAAAAGAGGGATGTGGGTGGAAAATGAAGAGGGTATTGAACAAGTTGCTACTGAATACTTCCAAGAACTATTCACTACCTCTAGTCCGACCAATTTTGAGGAAGCTCTCCGGTACGTTACCGAGCAGGTGTCTGAGGACACCAATAGAACCCTCACTCGTCCTCCTTCAGATTTAGAGATAAAAGAGGCGATAAAAGGGATCAATCCTGAAAAAGCGCCAGGACCAGATGGGATGACAAGCCTCTTCTACCAGCGCTTCTGGGAGGTTACTGAAAAAAGATGTTATAAAAACTGTAAAATAATTTTTTGACATGGAGTCTTTTGATGACCGCCTAAACCAGAAAAACATCTGTCTGATCCCCAAGACGGATCGCCTTAGAAAGATGACAGAGTTCAGACCGATCAGCCTCTGTAATGTGAGTTACAAGATCATATCTAAGATCATGTACATATGCCTCAAACGCTTCCTACCGAGTTTGATCTCGGAAACCCAAACAGCCTTTGTGGCTAGACGCTTAATATCCGATAATGTCCTCATCGCTCAGGAGACATTCCATGCTCTTCACACTAATCCAATATGCAAAGCAAAGTTTGTGGGCATCAAAACTGATATGAGCAAGGCTTATGATCGAGTGGAATGGCAATTTCTGGATGCCTTGATGACCAAGATGGGTATTGCGGATAAATGGATTTCCTGGATTAGACGGTGTATATCTTCTGTCTCTTATCAAGTCTTAATCAATGGAGAACCAAAAGGAAGTATAGCTCCAACCCGGGGTCTGAGACAAAGAGATCCTTTGTCCCCTTTTCTTTTTATCATCATGACAGAAGCTTTAATCTCCCAATTACGAGGGGCAGAGGCAGAAGGGAGGATTACTGGCCTAAAGATAGCCCGGGATAGCCCAGCAGTATCCCATCTTCTATTTGCAGATGATAGTCTGTTCTTTTGCAAAGCAGATGTCCAGCAGTGTGCTGAGTTGATGAAGATTATTGATTGCTATGGGAAAGCATCGAGACAACAACTGAATACATTGAAATCTTCTATCTTCTTTGGAAGCAGAGTAGAAAAAACTAGAAAAGATGAGATAAAGCGATGTACTGGTATAACTAAGGAAAGAGGAGTGGGAATGTACCTTGGCCTCTCGGGACAGATTTGCGGCTCAAAACGCAAGGTCTTCGCTTTCATCCGAGACAGATTGAACGGCCGTATTAACTCTTGGAATGCTATGTTCCTATCGAAAGGAGGGAAGGAAGTCCTCATAAAGTCAGTGGCCCAGTCCTTATCTACCTATTTTATGGCCTGCTTCCTACTACCCCAAGAAATCCTAGAAAAGCTCAAAGGAGCAATAGCTAAATTCTGGTGGAGTACTAAGCAAAATAATAGAGGCATGCCCTGGATAGCTTGGGAAAAGATCTTTATCTCAGTGGATAAAGGTGCTTTAGGCTTCCGAGACCTTAGAAACTTTAATCTCGCACTACTTACGAAGCAACTATGGCGCTTGCTCTATTACCCCGAGTCTCTTCTAGCACGGATTTTAAAAGGAAGATATTATCATTTCTCAAATCCGATGGAAGTCAGTACATCAAATTCCCCGTCATATGGGTGGAAGAGTATTCTAGCAGCACGGAATTTCTTAAAACAGGGGCTTAAAAAAACGATTGGCTCAGGATATAATACAAGAGTTTGGTTTGACCCATGGATCCCGATGATCCCGTCAAGACCAGCTAAAGACAATGGAGTGTATAGAGATCCCAATCTCTATGTGGATACCCTTATTGACCAACAAACTAGAGAATGGTGGATTGATATCCTACAATCCTTATGTGACCCTAATGACATCCCTTTGATTACAAGTATCCGGCCGAGCCGCTTTATGAAACCAGATGGAAATGCTTGGAATTATATCAAATCTGGGATATACTCTGTTAAGTCAGGATACAAACTCGCCATGGAATTAAAGGAGAATACATGGGAGAAACAAGTCTTGGAACCAAGCATCACCTCTTTAAAATGCAAAGTTTGAGATTTCCCAATCCACCCATGCAATCATTATTTTACCCCATACTGATCATAGCCACAAAAATTAAATAATCAGATGGTCCTGATCTGCACACATCCGTCTACCTATAAATACCAGCACACCCGGACACATCCAACTGCCTATAAAGACCAGTACGCTCGGATACCACATCATCATGCAGAGCACAGCCTTAGGCTGAAATACCGTCCCTCTGTGCTATCATAGCTCTGACCCAGTTCAAGTGTGACTGGCCAGGCTATACCATAAGCTTGGGTTGTCAAATAGCCTTTCTCAAACCTCATATATATATATATTGCAATGCCAATGCATAAACCAACCAATCATCCCATCAATCAATCATCACAATATCATACTAGGATGTTATTGTCTAAAATTACCTAAGCACACTACGAATATTCCATATATCTAACCACATAGGCCACACATCATGCAATCAATCCAATCCATAATACCAATCAATCAATCATCAATCATAAATCATTAAGAAATATCTCATACATGATTTGCAGTTAAACAACAAGCATAACCACAACTCACCTTAGCCTTTTCGGATGAAGGAAACAACACATTATGGTTCCCGTCGAGTTTTCGGATCTCCTACAAAAAATCCTTGTTCTAATGATATTTTAACCATAATTATAAAACTATAAGCTCAGATTCAGATTTATGACGAAAAACTAGGGAAGACAGGTGATTTTGGCTTAGACGGCTTACCTTAGACTTTTCTCGCTAAACTGCTCGAAGGTTTCCCGAAAACTTCTAAAACCGAACAAAATTGTATCTAACCATTTTTTTCTTTAGCTACGGCTTTTCTCTGATGAAATTAATGAACAATGGGAATCCTATTTATATGAAGGGGAATGGACGAGCTGATTCACAGCTTGAACACCAAGGCAGCTTTCGACGGAACGGCGACTCACCGGAAGCTGCTGAAGCAGGAAACGAGGTGGCTGGGGCACGAAATCAGGTGATGCAGGTCAATCAGGTGAAGCAGGACACTCATTAATATTAAGCAGGAAAATCTGCTGAAGCAGGAGAAGCAGCACAAGAAACTTATACAATTTCTATCTCGATTAACCGATAAACCGAAACGATCAGCTGAAAGCTCTACTGGTCCAACTGATTTTCCTCAAGAAAAAACAATACTTACTAGATTCATTGAACGTCATTTTAATCCCACATTCATTGACCTAAGTAGAATAGCCTTAGTTTAAACTAATCTCGAGAAATGCTTCAAACGGTCTATCGGTAATTCCGAACAATCCAAACGGCTTCTCCATTGAACCAAACTTAATTCTCACACCTTGATCATCTTTCTAAACTCTTATTACTAATTTCTAGACTCAGAAAATTACTTGGTCTGAGTATATTCATCCCATTTTTCTTGAAATGCATCGATTTTGCAGAACATCTATCTGAGCACTCTTTAGCTTTCAAGTAGATTCTCTTTGGCAATTATCTCTTTCTTCTCTATCCTCTCATATTCGGATTACCCTAAGGTTCCCAAAACCTTGGTAATTTATTCCAATAAGTTTGAATGTGTCTTGAGCAATCCTGGGCATTTGGAACCTTCAGTGGCCAAACCGATTAAGTTGCATTAACCAGATTTGATTTCCATCAATCAAATCCATTATTCCATGGCTTGATATGCTGGTCTCAATTCTTCCACTCACTCCCGTATCAATCTGCTCACTTCCTTTCTCTTTTGAAAAGTATTGATTATTATTAATCAACCCGGTTCTTCCACTGCGACGTGTCAGTCATTCATACGGAGTATTACATTTAGTGTCTTATCAGAAGTTGAAAGTTACCCTCAAACAGAAAGTGATTTATTTGATTAACAAATTGTCGAAAATGACTTAAAATGTAAAGCGTTCATTTTAAAATTATAGAATTTTCAAACAACTTTCTATTTTATAGGTATAAAGATATTGAGGAAGTAAGAGATCGGTTATGAATTTGTCATAGAAGAGAGTAATAAAAAAAAAAATGGCTGAATCCTTTAATGAAGTTGGTGGTTGGCCATTAACAAAATCAAGACATGACGCCTGGTATGTGCAAAGCCATGATCTAGTAAGTGTAGTTTTCTCTTGCGAAAGACTCTTGCAAGACTTGTACAACATCACTGTATTTTTGGATAGCATAAAAGATTGATTGGTATTGTTCTTGAGAAAGCAAAGCATACTTGCTAGTGACTACTAGCTAAATCATTTTGGCAACGAGAAAATATAAATAAATTGGACTCAAATTGTTCCATGACGTGCGCACGTTTCGGAAAGAAAATACTTCACTTCTAGATAATATCAATTTGGGTCTATCACTCCAAATTTTACAGGCTAATATAAAAATAAAATCCATATAATGAAAATATAATGTAAACCTAAATTTAAATAAAACCTAATTTTTCTTTATAAAATGTCAAAAATTCATGTGACCAAAATAACAAATTATTGTGGTTAAATTAATTATACAATTGGTAAAAATAATTCTAAAACAAAATCTACAAAATCAAATGAAATAAGCAAAAATATTTAGCTAATTATTAACAGTATCAAGATCCCCGTTTTTTTTTTCAGTCCCTCAAATCTTGAGGACTGACCCTGCACTGGCCCAGCTCACAACCTGGATAAGACCCAGCAACAATATCAACTTAATGATTACAATACCGTGTGAATATTTGTAGCAATATCCTACTCATTGGTTTTAAATTTAAACAATACAAAATAATTTATGTTTCACTTGCAATTAAGTTTAAACCGTTTTAACAAATATTTATGAATTTTTTTCACTAAATTATTATGAAAATTAATATGGTAATGGCTCTCACATCATAAATAAGTCTCAATGCACATTTGACGTTGCCCAATCCACCCATGCAGTCATTATTTTACCCCATACTGATCATAGCCACAATGATTAAATAATCAGATGGTCCTGATCTGCACACATCTGTCTGCCTATAAATACCAGCACGCCCAGACACATCCGACTGCCTATAAAGACCAGTACGCCCGGATACCGCATCATCATGTGGAGCACAGCCCTAGTGTAGTTTTCTCTTGCGAAAGACTCTTGCAAGACTTGTACAACATCAAAGTATTTTTGGATAGCATAAAAGATTGATTGGTATTGTTCTTGAGAAAGCAAAGCAGACGTGCTAGTGACTACTAGCTAAATCATTTTGACAACGAGAAAATATAAATAAATCGGACCCAAATTATTCCATGACGTAAGCACATTTCAGAAAGAAAATACTTCACTACTAAATAATATCAATTTGGGTCTATCACTCCAAATTTTACAGGCCAATATGAAAATAAAATCCATATAATACAAATATAATGTAAAACTAAATCTAAATACAACATAATTTTTCTTTATAAAATGTCAAAAATTTATATAACCAAAATAACAAATTATTATAGTTAAATTAATTATACAATTGATAAAAATAATTCTAAAACAAAATCTACAAAATCAACTGAAATAAGAAAAAACTTTAGCTAGTTATTAACAGTATCAAAATCCCCGTTTTTTTTTCTTCTAAACCCTCAAATCATGAGGACTTGCCCTGCACTGGCCTTGCTCACAGCCTGGGTAAGACCCAGCAGCAATATCAACGTAACTATTACAATATTGTGTGAACATTTGTAGCAATATCTTACTCATTGGTTTTAAATATAAACAATACAAAATAATTGATGTTTCACTTGCAATTAAGTTTAAACCTTTATAAATAATATTTATGAAACAATTTCACTAAACTATTATGAAAATTAATATGGTAATGGTTCTCACATCATTCTTTCCAAAATAACAATTTCCTCAGCTTGGATTCTGATAACAGGTTTTTTATCTATCAATCAATTACTAAACCCTAATCAAGTCATTGTAGGATTTAAGATATCAATCCATGCAAAAGAGAAATTGAACACACTAATGATGCAGTTTCAGGTTTAATCCAAGTGCAAACAAAGGTGAATTGTCTAACAACCTAATGAGCAATAATCAAAAGTAAAGCAAAGCTAAAAACAGAGGAAATGCAATAAGAGAGAGAGAGGTATTAGACTCATGGATCAATGATCAAAGACTTCAGATGACTAAGTGGTGACAAGGGGTGATAGACACAATCAAAC
>KE154399.1:6031-23109 GCA_000411075.1 Sisymbrium irio | reverse complement strand
AATGCCTTCCTATACGGGGAACTTGATAAGAATATATTTATGGAGCAACCACTTGGTTTCAAGTCACGAGAGCATCCTGATTACGTGTGCAAGCTCAAGAAGGCGTTATTTCGTCTGGTCTTATAAGGTAAGTATTTAGAGATTTTTGTTTTATATGGTAAATAACATGAATAAAGATTATAATAAATTAACATGAAGTAATAAAAAAAAGGCAAAAACGATGATGAAAAATAAGCCTTAAGAAAGATGAAAAAGAACGAGAAGATTGTCAAATATAAAGATCAAAATATAAAAAGAGAAAGAAGAAAAAGAAGACAAAGCCGATTAAAAAGAAGAAGAGAAAGACAAGAAAAAAAAATTAAGATAAATACTATTAAAAAAGAAACAAAAAACACATAAAACAAAAAAAGAAAAATAAGAGAATAAATAGAAATCAAAATGTCATAAAAAACGAAACCAAATAAATTAAATTTAATTTCATAAACAGAAAATTATTGTAGAGTTATTGGTAGCAAAAAAAGAAGAAAGTTTTAGGTTTTTCGAAACAAATACATATTTTTTTTTACATTTTTAAAGAAATGTGACACAAGTGTATTTTCACCGTCAAATACCACCATATGACTTTACTAGAAAATATTATAAATAAACTAGAGATTTTTGTTTTTTGTGCTTAAAAAAATGAATAAAGATTAGAATGAATAAATAATATTTTAGAAGTAAGTTTTTTGAATGGAGTCCTATCATTTGATAAATCAGACAAGTTGTTCTCCAAACTTTGGGTTTGAATGGCAGAATAACCAGATTGAGACATCAAAATTGATTATTATCTTTAAGCAGGAGTAATTATAATAAGGAATCAAGTTATTTTCAAGTTTTTCCTATTATGTTCTTATCATAAATATAAATATTCTTATTATTCTTTTAGAAATTTAAAATTTAGAGTTTTGATTTTTTTTTTATAAAAAAGAAACTGTAAAGATAAATGGGGCAAATATAATTCCATTTAAATGTTTTATATGCAAAAATCAAGAAGAAGAAAGAAAGAAGAAAAAAGAATGATGGAAAGTGAGCTGGAGCGAACTGAAGCAAGCTAATGCGAGCGGAGCGAGCGGAAGCGAGATGAAGCGAGTAGAAGTGAGATGAAGCGAACATAGACAAGCAGAAGCAAGCATAGACAAGCATAAACAAATATAATCAAACACAAGGAAGAAGAAGAAAGTACGAGCAAGCAAAAGCAAGTAGAAGTAAGCATGAGGAAGAAGAAGCCAACAGAAACAAATATGAGTAAAAAATGATTTAATATTTTTTTATACATGACTAATCAATTCGTAATCAAATT
Organism: Sisymbrium irio; assembly: GCA_000411075.1. NCBI lineage: Eukaryota > Viridiplantae > Streptophyta > Magnoliopsida > Brassicales > Brassicaceae > Sisymbrium > Sisymbrium irio. The sequence goes on along the minus strand of KE154399.1, from coordinate 21,770 downwards.
TATATAAAAAATATATTACTAAAGTGATTTGAAAATGAAAAAAAGAATAAAAAATAAAATCCTATCCGAACAAAAAAAAATCAAACCAAATGAAAAGTTTTATAGGATATTAAAAATTATAGATTTTATTAACTTTATTTTATGAAAATTACTTATAAATAATAAATTTAAAATTTAGTTGAAATCAAAACTAATAACTCTTAAAAAAAATGTGGTTTCAATAATTTATTTATTAATTTTATTTATTTATTCAAGAAACATATACTATAGTTTTTATTATATTATTTAGGAATGGTATTATAAAATCTATTTAAAATGCTTAAACAAACTGTGTTGTAGTATTATTGAACATATTTTCAACACAATATTACAAAAAAAAAATCATGATAAACATTTTGAATTTACTATTTTGAAAACTTAATATTAATTTTTTCCATGTGTTGAAAAGAATAGTATAAATGATTTCCTAATATAATATTACATATTTAAAATAATAGATATAAAAAATTAAAATTATCACTATATATATTTTGAGTTTACTATGACGAAAGAAAATAAGAAGAAGAAGGTGAAGGAAGACACAATCAAGCAAAAGAAGAAGCGGAAACAAGTAGAAGCAAAAAAGCAAGAATAAGAAAGATAGAAAAAAAAGAAGGAAGAGAAAGCGAGCTGGAGCGAACTGAAGCGAGGTAGAGCGAGTAGAGCAAGCGGAATCGAGATGAAGCGAGCATAGACAAGCATAAGGAAATGAAATCAAGCACGATGAAGAAGAACCAAATACGAGCAACCAAAAACAAGTAGAGATAAACACGAGGAAGAAAAAGCCAGCAAAAGAAAGCACGAACAAAAAAATGTTTTAATGTTTATTTTTTATTGTATATGACTAATCAACGCAATCAAATTTATACAAAAAAATATTAAAATATTTTAAAAAATGAAAGAACTAATTACAAAGAATAAAATCCTATCCGAAAAAGATTATTAAAGTGTTTTAGAGAATCATATTACATTTGGGGATTGGTGGTCAGTAATCAATAATACATGGACGTGATTAGGTCAGCCAGTTTGAGGGGTACCCTTTCTTCGCTTTGACAATTTGTTTGTGACGATGGTTCGTAACCATAGTATGGGAGACCTTTTTGCTGTTTATGATGGTACACTATCATTGCTGGTCCCTGACCTTACTCTATATATCATTGGTGTCTATGTTTAGTGTGTTTTCATAACATATGATTATTGTATTACCCATTTTGGAGGTTTTGCTGTTCGGATGTTGTTTTTTCTTAACTTAAAAAATAATAATAATAAGGATATGAGATATATATTCATCTAAGATCATTTGTTATTATCTTTCTAATATGAGTTATAAATTCGGGTGATACCAAAAAATATTTAACTTAAACTATTAAAGACTTATGTTTAGTGTTCCTTTCCTTTTTAAATATCATTCTTTAAATTTATTTAATGAAAAAAATATTTATAATTCATGTTAAAAAAATATTTGATTTGTTGGTGACTACTGATAGTTTTGTTTTTTTCGTTGGGTGTTTGCCTTGGTGATTCGAATGAAGGTGTTGCTGTATGTGCTATGAAATTCAGCATTGACTTGTTTGGTAGTTTGTGTGGTTTCATTGTTTATTTGCAACAAAAGATTTCGATAGTATGTCAAGTACTGATTTTTAAAAAGTGCTTTTGACGTTTCTTATATTTGTAGGTCCTAATTTCGACGACAGAGATGATGTTGAGTGCATTCCGTATTGTCTACCAAATATTGGTTTTGATGCGGTTTCTGGTGATACTGATTGTGTGTTGGGTAGATGCGATGCTTTTGGTGCTTGGATGCTCTATAATTGTGCATGAATCGAGTCTAGATCTTTGGTTTATACCGAATTTGATTCCAAATTTCAATGGGATCCTGTAACGCTAACATGAATTTTCCGTCGCACATGTGATGTTGTCTGTATCCTCGGAACCCCGTCACCAGAAATGGGTGAGCTTTATTTCTTCAGGATTCTACTGCACGTCGTCAGAGGTCCTACGTTTTATCGCGATATAGTGACGGTAGATGGTGTCACTTATTATACTTTTAAGGAATTCTGTTACGTGCAGGGGTTGGTAAGCTCTGATAGAGAATGCATCGTTGCGATTCGGACTGCCAGTTTGTGGGGTACCCTTTCTTCACTTCGACAAGTATTTTTGACAATGGTCCGTAACGGCAGTATAAATGACTCTTTTGTCGTGTATGATGCAATACGTTCATTGCTGGTCTCAGACCTTCCTTTATGTCATGGTGGAAAACCATGTCATATTTGTCCAGTTTCCATATAACAAGTAGACTAGATTTATTTGACGAGTTTTGGTGTTTTGGAGTTATTAGTTTTTCTTTTTGTTTTATTTGGTTGATTTAAGGTTTTCTTAAATAGAATGATATATTTTACTTTTCGGTATGAATTTATTTTTGAGTAAATATTTTAATCTTTATATTTTAAAATGGTTTTCTTAAATAAAATGATAAAATATATTTTCAAAATATATACTTAATACATTCTATCTGGTTTTTTTTATGTCTTTAAGCATTCTCTTAAAGTCTTCAATTCAATAATCTATTCTCCCTGCGCTTGGTGAGATAAATTGAGCATAGATAAGCATAAGCAAACGGAATCAACCACGAGAAAAAGGAATTAAATATGAGCATGCAAAAGCAAATAGATGTAAGAAAAAACCAGCAGAAACAAGCACGGAAAATAAAAAGGATTTTATTTTTTATATATGACTAATCAACTCGCAAAATTTAAATAAAATATATTTATCATACAAAGTGTTTGTCAAAATTATCGTTTATGGATTTTGGATTTTATTTTCCAAAAGTGTTGATTTTTTGTATGTTTTAAAATATTTTTTTTTAAGTTTTAAATTTAGTAAAGCTTTATGTCTGCGTTTAAGGCGGACTAACCACCTAGTTAAATGTAAACATACACAAAAGATATACGCACAAACTTACCAACCGTAAACGCAGGATTGCAAAATCCATCATGTATATCTTCAAAATTAACATAGGGTGGCAGTCTTTCAGAGCAGGCAAAATAAATTTTCTTCACATAAGTCTCATCGCGGAATAAAATCTTAAAATCATGCAGTGTTATCCTCAGTAGATCCATCACAGGTACAACATTAATCTTTTCCACAGTCATCCAACAATCCAGACCCAGTTTTCTCGGCAAAAGTCTCATAAACTCATCATCTATCACAGCATGTATCTTATCACCCTGCAAAAACTAATCAAACAATCAGAAACCTGTTACATCTTCTATTTATATCAACACTGATCAACAGTCCAACGAACCCTGAAATCAACCAGAACTAAACACAACATATTTTTATGTCGACAATCAATCCTGAAATTTCGCACTATCCGGACACAGATTTTAAAATTGGGAGATATAGGTCGGAACCCCATCACACCACTCAACTCCATCACACAATGCACCAAGTTATTATCTATAAAACCAAACATATTAAATATACAAGAAGAGAATAAAAAATAAAAAATACAATATAATCTATATCAATTATACCCGTCAATATAACCACTACGAAAATAAGATCGGTGACGGCTATCTAGTCTCTTCTTGTATATATATAAACAACATAGCCATAAATTTAACCAAGAGATATACCTACTATTGTTTTTTCTTTTCTTCTTCAATAAATATTTAGATAATATCTCTGCCAGTAAAATATTATCCAATTGTATTACAAGAGTAATTAAAATTATATAAGGGAAACATGTATATTGTATATTGTATGCATCACGATTCTCCGATAAAACCTTTAACACGTTAAAAATGCAGCATTATCTTCTGTACAATATAAAATACCAATATAAATTTAAAAATACGATATAAAATATCAATATAATTTAAAAACACCGTATCTGAATTTTATTAATAAAACCAAAGCCAAACATGAATCAATAAATCAAAACTCAAACAGAATAAATGTTTTCAAATACTTCTTTATAGACCACATTCATTGTAGTCTTCTTAGAGCAAGATTATTGGAGGTTTTCTCCATAATTTATTTTTAAAAAAGTTTAATATAAAATAATCTTTAATATTTGTTTATTAAAGATGAGTCTCTAATTTCTTGGAATACTCAAAGATTTTGGTTGAGTATTCCAAAAAATTAAAGACTCATTCTTAATAAACAAATAATATATAATATTATATGATATTTTTATTTTTAGAGATTATGGGAGAGAACCCCAATAATCTTGCTCTTAGATCTCCCATTCTCGTCAGTTAGTAAGAAGTTCAGTCCTATTCTTGCAGTAACTCTAGATACGACAACATAGAGTTGACCATGAAAAAACACGTCTCGATACAAACAATCCCACGTTTTGCAACGTTTGACCTTAACTTTTATTAATTGCTATGGCGAAGGCAAGTGTAACTAGAAACTGTCCGCACCTCATACGAAATGGAAATCGGGCTTCCAGTGGTGTCACAAACATTCTTGGCAGCAAAACTTTCGAACCAACTTTCTCGCTTGTAATCATCTTAGCATCCAGCACATGAGTTGCCAATTGCGTCACAAGCAACCTTGTACCTTTACACAAGCCACCTTTCGGATCTATTATGGGAGCACCGATCTTTAATTTTAATTCATGGTTTGGCAGTCCAGATATCTTGATGCTATTTAAATACTCTTTGAGTGTACACGATATCATCCATCTTCCTTGTATCAGACGTATCAATACTATCCGAACTGAGATAGGAGCACTCGACACCTAAACGTAAACCATATAAAAGTCAACTTTACAAATATACTGTTTTTTCGATTTTAAGGACTTGACAATACAACAGAATATTACCTGAAACCTGAGATAGCATATACTCGTTAATGACATAAATGTCGCTGTTACGTGGGCTTAGTATAGCTCGTTGTTGAAAAAAATTTAGGATCATGCTCTGTACCATAAGAACAACCGTACATTTCGTTCACAATTTGCTGCATAGGATCTCCACATTCCATGACCAATAAATCTTGAGGAATATCAATCTCCACCTCCCCATCATTAGGCTCGTTAATCTTCCCATTGCATACATTCATTATCCAATCTGAAAACTCCTTTAGTCCATCCACATCTCCTCCGACCAGACGCATGTTCATTCGCAGTTCTCTAACCTTGCAACTCTTCAATAAGTAAGATGAATTCAAAGTCGATATCTGATCTGTTCCCTCCAACTATCCGGTAATATCTGCCTAAAATCCCGTCCAAAGATGATCACCTTGCCCCCAAAAACCTCGTCACATTTGAGAATATATCTCATACTTCTGTCTAAAGTCTCAAAACACAGTTTACTCATCATCGGGGCTTCGTCCCATATAATAAGAACCAGCACTTATCGTACATGTGGTAAACTCAGTAACAGTTATAGGAATACATAATCTAGAATGGCTGTTCTTCCTCCCTGCAAAAGAAGAACATCTATACCACTGGATGCTACATTTCAAATGATTTTACACTCTGATCGGATCGCGGATCCCAATATCCTCCACAGAAATATATTTCCTGTGCCTCCAAAACCATAGACAAAAAAACAAACCTCATTTTCGATTAACAACAGAATCGAGAATTTCTTCATAGATTTATTTATGTTCAGAGGTGATAGTTGATAGAAGTTTTGTGTGTTATAACTTCAAGGCATCCTGGTCATAAAACAGTTCATCCAAGATTAGATGATTAATATTTTATTCAATAACCAATTTCTGCCTTTGGCATCCCATCGAAATTAGATAATGAATTGCCGTTCCGACGCATATACTTTTCTATCTTCGCCAATCCCATAAGTTTTATGTCATCATCGGAGATGTAACCAGCTACAAAACAATAAATAAAAATCATTACGACAATGCTGACACATGAAAAGGAACACAATACAAATAATCATTGTTCTAATATCCACAATAACAATTTACCTTCATTGTTATTCTCCTTTTCAGTTTATACAGGATATCTTTAGTTAAAATATCCCACGTCACATCCCAGACTCTAATAGGCAGAGACATAATATTAGAAAACACCATTATAGCAAATAACTTCCTTAAAAAGTTTCCAGTTCCCCAAAAACTGGCCTCTTTAATCCCGTCAATGTACTCTCTATCTTCATCAAGCAACCCTGGAGTATAACACACATCTTTTTTATGTCTCGTAAACAACCCCATTAACAGTTCGTATTTCTTCGAAACTTCTTGGGCCTTTAACTATATTGAGCAGAATCCGGAGATGGTAGGACTTAACATATTGTGGGGGTACATACGTAAGTCTGCCAATTGTAAAACCCTTGCTACGAAGCTTCCACTCTTTCGTTCTCTGCACCCAAACAAAACGTATCCGAAACTCGGGATACGTTAATTCTCTTCCTTTTTCAAACTTGAAGTTTGCCTCCATCCAAGCCAGAAATTTTGAACGTAGAACCGAAGCACGAGTAACAAATTCATCAACAGGATCATTCTCATTGATGATAGCCATCTGCTCATTAGGGAGATGAAACGTAAGATTCACCACCGTATCAATCCGGTATGAAACGCATGGCCATCCCACTCCGATGTCTCATTGATGGATTGATCCCTCGTACTGATTAATTGACCGGATCTGCGTCAGGACGTGATCAGAAAAACGGTCAGCTCGGCCTCGAAGAACGACCATTCACGTCTGGCTCAGCCTCAGAACTTGGCCAAATGTTGACCAACACAGTCGGCTCGGCCACAAGATGAACACAAGTCGATTTTCGAAGAAACTTAACTCGGACAGTTTTTCGGAAAAGACTTCTAAAAAAATTTCGTCAAGAAACACTATGATGGAGCTTGAAATGCCTAAGACGCACACTGGCATCCGGCTCAACATCTTTCGTAGTGAAAATTATCGACCCAACATGCATCACCTGTCGGCATTTTCACCACCTTCCTCTTTCGATCGTTCCTCTCGGAACATCGGGACACGATGGGTCGTCCGGCTCGGCATTGTATCCATCCGGCTCGGCCAAAACTTCTCCCCCATTATTTTCAAATGAAAACTTTCGAAAAACTAAACTCGAACAGTTTTTTTGGAAAAAAACTTTTTCAGAAAACATAACATGAACAGTTTTTCGGGAAGAATATTATGAAAACTTTTGAAAAAACTTGTCCTGAACGGTTTTTCGGAAAAACATTTACGACAAGCTCAACTTAAACACTTTTTTTGGCCGAAGATGAAATGAGAATTGACCGGCTTGACACCAAAACATCGGGCTCGGCATTCTCATTCTCACTTCTTCTCAATTGTTTTTCTCCAAACACCAAAACGAAATATGAAGGATCAGCCAGCTCGGCATTCCAATTCTCCTCCTCTCGGCCGTTCGTTCTGAAAACGCTGAGGCTGGACAAGAAGATGCGACCGGCTTGGCAACCTTCCTTTTTCTCTCTCAATCGGTGTATCACGGAGAGATGGGGAACATAGCCAGCTCGGCGCCCAAGCATTACCGGCTCGGCATTACCCCCCCATCCTTCTGTCGATTATTTTCATCAAAATCTCGGAGTGAGGCAAAGAAAAACGACCATCTCGACATCCATGACAGCCGGCTCGGCCAAACCTCCTTTCGGAAAACTTAACCTAAACAGTTTTTCGGGAAACTCTTATGAAAACTTTCAAAAACAAAAAAACTAACATGAACAATACACGAAAATCACTGTTCATTCCGACAAAAGGACAAAGTAATGTATCAGCCTCTCTTGAACACTTAGAAGAATTTTTGAAGAGTCAAGTAGAGATCGTCCACCTAACGCACAAGGCGTGATCAGCTCGGCCTGATCACGGCACCGTCAGCTCAGCCTGGGAACGGAACGACCAGCTCAACCTGGTCGCGGGTTGACCAGCTCGGCATGCTCCCTTGACGAGGACTTCATTTCCTGGGCGGCTCGGAACGGAAGAGCGGAGATGTGGCCACCTCGGCATCAAGGATGGGTCAAAGTAGCATGCCCAGATCAGCATGAAACGATCAGCTTGGCATCCTCATCATCTCTCCAAGGCGAGCATAATCAGCTCGGCATGATCGTTGGTCAGCTCGGCCAGAGTCTTCCGCTTCACTACTCGTCTCAAAAACTTTCCAAAAAATTTAGCAAAGATAGTTTTCCAAAAAAATTTATATGAAAAACTTAACTTAAACAGTTTTTTCAGGAAATCATTTACTAAAATTTTCGAAAAGCTTAATGAGAAAATTTTTTCCGAAACAATTTCTACGAAAAACTTAACTTGAATAGTCTTTTGGAAAAATTTCTACGAAAAAACTTAACTTGGAACAATTTTTCGGGAAATCATTTACTAAGACTTCCGAAAAACTTAACATTAACAGTTTTTTTTTCGAAAAAAAATTTATACGAAAATCTTAACTTGAACAGTTTTTCAAAAAATCATTTACTACAACTTTTAAATAACTTAACGTGAACAAATTTTCGGGAAAATTTTCTACGAAAAACATAACTTGAATAGTTTTTCTGGAAATCTTTAACTCAAATCTACGAAAAACTGAAAAACTTAATGTGAACAGTTTTTCGGAAAAAATTCTACGAAAAACTTAACTTAAACAGTTTTTCGGGAAACGCTTACTGAAACCATCAAAAAACTGTAACGTGAACAGTTTTTTCGAAAACATATCTCTGAAAAACTTAACATAAACAGTTTTTCAAGGGGAACCTTTTATACGCGTTGCACTATTTTCTGTTCTTCTGTTTTTTTCCCATCAGGTTTTTCGTAATAAATGGTTTTTAATGAAGCAACATCACAAATAGTTGCAAGACATTCCAAAACACAACAGTCCTCAAAACAAAGAAAAAGGTCTTGGCCAGCTCGACCAAGAACCTTCGCCGAGATTCGTTGTCTATATACCATTAGCCTTCTTATCGGTTTGAGCCCATTAATGATAAAATCGTCACTCGGCTCAGCAAAGCTTTATTCGTTGCTCGAAAGTCAGTTTGAAATCCTGGTACGGAAGATCGCATGCCAATTATTCACGAAAGCTAGGGACCAAAACATTTTAGCTCCTTAATCCCGTATATCATATTTCCGGACGACCTCGACAATTTCATACCTGAAATTGACGAGCGGGGGGCTAAATGTTGGGGTCAAAACCCAAATTTCCGGAATTAACGGCTAAAATGTTTAAGTATCGGAAAAGTTTCCATATTTGAATATTTTCAGAAAACAATGATATTCAGATTATAGTTTGACTAAAACTATTTTTTATTGATAACTTTACGAAGGTAATGTTGCATGATGATAACTAGCTCGGCCGTAATTATTGACTAAACAGGGGCACGTTTTGTGCCGAGCTGAACAGTCTTTGCATGGTGACAAATGCCAAGCCGGAAGGCTTCCCCGGTGTTCTATCCTTCCCAATTTCCGAGCCAATCAACTAAATCCTTCTCCCTCACCTCATGCCGAGCTGATCGCAATTTTCAGGTCTTCTCTTGACCGAGCCAATCCAAGATGAGAGGTAGAGGATGGCCGGCCCAGCCTTAAACTCCTCTCTCCTTGGCGCTGAGCTGGTGAGACTCCTTCTCCACTCCAAGATGCCGAGCTGATGGTGACTATGGTTGGCTTGGTCTCTATCCTCTCTTCTTTCATGCCGAGCTGACGGAAGAATGTTCTCGAGTCGTCTCCATACCGAGCTGATCGACGCAGTCGTCCAAACGTCAAGAGCCGGACGAAAGTGCCCATTTTCCTTTCCTCGATCTTTTCGAGAATTTATTGATGTTTTCATAAATTTCCCGATGTTTTAATAAACTTTGCGTTGTTTTCGAGAAACATCGTAACATTTTTATCTATTGAAAATGGTGCAAGGTCAAACCAAAGAAGCCCTAATTCTAAAAGGAAAGTGATACGATTTGGGCGAATCGATAAGAAGCAGCCGTCTCAAGATTCACCGCCTTAGCAAGGATTTTGGGAAGTTTTCCTGAAAGAAGAAATGAAAGTTGACAAGGAATATGAAGCGTCAAGTTCCCACATCTAAACTTTAGCTGTTTTAGGACTTATGTTGTCTTGTATAAATAGAGATCGATTTCTATCTTTGTAAGGGCTCTTCTCTGGAGCTATCAATACAACTCGATATTTAGCGATAAAATTTGTCTTTTTCTTGTTTCTCTATTTTTGCTTTCATTCCAAGATTCTCGGTTCCTCAAATTAACAATTATGAAAATACATTGAGGTGAATTCCGGTTCCCACAATTTGGCGCTAGAAAGAGGGTAACACAAGAAAATCTTTACTCCTGAAAGTGAAATCTTAGGTTGAACCTCATCACAATCGACGAATAAACCAACATAGCAATCATTTACGGAGAAACAAAGGAAAAAATTATCAAAACCGAGAAATTGGGAGTTCGAGAACAACAAATCGATCGGATATTCTTTCGATGCCTTCAGCATAGTTGATTCATCAAAGATAAGTTTTTCCCGCGAACTTGTCCAATTACTTTATCTCGAAATCTTGCTAGTTGCTTTTTTCATCATAGATCAGCGCTTTTATCAAATCGCTGAATTTCTCTCTCTCTCTCTCTCTCACCTGTCAATTCGTATAACATAATTTCTGGAAGTATAATTAAGTTGTTGCAGAATCGTATGAAACTAAATTACGATTGAAAAAGCATGTTACTTTAGTACTCCTTATTAGAGTGTGGAGATAAGAAGGCCAATCAATCCAGAGCAGGCCAAGAAGAAGAAGTGTGAAATAAGCAAGAAGAGATATTTGCGTGTAGACCAAGGAACTAAAGTCTTGGATATCAAGGCACATATCAAGGCAACCAAACCTTGTCCAGCCCATGAAAACAAAGTGGTTCTATGTTTATCAATGGGCACCCAATGTGATGAAGGAAGAAAGGCCCAAACCCATTAAGTATGTGAAATTGGCAGCCAAAGGAAGATGGTTTGAATTCAAATGAAGTGGGAGCCAAACTCAGATGCAACCAAGAGAGAGTCACATGTGGCTTTCAAAGACAAAGCAAGTGGATCAAACAGTGGGCAAGTTTGTGATCAATAAAGAAGCAAGACTCACATGTAAAGATAAGGAATTCAAATAAAAGAGCTGTTAAAGACATGTCACTTTCACCTTGGGATTTATGCTTTTCTCCCTCTTCTATTTGTATGCAAGCCAAGTCCGACCATTGTCACTCTCTTTGTCTATAAATAAAGGCCTCTAGCATTGTAAAACATACACAGAATTCATTAATAAGAAAGACAAGTTCTTATCAATTCATGTACTTCCATTACTTTAAAAAAGTCCTCTTAGTTAGTCAAAATGTAGAAAATTGGGTTTACATGATTTGGGGTTTGCCTTAAGTCAACCTATTGCTTGTCTAGTCTTTGTTAAATCACTACTTAAAGTCTTCTTTACTTAATCAAGTAATAGTTTAGTGAGTTAACCTCCCTTGCATGAGTACACAAACTCTTTGTGTTGTTGTGTCTCAATCCCCTTAATGTTCATGCTAGTACTCTGTTTCCATGTTGAAATGAGTTCTATTTGGGTATAGTTAATGACACAATCACATGTTGATTGTTATGGTTGTTATGTGAGACAATCCTCACTCCCAAAACTTACACTCCTAGCTTTGCATCGTCATCAGGTTGCTCTTTTCGTTGCAATCGCTTGTTTGACTTGTTATTAATGTTATTTATATTTTCCTCTTTGTTGGTGATCGCTGAGGAAGTTCGAGTTTTGCATTCGTAGCTATATCATCACTGAAGGCGGTGAAAAAGATCTGTGACAAGTTCGAGACTCTACGACACCAAAACACTCAACAGCGGCTCAGGATTGATGAGGAAGCAAAGCTCTGAACCATTCTCCATCATGTCTTGCCAAGTCGAGATGAAGTGAGACCGTCAAACCAATTTTCGCCTGCTGTCTTTATCCCCAGCTATTTTTTGTCTCTCAAACAAGACAAGAGATGAGAGAATACGAACATCAATTCCAGCATCCACACGGTCACATAACGTGTGCTCTCTATCTCCTCTCCGATCGTTTAAAGGCTCATCCAGGTCGTCAACCATATATACGAGATACATGCTTTTCATCACCTATTAACGAAAAAAATAAGTGTCTCCTGACTTTTCTGCATGATTCATACATTATTGCATGGTCAAATATTGTGTAAAAACGGTCAACAGTGTCATTATGTATCCCTCATACAGAAAATCATTAACATGAATAGACTTAGAAAATATACATATGCTTCGTCATTGACTATTTAGCAAGCATATATTATTCATATAACTTCCACTGTCCACGTGACTTAGTATATGATGCAGCGCATCGCCACATCCTATACATATTTTCCTTTATTGCATGAGTTTTGGGTTTTATTTTCTATTTCTTGGGCTTTACGTTTTGTTTCCTATTTCTTTATTATATTAGTATTAGGGTTTTATCTTTTCACGTTATGTATTTAACGTCACTCTCGAGTTAGATGAACTGGAGTTTTTGTCATTAATAGAATCCAAGCTTTTAAGCTTCTTTATCTCTTGATCTTCGGCTATTCACTTTGAATCAACGAATTTCAAGCTTGCTCTTGTACGGTCATTCTTTGAATCAACGGACAACGAGCTTCGTTTCGATTAGGGCTGCGCCAGTTTTGGTATCAGAGACTTTGGCGTTCCTGTCTGAACTTTTGATTTCTCAATTCTGATGGCTCCTAAACGTAACAACCAGGCCAACGAGAGGCGTGAAGACGAACAGTTCAACGAATGGGCTGAGCTTCGCAAAACTCTTCTTGCTATGCAAGAGAATATCCAGGCAACAATAGCTAATTCAATCCATGAGTTAGCTGAGACAGTTCTGAACAATCAACAACACCAAGATGAGTTGGAGGATGAGGGTTCAGAAGCTAGTCGCGATAACCCTTTTGCACAGGGTCAACACCATCGTGGTCAGTATCGGGATGATCCCCGAGAGCGACATCATGATGATCGGAGAGGGGATTTCGGTTTTAAACTGGATCTTCCAGAATTTCACGGTAGCAGCCATGGAGAAGAGCTACTGGACTCGCTTGTGACTGTTGAGGAATTAATGGAATTCAAACAAGTTCCAAAAGAGCGGCAGGTTGCGTTGGTTGCTACTAAATTTCGTGGGCGTGCAGCTTCGTGGTGGGTTCAGTTGAAGACAACACGGTCACGCACAGGAAAAGAAAAGATAGCAACGTGGGAGAAATTACAAAAGCATTTAAAGGCTGCCTTTCTACCACAAAACTACGATCGTACGATGTATACGAGACTGCAGAATTTGCGCCAAGGATCACGTTCTGTTGATGAATATGCTGACGAATTTTTCCTTCTTATAACACGGAATGAAATCTTTGATAGTGAAACTCAGTTGGTATCACGCTTTGTATGGGGTTTGCGACCACAGATACAGAATGCAATGATACAATTTGATCCCTCGACGATCGCTGAAGCTACTAGACGTGCTGTGGCTTTTGAGCAGCAATTTAAACCTGGTGCATCGTGGGCATCATCTAACCGGAACAGAGCACCATCAGGGACCAATTTCGATGCAGGAAAACCGTCTCCGGTGGTACGCGACATTGACGATATGGGTATAGGACGTCCGCAGGAGCCGAATTCTTCTGTGGTGAATCCTCCTTTACGTCGTTCAACACGCCCTAATGCATTACGATGCTTTAATTGTGGTGAACATGGTCACATTCAGACAGCTTGTCCCAAACAGAACAAGCGGGGTTTGAACAAGCGGGGTTTGCTTTCAGAGGAAGTCAAATGGGATGATGAGAATGATGGAGAAGATGGTGACAATTTAGAGGATGATCTTCCAGTTGACCGGAATGTTGGTGATCGCGGGACAATGCTTGTAGCACGAGTTTGTTTGGCTCCTTTTTCAATTGAGGAACCGTGGTTGCGTACCAACATCTTTCAGTCGACATGTACGATCAAAAATAAGATCTGTAGCTTTGTGATTGACTCGGGTAGTAATCAGAATGTGGTATCCGAGGAGGCGTGTCGCAAGTTGGGATTACGACGTGAGGATCACCCTAGACCTTACAAGTTGACGTGGCTACAAACAGGATCATCCATACATATCACACAGCGTACGTTGGTCTCTTTCTCCATAGGACAACATTATAAAGATTAAATATTTTGTGATATTGCTCCGATGGATGTTGGGCACGTATTGCTTGGACGGCCATGGCAATATGATCGAGATGTCACACACCATGGAAAAAGCAACACACACAGCTTTATTTTTGACAGTCGCCGCATTGTGCTTGTACCGAACCCAGAATCGGCCATTACACCCGCTGCAGCGCCAGGTCCGCTTGATCCTCCGGAAAACCCAACCTCTCGTGTACTCTTTTGTTCTTTGTCTGCATTTGAGTCTGCTTTTCGGGAGACAGGTTTTGCGATCGTTTTACTGACGGCTACCAACTCGGAGCCAATAAAACAACAAGTGGAAACATGGGTCCAGGAGTTGTTGACTGAGTTTGTTGATGTTTTTCCGCCAGAGTTGCCACAGGGTCTGCCACCCCTAAGGGACATTCAACATGATATTGACCTTGTTCCAGGTTCATCTCTTCCTAACAGACATCATTATAGGATGAGCCCACAAGAGCATGAAGAATTACGACGCCAGGTGGAAGATTTAATTGCAAAAGGTTACATTCGTGAGAGTTTGAGCCCTTGCGCCGTACCTGCTCTTCTTATTCCAAAAAAGACGGAACGTGGCGTATGTGTGTCGACTGTCGGGCTATAAATAAAATCACGGTCCGGTATCGTTTCCCGATTCCCCGTCTTGATGATTTACTTGATCAGATTGGAAAGGCAAAACTATTCTCCAAGTTAGACTTGAAAAGTGGTTATCATCAGATTTGGATTCACCCAGGTGATGAGTGGAAAACTGCATTTAAAACACGGGAGGGTTTGTTTGAGTGGTTGGTAATGCCTTTTGGTCTATCAAATGCACCGAGTACGTATATGCGTGTGATGAATCAGGCGTAGCGTCCTTTTATCGGCAAATTTTTTGTGGTGTATTTTGATGACATCTTGATTTTCAGTTCTTCGGTGACTGCTCATCAGGACCATCTTCGCCAAGTTTTGATGATTTTGCGTCGTGGGAAGTTTTTTGTGGCGCGACAGAAGTGTGAGTTGGGTACGGATAAAGTTCTTTTTCTGGGTTATATCGTTTCTTCGGCGGGTTTAGCTATGGATGAGAACAAGGTGGAAGCTGTTCGTTCTTGGCCATCACCACAAACGGTTTCTGAGGTGCAGCTTTTCACGGCTTAGCATCTTTTTATCGACGTTTTGTGCCCCATTTTAGTTCCATTATGGCTCCATTGGCGGATTGTATGAAAGCACAAAAGTTTCAGTGGACAGAAGCTGCAGCATCAGCATTTGACTTGATCAAACAAAAGCTCACTTCGGCGCCCATATTGGTCCTTCCCGACTTTGATTTGCCTTTCGAGCTTCATTGTGACGATTCAAAATTGGGCATTGGGGCTGTTTTAAGCCAGCAGTCTTTACCTGTTGCATATTTTAGCGAGAAATTGTCGGGAGCTCGCAGTCGCTACAGTACTTACGATGTTGAGTTTTATGCCGTGGTGCAAGCGATAAAGCATTGGAGACATTACTTGGTTCATCGGGACTTCGTGTTGTTTACAGATCATGACGCGCTTAAGCATCTAGATAGTCAGGTGAAGGTGTCCG
>KE154398.1:32376-43036 GCA_000411075.1 Sisymbrium irio | reverse complement strand
ATATATTAAATTTTATTTTAATAATTAATTTTTAATATTTTATTACTATTCACGTTTAAAAAAAAATGATATGAATTTTTTTTAAGATTGTGGTATATCTAAAAAGGAAACATATATTTATACTTAAATCTTAAAAGATACTAAAAAATTGTGTGAATAAATTAGGTAATAATTGAATTGACTATTCTACCATTAATGAAATTTTAAAATGTTTAGTAATCTCAATGGCATTTCATGTAATATACTACATAATTAAAGGTTAGTTTCTAAGGAGTGTTTCTGTTTTAATAGTATATATATACTAAAATTATACTGTATATTTCAAACATTATTTGCAAAATATTTGTATTTTGGTTTTCGAGATTTGAGTTTTTTTGTATCAAAGTAAAGTAATAAAAAGAACAAACTATATAGAATAATTTTAAAGTTAGAATGTAAAATTTACAATATTAGAGCTCATGATTTAGGGTTTGAGATTTAAGTTTTAAGGTTTGAGATTTAAATTTTTCTTTTTTTTAGGATTTTGTTCATTTAAAATAAAATTAGAGTTCAATATTTGAAATTACTATAATGGAAACAAGAATTTGGTGTAACTTTTTTATTCATTAAAAAGTAGAAATATATATATTACAAGTTTGAATTTTATACCCTAAATTAAAATTTGGATATATGGTTTATAGTTTGGGGTATAGAGTTTAAAGTTTGGGTATTGGACAATATATTTTTAGGAGTTTGAAGCTAATCTATAATTTGATTTTTTTCTTTATAATTACAAAATGTTAAGAAAAAAAAATTAAAGTTTTAATTTTTTTTTAAACTGAAAATTTAAAGTCAAAATATTGTAGAAGAATAAAGATATATAAATTAATTTCCAATTTATTATTAAGTTATGATAATTATATATATATATATATATATATATATATTCGTCATACGTAATTATCAAAATTAAAAGTAAACATCAATTATTTAGTTTGTCTATTTTCATCATCACCACTACTATACCTGAAATCAATAAAGACAATTATTATAAAATTCAGAATACAAATGGACTTTAATAAAATAAATTGAAAAAAATGGGAATATGATAATGCAAAACAAATTTGAATCATTGTGTAGGAGAAACTATAATCATAGTATTTTTACTAACGGGTAGTCAAATTTTGATTGAGACTTTGTCGAGAAAGGTATAGTCATAAATTTTTTAAATTTATTTAGCTACAACTAAATTTTAATTAGTAGACTAAATATGGTGTCTGCAGTTAGGGCTCTTAAATTTATATTTATTGAGAAAGTTTAAGTCAAATGACTTTTTGATATACTATAAACACGGTTTTGATATAGAATTTGGTGTTTAAGATATAGGGTTTGAAAAAAAAATATTTGGATAATTAGATTTCCTTTTATAAAATTGTGGTCTTTGTTTTTGGTATACTTTTTTAATTATATATATATGTATATATATATATATCTTTTATTTTAGGATTTTTGTTTCGAGAATAAGGATTCTGATATCGAGTTATTTAGTGAAATTTTGATTTTGTTTTATAATTTTTAATCTTATTAGTTATTATGTAGTTTTGGGATTTTTTCCTTAAAATTAAACATATTTTTATATCCTTTTAATTTAAGTATGATTTTACTTTTTGTTATAAAGTGGTAACAACTGTGTCATTATCTATGATCAAATCTAAAAGTCATTAAAATAGTAACTTATTGTGACAACATACTTACAAAATATTTGTAACTGTGAGTAACTTAAGTTTAGTCACAAAATCGTATGAAGTAGTTACTAAAATTAGTTGCAATACTGTAATAATATTTGTTATTATTTATTTTGTAACACTTATGTAACCATTAGTGACAAAGTTTTGTTACTTTCAATTTAGTCACAATATTATGACGAAATTGTGACATTTTTATGACTAAATGTTTTCGTCACGATTTGGTATATAAATCGTTTGTAGCAATATGAGATTTTTTGTTGTGCATGATCGCCGGCCTAAGACTCCCCTCAGGATTAAGGTGAAAAACATCCACGCCTTCTGTGACTTCCAGCTGGTTATAAGTCAATTCAGCGGAGAATACGAAACCAGAGACGATAGAATGAAGGCTTACGTAAAGGTAGTCCAAGATCTCGCAAAACAGTTTAAGGAGTTTGAACTAACGAAAATCCCTCAAGGTGAAAATGCACCAGCCGACGCGCTTGTGGCAGTAGCCTCAATGTAAACTCCCAGCGAAAGCAGAATCAATCCGGTGGAATTTATAGACCACCCGAGTATCGGTCCAGCCGATATAATCTCGCTCATCGCCAAGGATTTGGAAGCGGAAACCCAAACAGATCCGATGGATGAAGACGAATTAGACGCCGCTTTTATGTGCATGAGTTTTTATGGTTTTAAGACATGTTTTCTTGATCATTCTTGTCATAATTCATTGTATTTACACATTTAAGGTTGCATTTGCATTCATTATGCATTTGGCAGGTGTTAGAGCAGATTTGATGGATTTTGGAGTGTTTGGAGCATGTGAGTGGTGATGATATGCAAGATCCAGAAGATACGCCTCAAAGATTGATTTGGATGAAGGCCGTAACCATTTCCTAAGAACTTCAAATATTCATAAAAGTCATAGGAAATTGAGTTAGTTTTCCAGTGGAGGTGGTTTCAAGTCATTCAGAGCTGTATGCCAGGAGTTTTGGCTAATTTACTGGAAGCATATCAATCATGTCGCGAAGAAACATGATCCGAAGAAGTGGTGGGTTAATCTGGCGGGTAAAACAGGTCACCAGGTGAAGGAAAAAAATCTTCGAAAAATCTGCGACGATCTGGCGAGTTGATCTGGCGACTTGGTGCACCAGCCTTGACCCCAAAAATTGTTTAACCAACTTTGATTTCGAGTTTTTGGTCCATTTTGGCTTTGATTAAGGTCAGATTTGTTGGGTTAACATAGTTTTCTTCATTTTTATTATAAATAGTCCTTAAAACTCATTAGAGAGACTAAGCAAGATTTTAAACAAAAACCTAGTCCTCTTTTGAATCTTGTTTCAATTTGAAGACAAAGATCACATTTTCTTCTTCTTTAACTTGTTAATCTTGTGATTATGCTTTCATCCTTCACGGGTTTAAGTGTTCTCACCATGATTAGTGAGTAGACCTCTATTAAGCTCATGGGTTAGGTAGGTTTAGGGTGTTTGAATAATGATTTAGGGTGTTTAGGTTTAGATTATGATGAATCCTTACTCATTTGGTTGATCTTAATGCTAGATTAGGGGCAAAATCCCAGTTTATATCACATGCCCAAATTGTGTTTGATGAAATGGTTGAATGAACCATTTGTAGTGCTTTCTTATTAGGCCAATGAGAGTTGATGTCTGATTTAATTGTTGCATATAGAGATTGTGTTAAATGCATGTTTGTCTTGCTTAGGCCAATGAAAGTTGATGTCTTTGCATATTTACCATAGGGTCATTATCATGAGAGTGGATTGACTTGTTTAGAAATCCCTATCTTAGGAAATGCATTGCTAGTTGTGTTTGAACATTGTTGAATTTTCATTTGAACCCCCAAGGTCAATTACCTAAACCCAATAACTTATTTTCTTTATTTGAATTTGATCATCTGCTTTTAGTCATTGCTCTGTTTTGATCTTTTTTTTTATCTTGTTTTAATTTGAATTTGATCTTGTTTCTTGTTTAGGATTGTTAGTGTTATTCATTTCATCTGATTGCATTTAGATTAAACAATAATCTGCATCTCTAGTTTGTTAGTTTGTTCCCAAGTATGGATTGATAACCTTACTACAAGGAATTGAGTAGGCGAAACCCTACTATCAATTTGGCGCCGTTGCCATCTTGGGATAGTCAATTAGCCATTAGAGATTGATTGATTGATTGAGACTAAATCACAAAAACCTTCAGAATTGATATCAGCTACTACCCAGTCTCAAGAGAACAAGTCAACAATTGGAAGCTTTGATATTCCTCATCCTCATGGGCTAAGTTATGGAATCCATCCTCCTCCAATAGAAGCCAATGCCTATGAGATCAAGCCAAGCTTGATAAAGCTGATTTAATGCTCTAAGTTCTTGGAGATAGGAACGGAGAACCATTATGATCACTTGGATTACTTTGAGAGGTTGTGCAACACATTTAGGATTGGAGGTGTGCCAGATGATAGTATCAAGCTCCTTTTGTTTCCATTTTCACTTGGAGAGAAGGCACACAAATGGAAAAGAGCTCTACCATCTCATTTGGTCAAATCTTGTGATGATTGCAAGAGGATCTTCCTTCTAAAGTTCTATCCTATTCAAAAACAGTCCAAGTGAGGAGACACATCTTGAGCTTCAAACAAGACATCCATGAGAGCTTTCATGAGGCATGGGAGAGACTCAAGGGATACATTCAAGATTGTCTACATCATGGATTTAAGGAAAAAGCTATTCTTAGGATTTTCTATTGGGGAGTTGATCAACAGTACAAATGAACATTGGATGCAGCTAGCAAAGGCTGTTTTGGAAACCTCACCATGGAACAAGGAGAGCTATTTGTTGAGAACTTGGCTAAGAGTGATGAAAGCTCCAATGAATGGTATGACACAAAACATCTAAAAAGATCATGTGAAGACTCCAAATGGAAATACTTGCAAGTTAATTTGGAGAGCATGGAGGATCTCTTAAGTGTGCAACAAAGAGGAGTTAATTTGGTTCTTGAGCAACACCAAGAGGGAGCCAATTTTGTGGTCAATAATGGGCATCACAACCAAGGGACTAGCCTTCTCAATCAATATCCTAACCATGAATTTCAAAGAAATCGAGAAGGCTACCAAGATCCCCATGAGGAAAGAACTGAGGAACAAGGAAGGTTTCTCCATCCACTACATGATATTAAGTTTGGAAATATGATGGAAGCAATTGAAGACAAGACTGTGGGTTTGCATAATGAGTTAAGACTTCAATTTGAGAATTTAACTTCTCATTTGGAAACTATAAAGTCTAAATTGGTTCAGCTCTCTTTGCCATTCGATAAATCCAACCAAGAAGAGAAGGCTCAAGATATGAGAACAGCTTTAGACAATGGTCTAGCTTCCATCCAATGTGTTCATGAAAAAAAAGAGTGCTAATGAGGATATTCAAGGAGATGCATTTACTCTCAATGAAAAATGCATAAGCTCATTTTTCTTTCCATCATTTGAGATTTAAGGAGGAGATGAGTAGTTGTGAGAACAAGGATTTAGTTTCACCCCCAAAAGCTCTTAAGAAGAAGCAAGATTTTCATGAAGTGAATGCTTTAGGTTATGGTAATGTTAATGAAGCTTTAGAATTGGATGGAGCTTATTTGGCAACTCTTTTCTCTTCAACATTGGCATATGAGAAAGAAAACAAGAAGAGGACAAAGAAATCAAAGTCTTCAAAGCTTGAAGAGAGTGCTGAAGTGGTCTTACAAGGAGAGTGCATGACTGGACAGTTTGATTAGCAAAATGGAAGTGCTCAAAAGGAGAGGTTCGATAGAGCTACAAAGCCTACTCTTAAGGAAAACAAGAAGTTGAAAGAACCCACACCTCCCTCCCTTGATCAAGCCTCCAACACTCTGAATTTTCTACCATTAAGGATTAAGAATGGTTGCATTGAGTACAAAGTGAGAAGAAAAGGGAAGAGCAACCCATTCTCTAGTGCCAAGATCAGCATCAATCCTGATGATGAAGGAGATCCAGCTAAGCTTCAAGAGCTTCTAAGAAAATTTCTGACAATCTCACTTCAAGGCAGGACTGCTCCTAACCCTCACTAGCCAAAAGGAGGAAGACTCAAGCTCAGTGACTATAAACAACTCTCTTGGGAGGAAGTCCCATGGTTATCCCTTGTACATAGCTCTTAGTTGATGGTGGAGTGAAGGCAAGCAGCTGGTCAACAACAAGTATGGGGGAGTCTTCAAGTCTCAATCACCTCTCCACAAATCTCTCCAGCTCACCCATTTCAGGTACTACTCCAAGCCCTGCCTTGTATAAAGTTTTCTTTGATTTTGTTTTTAGGTTTTCTCTTCCTTACAAACTCTCACACAAGGGACTGTGTGAAGTAAGTTTGGAGGAGAGGTCTAGCATTTGACATTGTGTTCTCTTTTGTTTGAGTTTCTTGAGTTTCATTTGCATTATATATAGCTAACTTTTTATAAAAACCCCAAAAAATGAAAAAAATTCAAAAATTTCAAAAAACAAATGCATGTAGTTCATATCATTTAGGATTGAGTCTAGCTATCATTTCATTTAGGACTGCATTTGCATTCATATTCATGGGGTGCTGTGAAGAGTTTTCCTAGTAGGATTTGGTCACATTGAATCATTTTGATGCTCTAGTTAATGGTTGTCTAATGCTTGAACTGTCCATGAGAAAAGAAGGGTGGACCATGCTTGGAGTTAATGGATTTGATGTTCTTTGTTTGGCTGAGGCTAGCATGGATTGTCTTTTCATCCTATCTAAGTGAGAACCTTAATTTTGACTTTGAATTATCATCTGCATGCATTCTAGTAGAGGTTCATGGCTACTATACACATACTTTGACTTTCATACCCCTTTTTACCACTCTCTTGCTAGTCCAAGTAGATTTCTCCACCCTTTATCAAACCTTCCTTTAAGCCAAAGCTATTCTTATGTGATTGTGAGGTCTCTTCTGTCTTGATTGAACTTATCATAAAGTGTTAGGATTTGGGAATGATAAGATTAGACTTTCATGTAGATCCAGCTCTCTCATCATTGAGCTTGGCTTAGGTCTAGGTTGGTAATGATTGGGATTGGGAATTTTTGCTTAAGTGTAAGATTTCAAGGAGTATAAAGGGAATGAAAATATTTGGGAAATAGTTGATTTGGCTAGCTTATGTTCTATGAAAGTGCAAGAAGCTCTAAGTGTGGATCTATGTTGGGAAGTCTCTCTATTAAAAAAATGAAAAAAATTACAAAAATGAAAAGAGTCCAAAGAGGATGTCAAAAGGTGAAAAAAGTGAAGTGAAAAGAGAGAGACTTCCCCAAGTTGTAAAGAAAAGGGCTAAGTGTTTAAAGTGAAAGGATAGAAGCTAAAACCAATCATCTTAGGGGTTTTGAAAATCGTAGTTTAGGAGAACTTGGGCCGGGACTAGTTGAGTTAGATAATCACATTTGGGGCATAAGGGTAGATGAAAGTCTAGTCTTGTATGCATCAGTTGTCTCTTACCTTTAGCATTATGCCAAAGTTCAATCACTCTTTGAGTGATCTCCTGTATTTGAAAGAGCCAATGCATTTGAGGTCATTCTCACCTCAAGACCTTGTCTCAAACCAGATGAACCATCTCTAGAGTGCATCAAGGTGATCCATGTTTAAGTTTAATGAATGTTAAAGGATGAAAAGCTTGAAGTGTTTGTGTAGGTTGAGCATTGAGTTGATTTTCTTATTTTGATAAGCATTGCTAGTCTTTGGAGTAGGTTGGCTTTGCATGCATTTTAGAGTTACTAACTAGAGCACCAACTTCATTCCTTTTGATTGCATCTGTGGATCTGAGACCCCACCTTCAATCCTTTCCTCTCTTTCATTTCTTTGACTTTCCTTGTAGACAAGTAAAGGATAAGTTTGTGGAAATTGATGTGCATGAGTTTTTATGGTTTTAAGACATGTTTTCTTAATCATTCTTGTAATAATTCATTGTATTTATGCATTTAAGGTTGAATTTGCATTCATTATGCATTTCTCAGGTCTTGGATCATATTTTAATGAATGTAAGAGTGTTTGGAGCATCTGAGTGGTGATCATATACAGGATCCAGAAGATACGCCTCAAAGATTGATTCATATGAAGGTCTTAACCATTTCCTATGAACTTGATATCTTCATGAAAGTCATATGAAATTGAGTTAGCTTTCTAGTGGAGGTTGTTTCAAGTCATTCGGAGCTGTATCCCAGGAATTATATCCAATTTACTGGAAGCATATCAATCCTGTCGCAAAGAAACATGATCTGAAGAAGTGGCGGGTTGATCTGGCGGATAAAACAGGTCGCCAGAAGGAAAAAAATCGTCAAAAAATCTGGGACGATCTGGCGAGTTGATCTGGCGATTTGC
Source organism: Sisymbrium irio (assembly GCA_000411075.1). Lineage (NCBI taxonomy): Eukaryota > Viridiplantae > Streptophyta > Magnoliopsida > Brassicales > Brassicaceae > Sisymbrium > Sisymbrium irio. The sequence continues at coordinate 34,959 of KE154398.1, read as the reverse complement.
CAACCAGCCAGGCATGTGGCAGGGTGATCTAGCGACTTGGTGCACCAGCCAGTGATCCCAGAAACTGTTTGACCAACTTTAACTTCGAGTTTTTGGTCTATTTTGGCTTTGGTTAAGCCCAAATTTGTTGGGTTAACCTAGTTTTCTTCATTTTTATTACAAATAGTCTCTAAAACTCATTAGAGAGACTAAGCAAGATTTGTAGACAAAAACCTAGTCCTCTTTTGGATCTTGTTTCAATTTGAAGACAAATATCACATTTTCTTCTTCTTTAACTTGTTAATCTTGTGATTATGCTTTCATCCTTCATGGGTTTAATTGTTCTCACCCTGATTAGTGAGTAGACCTCTTTTAAGCTCATGGGTTAGGTAGATTTATGGTGTTTGAATGATGATTTAAGGTGTTTAGGTTTAGATTGGCATGAACACTTGCTAATTTGGTTGATCTCAATGCTAGATTAGGGGGAAAATCTCAGTTTAGATCTTAGGCTTTCACATGACCAAAAGGTGTTTGATGAAATGCTTGAATAAACCATTTGTAATGCTTTCTTATTAGGCCAATGAGAGCTGATGGCTGATTTGATTGTTGCATATAGAGATTGTGTTAAATGCATGTTTGTCTTGCTTAGGCCAATCAGAGTTGATGTATTTGCATGATTAGCATNNNAGATTGTGTTAAATGCATGTTTGTCTTGCTTAGGCCAATCAGAGTTGATGTATTTGCATGATTAGCATAGGGTCATTATTATGAGAGTGGATTGACTTGTTTAGAAATCTCTAGCTTAAGAAATGCATTTCTACTTGCTAATTTGGTTGATCTCAATGCTAGATTAGGGGGAAAATCTCAGTTTAGATCTTAGGCTTTCACATGACCAAAAGGTGTTTGATGAAATGCTTGAATAAACCATTTGTAATGCTTTCTTATTAGGCCAATGAGAGCTGATGGCTGATTTGATTGTTGCATATATAGATTGTGTTAAATGCATGTTTGTCTTGCTTAGGCCAATCAGAGTTGATGTATTTGCATGATTAGCATAGGGTCATTATTATGAGAGTGGATTGACTTGTTTAGAAATCTCTAGCTTAAGAAATGCATTGCTAGTTGTGTTTGAACATTTTTTGAATTGTCATTTGAACCCCCAAGGTCAATTATCTAAACCCAAGAGCTTATCTTTCTTTATTTGAATTTGATCTTCTATTTTTAGTCATTGCTCTGTTTTGATTATTTCTCTTATCTTGTTTGAATTTGAATTTGATCTTGTTTCTTGTTTAGGATTGTTAGTGTTATTCATTTCATCTGAATTCATTTAGATTAAACAGTGTGTTAGTTTGTTCCCAAGTATGGATTGATAACCTTACTACAAGGAATTGAGTAGGCAAAACCCTACTATCAAGCTCCAACCATCGACAGAAATCAACAACTCCCAGAGGGGGAATACGGTTGCGATAAGGGTTGGATGGAGAAGATTCAGCTGTATATCGTAGACGGAGATCTCCCATCCGAAAAATGGGCAGCACAAAAACTAAAGGCACAAGCTGCACTCATCGTCCTCTTGGAAGGAAACCTCCTCAAGTGGAGACATTATAGCCCTGTAATGAATTGTGTCGAAGGGGAACAAGCCTAACGAATCATGTAAGAGATTCATAGCGGGTCATGTGAAAACCATTCAGGAGGAAAGGCACTCGCCATCAAGATCAAAAGGCACAAATATTTCTTGCCAAAAATGGTCAATGATTGCGAGAAATTCTCAAAGAAATGGATGAAATTCCAACGCCATGCTCCAAAAATCCGCTAACCGGCCGAGATGTTGTCGTCAATATCCACACCATAACCATTCATGCGGTGGTCAATGGATATCTTCGGACCGATGCATAAGTCCAAGCAAAAGCAGTACTTACTCGTCCTAACGGATTACTTCTCCAAATGGATCGAGGCAGACTCCTACGCTAGCATAAAAGAAGCACAAGTGGAACATTTCGTGTGGAAAAACATCCGTAGACACAGAGTTCCATATGAAATCGTAACCAACAATGGTTCGCAGTTCATCTCGAATCGCTTCGTCTCATTCTGCGAAAGGTGGAAGATACGTCTGAGTTTTTCAACTCCGAGGTATCCACAAGGCAACGGTCAAGCCGAAGCGGCCTATAAAACGATATTGGACAGGCTAAAGAAAAGGTTAGACGAAAAGAAAAGGGTGATGGGCTGACGAACTCGAGGGAGTAATTTGGTCACATCGAACCACGCCCAGAAAATCCACTGGGGAAACTCCCTTCGCATTCTTTTACGGAACAGTGTGCGTTATTCCGGAATTAACGGCTAAAATGTTTAAGTATCGGAAAAAAACTTCCATATTTGAATGTTTTAGAGAAAAAGAACGATATTCGGAAAATAGTTTAATTAAAACTATTTTATCGAAGAAGTTACGGAAAATGTTCGTTTTCATTTGTTTTACGATAAAACGCGATAAACCCAAACTTTTCAGCAAAATGGAGTTTAACGGAGAAATCTGCTCGGCCTATTCTCCCCTCATTATGGGCCGAGCCGACGGATCCCGTGTACCCGAGTGCTGAGCTGATCGACTCG
>KE154398.1:5023-16492 GCA_000411075.1 Sisymbrium irio | reverse complement strand
TAAAGGTTAGTTCTCTCTAATTCTAAAATATTTATGTTTTGTATATACATTTATAAAAATATTTATAAAATATCGTAAATTATTATTAAAATCATGATCTTATACTATAGCTTGAGTTAGGATCTAAAAAATGTAATTTAATAACGGGTTGAAATTTTTACAAAACAATAAGAATTTGAAAAAGAAAAATATCTCGGGCTTCCGAAGCCGGGTTAAAATCTAATATATATTTATATGAAGGTATGTGTGAATGTTAATCATCGAAAACATATGAATATATTATTCTCTGAACTTAGTGTGTTGTTTGGACTTTGTAGTATATTAAACTTATATATATATACCGTTGAGGTTAGGGGTTTTTATCCTTTACTTTTTTCTGTGATTAGAAAATCTCTAAATCATTATAATTTTGCTCTTTTTATTTTTTATTGTTTTTCACTATTGGTGGTGACTATTTATGGATTATTCATTTTATTTTTAATATGTCTGCATAAAATATTGGATTTAGTTGGCCATAATAGTATAGAAATATGGGTTTACGTAATTACTTTTAGTGGCCGTTGGTAATATAATGTAGTATTTTTTATTAAATTTTTGTTAGTTTTGTATTGTAAGTATTTTTTTTATTATAATCTTGTTCTTTTTGTTCCCCAGATCATTTAATTTGGATTCGCCCGAATGTATCTTAATATGAAATATATAAGGTTTCTTCTTACTTTAGTTTAGTCAATTCTCAATTTAATGCAAGGTGTGTTTTATTATGTTTTCTTTTATTTTGTGTATTAAACTGTTCAAGTGAAATCTCTCTTACTTTAGTTTTCTTAATGTAATTGGTTTTTTTCTCTTACCTTGATATGTATTTGGGTTTATATTCGTGATTAACATAATTATATGCTTTGTCTTTGTTTTGGATTGAGCCATATTGAGTGATATCTCCTAACCCATTGATTATGTTTTCGTTTTGTAGGATAGAGTTTTGCCGTTTTAGTGGGTAGAAGATTTTTCCCAGACAGGAGAATCAGATTTTATCAGAGCTCACTCTCAGGTACTTTCATTGGAAGGTATACCCTTTTTTAGAAAATATGTTTGCTATGGCTTTGTATTAATAACAATCATCTGTTCTTTCGAACCTTGATGATTACCAGGTATTTCTGTTCATCAATTCTAAATGCAGAAGGTACTTCTACAATAAGTAGAAGCCCTCGGAGATTGCATGGAGGGGTATGTGCGGAGAACAGTATGAGAAGGTAAGCAAAATTCTTATTTTCGATTCCTGTTTTTACAGTTTTACTTCTGTCTCAGTTGAAATAATTTGTGAATTTGGTAGTATGTATATTTCAGATTTTTGTGGCATTTGTTTGTCTTATCTTTCTGCATAATGTGTATCATTATGCATTTAGTGCATCTCTTATTATTCTTTTATTTCCAAATCTGAATCAATGGTTCTTTTATTCTTATTTTTACATATGTTTTGGATTTATTATTCTTAGATATATTTCTGCATTATAGAAACAGACCTTATATATTGTACTGAATAAAAGCATTTACTTATGTAAAAATGTAATATACGAAAGTTTGGGAATAAATTTAATATATATCTTGTTATCTTGGATGTAAACGTTTTTTTTACGGTAAATATGTTTGCATGGTTATACATATTATTGGTGGATTAACATTGAATAATTTATTATGTAATTTAAAGAGATCCCTCAACTCTGTTCCTATCGTAGTACTGCTTGGGATTCATTTCTCAATATGGTGAAGACCAATTACATTTTTGTTGCAGCTTCAGTTTGGTAGGCATGCTATTTTGTTTACAAATGAATAATGCTTTTGAATATTATTTTTTAGTTTCGTTTGTTTATAGATATATTGATTTTTTTCTTCTTCTAATTAACCAATTACATTTTTGTTGCAGCTTCAGTTTGGTAGGCATGCTATTTTGTTTACAAATGAATAATGCTTTTGAATATTATTTTTTAGTTTCGTTTGTTTATAGTTATATTGATTTTTTTTCTTCTTCTAATTTCTTTAACTACTTTTTTCACTACTTATATTATATACATCTTTGTAAATTAAATTTGACTTTCTAATTGATGTTTAATTTATTGAATTTATGTATAGTTAATATTTAACGTCTACATATCTTGTAGTATGTTGTTAGAAAAATATAATATTCAACAGAAGATATCACTACTTTAGTTAGATTTGAAATACATGATTTGAGAAATAAGATAATAATTCGTAAGTCTGCTAAATTTTCCTTCCTTAAATATGTTATTTTCCCTCCATTTGTATCTTTCTTTTACAGCAAAAATAATTGAATTTTTAAACCTTAAAAAAAAGAGTAAAAAGAGAACTTCGATTGAATAAATTTGAGCTGCTCGGTGCTTGTTTGGTAGCTCTATACTATCAACAGCTGTAGACTCGCCACCTTTGTTCGTAGATCACTGCATTCGGTCTTAAGAGAAGAAAGCTTGGAGACATGTTCCTGAGAAACTTGACAATTTAGTCTCCTAAACCTTTACAGATGATTCCAACCATGTGCTTTCTTTTTCCAACACGACTACACGTTCGTCCCAACACCGAAGCTTCGACTTAAGCAGTTCTACATCGTTTCTGAAAGAGACATTTTCTATCTTCAACCCTCGAGTTCTTTGCTAAGAGCTAGAACATAACCATCGGTCCCTGCAGGGTAAAACTTTCATAACGAAGCTTCTCTAAGGCCATCCGCAAGGGTAAGATTGTTTCTTCCTTTCTTTTTTTTAATATAAAAAATAAAGAATTAATCGTGAGACACCATGTGTGCATGAATCCTACGATTTCAAGCTAACTGCGTTACTTATTTGAGCAAAGAAATGGCTGTAGCTTACTTTTAGTGGTGGGTCCCACCGTCTTTTTGTTTTAAACAATCGATAATCATGCTTTAACTGCTCTTATAGAATTTCTACACGTGCTATCCCCCTTAGCACAGTTTTATCATTTTATCAGTCTCAGGCAATTTCATTTTCAAAACACTGATTTCTCCCTGTAATGCTTCACTTTCACTTATAATTTTGTTAAGCTCGTCAAGAGCATTGGACCGTGCTTAGTCAAGCCGGAGAATATCTGGCACAGATGTCATCACAATATAGGAACATAAACACACATTTAGTACCCAAAAAAGGAACATAAACACACATAAAACAATCAAATTGGGAAAAATCACTTTTCTATGCGTTTATTATCATCGTCCTTAGTTCTCTAGCAATCATTTATCCGTAGGATTGGTTCAGGTGATCCTTTCTTGATTTCTTGATGATGTTGAAACTATGCATAACCCCAAGAAATAAGAAATAAGAACGACTATGCATAACCCAAAGCAGACATATTTCAAAATTTGAAAACAGGGTTTGTTTCAAGTATGGACGTGGAAGAGTTTGATAAAAATAGAACCTTGCACCGTTGCACGACTGGGGCTGACCATTGCTTTGAGGACTTTCTATATGTTGTTAGTAAACAGTCCATCTACGTTTGGAAAACAAAATACGCTATTTGAAACAATAACAAATGGAGCCACTAAAAATAGTGAAGTTATGATCTGGATCATTCTTTCCCGCGTGAAGAATGCGTTGAGACTGAGGCTCTTTCAAGAAATTACAGGCAAGATCGATGTGAAACTCAAGCCGAAATCAATATTCCATGGTCATGAATGATGAATTGTTAAAACATGATTATCGGTCAACCCCATTATAAGTTCTTAAATAATATTTTATTATTTAATTTATGCTAAGCAACTTGGTTAAAACTTTTTGTTATTTTATCGAACAACGCAGAACCCGAATCCGAGTAAGAGTTGTTAAGACACATAACAGAACATTTAAATAAAACTTGAAATCTTGATTTCTTGCACACGAACCAAGTTTGAAATAAATAACAACCACAACACATTCATTTTTTCATATCTGAATACATAATCCCAAAGTTAATGAAGAAGTATAACTAATTGAAGAACTGCATCAAACTGATCATCCAAAAGGAAGAAACACACGATCATATAAAGCGCAGTGACAAGTCTCACGTGCTTGTTTGGAATTTTTTCATCAATTCAGCAGTTGAAATGAAAAGTGTAATTTGCTCACGGACATAAACCTAAAGAAAGAACACAAGAGTTGAGAACCACTGTCCGTCAGAAAGTTTACATAATACAAAATCTATGAGCAGAACGCAAACCTTTCTGTTTTCCTTCTGAGTTTACTTGGTGAGTTTGCTTAGTGACTGAAGGGCAGATGTTGAAACCGGTTTTAACGAGACTTTGTCTTGTCTTGTAGAGTAGATTAGTTGTCCATTTCTTAAATTCTGTCAAATTCTGTTATAGACAAGTGAACTGTCTCGTACACTGCAAAAATAACAACAATGGAAGTTTTAGGTGAAGATGGTAACTGAACTAAAAAAAATCAATCAATTCAAAGGCTTCAATTACTCCTTGTATCAGATCTTAAACTCAGTGGACAACAAGATTCCAATCGTTCTATATGTAACTCTGTTCTCATATCAAAGAGAGAAACAAACTGTGAAGTCAAGTAGATACAGATCACAATCAGTCTTGTTATTGACAAAGATTTGAAGATCCCTTATCGATGTTCAAAGAACAAGAAAACAAACAAATAAAAACCACAAGGAACGACATACTGGAGAAACAAAACCAGAGGGAGAAGAAAAGTAAAGAGGAATGCCTTTCTCAATTCAAGATCTATCTAAATCATCCAATCAATGTAAACAATCAAACTTTATAATGACATTATATTTTCAAAATCGAAGAATCCAAGCTTTCATACAATCAAAAATCCCAAAATTTACGAGGTTTTAATCAAAACTAATTGCAAAAGCGCTAATTTACCATGATATACAACAGTCTTACCATGAAAACCGTTTCACCAATCCTTGAATCCACCAGATTCTCAACTAAATAGCTGCCAAATCAGTTGGAGATGATAAAAACGAAGTGTTGGGACTGATCTTCTGAAATCAGTTTCTCCATCGTCTGATTTTCTATCGTCTTAAATCGAGATCAAATTGCTTCAGAGAGAAGAGAGCGACATCAAAACTCGAACGGTCCGATGTTTTTTTCCCCTTTTCTCACATATAATTCCTCCTATCGACACGTATTAACCAAGAATCGTATCTAAAAATGCTTAAACAAGAATCGACTCCGCTGTAATTACTGATTTTTCATTTATTTTAATTACAAAAAAACTTTAAGAACTGCTTTAAAACCCTGCGATAATGATGCTCTTAGTAAGTAATCGAATTTGATGACACTTACCATGTTTGATTGGGCAAGTGGCCGTGAGCCAAGCGACCATCATTAAGCTTAGCGATGGCCATCCCAATCTGAGCAGCAATGCCATGAAATTGTATCGCCAATCCCATTGGCACACTCAAGGCGCTGTGAAGTTGTCGATATATCAGAAGAACATTGCCTGGCAATATGTGAAATTAAATGGTAATTGAAACGATATTAAGCGGTAAGAAGCTTAGCTACACAGCATCCAGATTAAAAATTGGAGTCATACAAAAGAACGCGAATGCAAAATTTTGATCTAATTTCTAATCATTTCTCCGACTTCTCTCCAAACTTGTCAACATAATCAGAACCAAACTCACACATTGACCAAGCTGGTCCAAAAAAATTTAAAGTGTGAAACATAAATCAGAATGATGTAAAATGTAAGCCAAACGTAAGTTTAGAGGTAAGATAAAACCATATCACGAAAGGTATCTAAGATGAAAATTAGTAAACTCAAAATGCCGAATACATAAAAATCAGTGAAAAAGTTGTATTTTTCAATCGAATTCGCAAGTAATTCTACCAAACAGACCTGTTTTTCCCCTAATCTCGTTTCCGTGTGAGTCGGTGTTTTTCATAACCACGCAATAGTATGTGACTCTACATGAGCAAAGAAACGTTCAATATATTCAACATTCAACGAAAAACATAACATTTCAAGCGATAAAAAGCGCAGAGAAAAAGATGATTAAGGCACATACATACATGTTGGTTTGAGTTTTGTATCTCGTTTTCTACCAATGATTTGCTTTCTTGTACAATCCTTGAAGAATAAGAGGCCGCAAAGGACCAAAGAAGGAACCAAAGCTGCGGGGAGAAAACACAATTTAGCTAAATTAAAACCATTCCGCGAGATGTATAGTAACCAAATAAAAAAGTAACTAAATACCACGTATGTACCCTTTTTTTTTCTCTCTTGTGAAGATTGACCATTAACACTTCCTTTGCCAAAAAATTTCCAGATTGACTCCTTGATCTTTTGGTGCAATTCAAGATATTCCAAGTCTTCCTTTGGGGATTCTTCTTATTCTTCCCCCTCTTTATCCTCATACTCATCCAATCCATCACCACTATAATAGTCATCATATCAAGCTTCCTTATCAATGTCCTGAAATTGAATCAATAGCAACTAACAAAACTTTAAACGGTGTATGTAAGATCTTAGATTGAAGTGGTTTGAACAAATCACTGGAGAAGAATTTACTTTTTCATGTAAGATCTTCCAGCATCTTCATTGCTGGAAGATTTGGTACCAATTAGGAAAATCCGAAACCAAAACCAAGATCGGAAACAAATATCAGAAACCGATGCATAAGATGTTAAGAATAGGATCGTTACAAATAGTTTAAAAACAGATCCGACTTTAGACTAAAATTAGAGATGAACCTGAAAGATTGGGCAAATGTTTTTATAAGACCTAAAACTTGAATCCTCCTGGTAGGTGAGAGTGGGATTCTTCAGGATGAACAACCATTTCCGAAAATGAATATATGAAATTGTTCATATATGAAAACGCAAAAGGGAAAAATAAGAGAACAAACATGCAACTCTACTCTGAAAGAAAACGCCATGGAAAATGAAAATGGTACAGATGAATTGATTTATGTATTATTAAAATAAAATTAAAAGTGAAGTTGTAGAGTAGGAGACGACGAAGAGACTAAAGAAAGCGTAAAAGAAAAGCATATGCCACGTGTCCACTCCAAAACCAAACTTAAAATACGAACGTGGCTACCTTCTGAAGCCTCAGATAACTCCTTTTAACAGTACAGATTAAAAAAGAGAAAGGTATATCAGTATAGTAATGATAGCGCTAGGGATGTTAACTTGTAGATATCCAAACTCATTATTTATGGACTCAACATTTATCCAGGAAAATAATGTGTTAAAAGTGGGTTGGATTTAATTATTACATATTTTATTTGGGTCTTATTTGTTGGGTATTAGATATTCAATGGATATATTTCTTATTATTAAATAAAATTCTACAAAAATAAATAGTTTGAACAAATAAATTAACAATTCAAAAATTATTTTTCCAGTTACAATCATAAATTACGTTCTCCCGCTAAACTTGTAAAATTATGTTTTCCCACCAAAATCTTAAAATTATGTTCCCATCAAAAATGTAAAAAAAAAATTTCTCGTGAAAACCGTAGAATTGTGTTTTTCACGAAAACCGTAAAATTGTGTTTTTCCGTAAAAATCGTAAAATTACGTTTTCCAGCAAAAAATGTAAAATTGCATTTTTATGTCAAAATCGTAAAACTATGTTTTCCCGCCAAAACCGTAAAATTACGTTTCTCACCATAAAATTACGTTTATCCATCAAAATCGTAAAATTACGTTTTCTTGCCAAACCGTAAAATATTGTTTTTCATCCAAAACCGTAAAATTATGTTTTCCCGCCAAAACCGTAAAATTATGTTTTCCCGCCAAAACCGTAAAATTACGTTTTTCCGCCACAATTGGAAAATTACGTTTTCCCACCAACATCATAAAATTATGTTTTCTCGCCAAAACCGTAAGATTTTGTTTTCCATCCATAACCGTAAAATTACGTTTGCCAGCCAAACGCTTAAAATTGCATTTTCTGACAAAACTATAAGATTACATTTTTAGCCAAAACTGTAAATTTTTTTTTTTTTTGCCAAAACCGTAAACTTGTGTTTTTTCCAAAATTGCAAATTGTGTTTTTGTCAAAATCATAATATTGTATTTTCCAATAAAAACTGAAATTACTCTAACAAAAATAAGATATAACTTAATTATGTAACTGAAAAAAATGTAATATCGGTATATATGGGTAACCCAAAACTTATTAAAACTATTCATGAGAATTATCCATTAATAGCTTGACGTTCGGGTAAACGTTTCGTTTTTTTTTTTGGTTTTTGGATATAGAGATAAGAACCGTTTGAGTATTTACAAATTTTGGTTCGGTTTTTTCGGTTTTTCGGTTTGGATAATTAAATTAAGAACGGATTAATATCCAAAAAAATCTCGGTTCGATTCGGTTCCAGTTCATTTGATATTTTTCGGGTAATTCAGGTAAAATTTCGGATAATTCAAATAATTTTGGTTATTTTGGATATTTTGGATAAAACAATTTTAGATTTTTTTGGATAATCCGGTTTTTTTTAAAATATTCTGTTAATTTTAATTGTTTGGATAAATTTAATTTTTCTAGAAATAACTCAACCCATATCCAACCCACACAAAACCTATCTATAAGATTATAAATAACTAAACCCACAAAAGAACTCTTTCAATCATTTGGATATAAGTAATGTTATTTGACCCAATTAACATCTATACATGGCGCTGATATATTGAAAATAATGGATAATTTCTCATATTTGAAAATTTCTGATTTTACATTTAAATCTAGAAAATAGTCGTCTCAGATCATTTCTTCATTTTTAATGCAATGTTAATTTTATAAATTAAGACATCCTAAAAATTTAGTGCCAGTTACTAAATCATTTTGATTTTATCCTAAATTTAGGAACCTTTTAAAACATTAAATTTATGATAATTTTGAACTATTAGGATATTAATAGTAATTTTAAAAAGTAAAATACAAATATGACGTTTTCTAGTATTGTTAAAACAGAAAAGAACATTTATTATTTCATGTATTTTCTTTTCATAAGGCAGTATCAATTTTAATGAGTAATAAATCTCAAGATTTTCGTTTAAATTTGTGTCTTAAAATAGTTCAAAAAACCCAAAAAGTATCTGTAAAAAAAAACCCCCAAAAATTGTGCCTTTAAGTTGATATATCTTGTCCTTAAAACAAATAGACTATATATAAATATAAATAAATAAATGAAGATATGTTCCATTAACTGGTTTGTTCCTATATGTTATATATATAACACTACAAGAAACTCATTTGAGAGATTATCAATTATCTTGTTGCTAAAGTCTGACGAAAGAGAACACAAAATGCAAAACAACTGTCCAATTAGTTTTTCCGAATGTGAAATCTGCGATTGTGCAGGTCGTGGATGCCAATCCCGCTTCCGAGGTAATGTCTACATTCTATCTTAGCATTCTACTCGTGATATTTAGAAAATCCACCAATCAGTTTACGAAAACAATTAATAAGAGGTTAAATATAAAATATTTAAATGAAGAAAATTGAAAACTAATCAATATGGAAAATGTATAATTAATATTCAGCCAATTCCAAAAAATTATGAATCATATATATACTCTAATTTAATGTCATTATTCCTATTATAAAAATATTATAAAACTGTTTATATAAAATCATAGTATATGAACTGTTATAGTGTTTATAGTATTTATTTATTAAAATGATAAGATTTGTTTTTGTTTATAATATTATTCTCTTTTCTTTCAGTTCATATTATTTATTAATAAAAAATTAGATAAATCTCTTTTGAATCTAAACATCTATTAATTTTTTTAATCAAATATTATATGTTATTTAAAATTTGAAATAACCATAAAAGAAATTATTCAATATAAATATCTTTTCAAGATAATCTTTGTTATTTTTAGATTTTTATAATAAGTAAATAACGGAATTACAAAGTGTGTATTACTTTTAATAAAAATAATATTATATCCATGTTTTTATAGTGTATTATTATCCAAAAATTAAATAACTAAGCTTAAATATAATGAAAGTTATTAGTTCATTAATAAAAAAAATTATAAATTCTTTGATAAACCAAAGAAAATCAAGAAAATTTGCTCAATACTGAAAATTTATGATATTATTTACTCTTAATGTGTGAAAAATATTTTTTAAAAATGATTATAAAGATTATATAATATATAATATTCTTCTTTTTAATGAGAGAAAGGAAATAAAATATAAAATTAATCATTTATTTGAAATTGTAAAATGAAACCAAACTTTTAAAATTTGTTTTATTTTAAATCTAACAGAGTTGATTTTAATTTTTACACCCCCTAAGTGAATTTGAACTCGAAACCAAGTGCAAAAACCCTAATTGACAAAATATGTTTTTACAAACATTAATACTAAATATAATGCTACAGACTAAACATTTGTAGATGGCGTGTGTAGGATTAAAGGTGGAGTGGCCAGAGCTAAGAGGAGTAAGTGGAATCGAGGCAAAGAGAAAAATAGAAAGTGATAATCCACATGTGACTGCTTCTATATATCCTCAAGATCTTTTTTATTTTCTAGGCATCAATTGTTGTAACCGTGTCATCCTCATTGTTCCAAGTGACAATTGCCCCAACGGTCCAGTCATCAATAACCCCATTCTCGGATGATTTTACTGTAATTGTTTTGTTTCGCAATTCAGTTTCATGTTAACTTTCAAATAATTTTAAAACTAATTTTCTTTTTCCAAATATTCATCTGAATAAAAAGAAAATATAAGAGTGATTTCTCTTATACTATATTCTTATGCTATCAAGTTTATAATAAGATAATATATGCGCTATTACGCATAATTAATTATTATTTTTAAATTATTTTTAAATTATATTGTTAATTTTATGTTTTACATTATATTTTTAGTTTTACTTTTATAATTTTTGTATTGAACAAATCCTAAGGAAAAGGCTGAAAATATTGGGTTAGTACCAATTTTGGTAACGTCCATCCAGTGCCAAAGAGTGAAATTAGAATCTAATGGATATTAATTGATGGGATCAGTGCGTTCCCAAAGGCGTGAAACTGTTTTTTTTATAATTTTATAATCTTTTTATAAAATTTTCAGTTTTATCTTCACTTTTAATTTGTTATTTAAAAAAATTGTTTTAATTGATACATAGTTATAAATATTTTGAGTTTTTAAAGAAAATTAAGATCATTAAAGTCTTCATTTACAAAAAAAATTATTTATTTTTAACAATTAAATTGATAATAGATTTTTAACCAAATTAATATGAATATATTAGATTCTGTAGATTGAATTTAGTAGATTTTCTATTTTCGTTTTTAGGAAAATAAGACTCATTAATTTTTAAATATTTTTTTAAAAGTGTTTAGCAACAGGTATAACAGATTAAAATAAATAAAAAAGAAAAAAGTTCAGAAAAAATGTGAAAATGCCACATCAGCAAAAATAACTTTAAATGCTTCTCCTTGCATGTGAAATATTAAATGATAAATTATTTTAATAGTA
>KE154396.1:13261-37238 GCA_000411075.1 Sisymbrium irio | reverse complement strand
AGCTTGAGATTTGTCATCGGTGACGTATCCTTACCTCTGCTAAGCCATGTCCTAATAGCTTCTGCTTCGTATGTAAATCCATCAGCAGCAAAGTGTGGATCTTTCATGATCTCCTGCAAAAATAAAAATAAAAATAAAACAAAACACACAAACATATTATTTGTCTACCGGATTGAGTGTTGTGCAAGTAATCTTCTTATGCAGAAAAGGGCTTACTTGTGTGATAGGGCAGAAAAACGATTGCGGAGGTTGACGCTCCTCAGTTTGCTTTCTCGTGAGCTCTTGTACTGTTTCGAGAGCACTGTCCCTCTCTTCTCGCATCTCATCTGCTTCTTGGTTGTATGATTCGAGTAGTCCTTTGACTACTTCAAGCTCTTGTATATGTCTAGAGAGAGAATCGTCTGTTTCTTTCCTAAGGCTTAACGATTGGTCGTATTTTTCCTTCCAAGTTCTGACCTGCGAGGCCAGGTTCTCTTGCTCTATTGTACAAGATTCAAACAGTTTCGTCATCGCCTCCAACTCATTCCTTTCTTTATGCAGGGCAATTTCTGATTCTTTCCTGAGAATCAGTTCGTCCGTGTAATTGCTTTCGAGCTCTACAGCCATCAACCACAGGTTATTGTGTTTATTTTCGAGAGCTTCCAGTCGACGCCTTACGTTGGAAATGGTGTCCCGTTCTGTAGCAAGCGCACATTCTTTTTCTTTCCTAAGCTTCAACTCCTCTTGGTACTTTTGCTCCAACCCTTGAGCATGTGAATGCAATTTATTTTTTTCTTCCTTGTAAGATTCAAGTAACCTTTTCATCAGCTCCAGTGCTCCTTTTTTTTTAGCAAGTGCATCTTCTGCTTCTTTCCTAAGCCTGGCTTCTTCATTGTAATTGCTCTCCAACTCTAAAGCCTGTAAATCAAGCTGTGTTATATATAGATTTATGAATATTGTGCAGTTGGATAGTGGTATTATTAGTGTTGTTTACCCTTGAATCTTGCACTAGCCGCTTGAAATTTTCATCACAAAATTGGAAGTCAGCTAGTTTTCCAATGGAGGACAGGAAAAAATTCATTGCATCGGTATTCCTTTCAGGTGGGACGATAGGTTTCATGAGCACCTTACATTAACAAGTAGCAAGTAAGTCAAACTATACAAAACCTTTGCATTTTCTTATTTTCTTTTAATTACGTGCGTACACACTAAATAAGCAGATCAAAAAGGCAATTAGGCAAATAAACCTGAATTATACTCTGCCGAGTTGTTTCAGTGACCATCCTATTCTTAAAAATTTCAGCCAAAACCCGCACGGTCTTAATAAACCTCCAGCAGTTTGATTCCTCTACATAAACAAGTGGTGGTCTGTCTGTTTCAGGAGATGAGTTTTCAAGCTCCATTCGGCATTTGCACAAGAAGAGTCTCTCGATAGTGGTAATCTCGCCGTGAGATTCAGCTGATCGAAAAGGGGGAAGCGACTGAAAAAGCTCGACGCATAGACGAGCGAATAAGACATAGGAATGGTCCACCATTGCCATATCGAAAATGCAACACACTAGAGACTGCACACATATCTTACCAAACCATTAGAAAAAAAAAAAGAAGATGGGTACAAAAAAAGCCATGCACAGAGGAGGTAACTAGAACCTTGATAATGAAAGCGGAGGGAGATGCCCTTATTGTCTGGACAATCTCATCCTTGATCTTGTCAAAGTTCCGTTGCGTCAAGCAGTTTAGCAAACTAGACCCACCAATTGAAAACCAGAGAGAGAGAGAGAGAGATCAATCTAGAAATGTTACCCCAAGCAAGCAAACAAGAAAAGAAAAGAAAAGCAGAAGAAGAAAATGGAAACAGGAGGCAGATTTTAATTACTATACAACATACTACCTTCTTGATTTTTCCAAAACTTGTTTCTTGTCGTTGGAATTTCGAACTCCATACGAAGGCTGAGAGCTCATCTTCAATGTTCCAATGCGAAATTTATTTTAATAGTTAGAATCGATGAAAAGAAACAGAAGAGCGAAAGTCCGGCGAGAAAGGACAAGAGAATCAATGGAATGAATAAGAAAGAAAGATGCTAAACTTGTTCCTCTTCTTCTTCTGAAACTCTACTTGACTTCACTCTCCTTTTGATAGTTCTTATGAGTTTCCCGAGCGTTTTTCTTGAGAAGATAAAAAAAAATGAAAGACCAACGTCGTTTGAACTTCTCTTTGTCAACATCGTAGTCTGCACCTAGGCAAGTATGACGTATCTATTCTTCATTTCTTTATTGAATTTTCATTAACGTCGTCCCAGAAGAAGGAAGGGGTCACTGTATTCAATTCTTAGGCTCATTTGCCTCTATGCAAGCCAATCAATCATAATTTTGTATAAATAAATCTATTGACTAATTAATAAAGCTGAAACAAAACTATTACTATCATATTTTAAAGAGTTATGAGAAAATAGTAGTTCTGTTCAATATTCGGATATTTATGGAAAACAAAAACCATATGCCAAAATAGTAGAGTAGCGAAAAAAATGTATCACAAATTCAACCAGGGAGGGCTCTCTCATACATAGTAGAGGCAGAGAGACTCGTGAGAAGCAGGAAGTAGAGTCAAACCAACTCCTGAATAGCAGACCGGAGAGCACGATTGGGGAAAAGATTGCGATGAGGAAGCTTGAGATTTGTCATCGGTGACGTATCCTTACCTCTGCTAAGCCATGTCCTAATAGCTTCTGCTTCGTATGTAAACCCATCGGCAGCAAAGTGTGGATCTTTCATGACCTCCTGCACAAAAATAATTAATAGATACATAAACACAACTATATATAACGTATTCATGATGCCAGTCTAGGAAATACGAGATTGCGTGGATGTGTGCAAAGCAAGTTAGGTTATTTTTTCAAATATATGGGCTTACCTGTGTGATAGGACAAATAAACGATGCTAGAGGTTGGCGCTCCTCGGTTTGCTTTCTTGTGAGCTCTTGGACTGATTTGCGAGCATCGTCCCTCTCTTGTCGCATCGCATCTGCTTCTCTGTTGTAAGATTCGAGAAGCCCCTTGACTATGTCAAGCTCTTGCTTTTCTCTAGAAAAAGCATCCTCTTTTTCTTTCCTAAGGCTTGACTCTTCCTCGTACTTTTCCCGCCAAGTTATGACCTGCGAAGTCAGGTTCTCTTGTTCTGTTTTGGAATCTTCAAGCAGTTGCGTCATCTCCTCCAACTCTTTCCTTTCTTTAAGAAGAGCAGTTTCTGTTGCTTTCCTGTGACTCAGTTCGTCCTTGTACTTGCTCTCCGACTCCTCAGCCTTGGAACGCAAGTTATCAGCTTCATTTATAACAGTTTGTAGTTGAAGCTTCAACTTCTCGATCCTCTCCCGTTCTATAGCAAGCGCGTATTGTGTTTCTTTCCTAATACGCCGCTCGTCTCCATGCTGTTGCTCCCAGGCTTGAGCTTGTGATTGAAATGTGTCTTGTTCTGCTTTGTAAGACTTAAGTAACCGTTTCATCGACTCTAGTTCTTCCGTTTTTCTAGCAAGTGCTTCCTCTGCTTCCTTCCTAAGCCTAACTTCTCCATTGTATCTGTTCTCATACTCATCCCCCTGTATATATAGATATATCAGGCTAGGATTAGAGTGCTTTTGCATGGTGCTTGAAAATCGCACTAGCTGCTTTAACATTTCATCACAAAACTGGAAGTCGGCTTGTTTCTAATGTAAGTATATAACCTTTGATCACATTATAGATTAAAGCTTTAACTATTTAGCTAATTTAATGAGGCAATTAGGCGAGATTAACCTGCAAGATACTGTGCCGAGTTGATGCAGTGACCATCCTATTGTTGGAAATGCCAGCCAAAACACGCACTGTCTTAATAAACCTCCAACAATTGGATTCCTCAACGCAAACAAGGGGTGACAATTTAGCAAGCTCCATTCGGGATTTGCAAAAGAAGAGCATCTCGAAAGTGGTAATCTCGCCGTCTGATCGAAAAGGGGGAAGCGAGTGAAAAAGGTTGACACATAGACGAGCGAATAAGACATAGGCATTGTCCACCATTGCCATATCGAAAATGCAACACAGTAGAGACTGCACACATATCAAAGAATGCATATGTTACAACAAAACAAATCCCTGAGGAGATACAAAAATGGAAACAAGAGAGGTGGAGAACCTCGATAACAAAAGCGGAGGGAGATGCCTTTATTGTCTGGACAATCTCATCCTTGATCTTGTCAAAATTACGTTGCGTCAACCAGTTGAGCAAACTAGACTCACCAAATGAAAATCAATCTAGAATGTTTACCCCACAAGCAAGCCATAACAATATATATACACGAGGCAGAGTACAAGTTTATACCTCTTTGATTTTTCCAAAACTCGTTTCTCCTCGTTCAAAATATTACGACCTCCAAAAGAAGGCTGGGACATCATCTTCAGTTTTCAGTTCCAAGAGATGATCAGTTAGGATCCATGAGAAGAATTGTATGAGAAGAGATGAACTTACAGGGACGCGAGAATCCATGCATAAAGAAGGATGCTAAACTTGTTCTACTTCTGAAACACTTCTTGACTTGAGTACTCTCCTTTTGACCGTCCGTCCTTTGGTATTCCGCGCTTCTTGAGAAGACCAACCAACGTCGTTTGAACTTGATGTCATGTCTGTCATCGTAGTCTGCACAGCAAGTCTTTATTATGATGACGTGTCTATCCTTTTACTGGACTTTCATTAAAGGAGAGAGCTATGTCCTTTTATTTAATTAAGGCCCAATAATATAGTTAGTGGGCCTTCAATATCACAAGGAAACCCTAGCTATAAATTGTGAGACTCCCTCCCATTGAACTGTGGTGTGTTTTCTCGAGAGAAAGAAAGAAAGCGGCGAAAAGTAGGGAGCGAGCGAACTAACGAACGATGAGAGCCAAGGTATCTACCACCGTCTCTTCTTTTATGTTTTAATTTCTTTTTCCGCAACTTGTAGATTATTGTGGATTATACGTAGACAGATGAGGAACAAATGTAGGTTGAACAATGTGATGACGTTTAGTTTAGTTATGCACATAAATATAGGTTGTTTCTTATTAAATCCTTACTATTCGATGATTGTTTTGAAAGAGAGAGGTAGAGATATCTGTGGCTTATAAAGATTTTGAAGCTTTCACGTTTAGATTTTGCATTGTATCAATCTGTCTGGATATAACATTTTGTTATAAACTAGTAGAGATATAACATGTCTAAGTCTTCAATTTCCCCATTTCTTTTTCATTATCTTAAGTTCAAAAAAAGGAAACTAATGTTTGAGGATAACAAATGAAAACTTGCAGTGGAAGAAGAAGCGCATGAGGAGGTTGAAGAGGAAGAGACGAAAGATGAGACAGCGATCCAAGTAGAAGAAATAAAGATTCCAACAATCACCGTTGCCTGCATCCACTTTCATCTCTCTTCGTTTTTTTGGATTATGTTTATTTAGTTTTGTTAAAACTTCAGACTTATACATATGTATGATCTCTCTTTTAGTAAAAACTTTTGCCTCAATCAAGTTTAAAAGATCCTAATATCTCACTTATTATAAATTGTTGAGAGAATTGTTTGAGAAGATATCTAGATAGTCGTGATATTGATTGGGCCAAGCATTAAAAAAAAACGAAAGTTATCCAAAATAGTAAATGTTGAAGAGTAATCAAGTAAATTAGTAACAGGTTCCGTAATTTTGGTGGAGAGATAATGGAAAGAAATAAGCAAAGAAAAACGTTTTGTTTGAAAGAGATAACGGTGTGTGTGTTGTGACGCTATAACAACAAGTGAGAGAGGACAAAAGTGTTAAGCCTTAAGTTGTTGTTTGTCTGATTGGATGGCGAGAGCAGCTTGTAGCAGCGTCGTCACGGCACTGACTTTGCTGCCGTCCAAGTCTAACAATCTCTTGGGAAACAAGTTCCTCTTCTCCAACAAGTTCGTTGGTGTTTTGACATTCGAGAAGCGGAGATGCTTTTCCTCCAAAGTAAGCATGAGCTTGAAAGCCGGAATCGTCGGTCTTCCCAACGTCGGCAAGTCCACTCTCTTTAACGCCGTCGTAAGTCTTTTCTTCTTTTTATCTTCTTTCTTCTTTCTCTCTCAGAGGCATTTCGTCAAACACCTGTTGTGAATCATATGTCAGGTGGAGAATGGAAAAGCTCAAGCTGCAAACTTTCCGTTTTGTACGATTGAGCCGAATGTTGGGATTGTTGCAGTTCCTGACTCTCGTCTCCAAGTGCTCTCTAAGCTCAGCAGCTCTCAGAAGTTGGTCCCTGCTTCCATCGAGTTCGTTGACATTGCTGGTCTTGTCAAGGGCGCCAGCCAAGGCGAAGTCATTACATTACTCCTCTCTCTATCTATCTCTCTGTCTGCTTCCCTTCCATACAAAACTCAAAGCTCAAAGCTTTCTTTTCTTGTTTTGGGATTTGTAGGGTTTAGGCAACAAGTTCTTGTCTCACATCCGTGAAGTCGATTCCATCCTCCAGGTGGTTCGCTGTTTCGAGGACAACGACATTATCCATGTCAATGGCAAAGTTGATCCCAAGTCTGACATTGATGTCATCAACCTCGAACTTATCTTCTGCGACTTGGATCAGATTGGTAAAAGAATCGACCGTCTTAAGAAAGGCAAGGCCAAGGACTCTCAATCCAAAGTCAAGGTCGGATTACACTTCCATTACACTTCACTCTACTTATAATGAATGTCCTGTCCTAACATTCTTTTGACTTCTCAGGAGGAAGCAGAAAAATCTGCCTTGGAAAGGATCCAGGAGGCTCTTCTTGATGGCAAACCTGCACGCGCTGTTGCTTTGAATGACCTCGAGAAGGAGGCCGTTAAGCATCTCTGTTTGCTTACCATGAAACCTATGATCTACGTCGCTAATGTTGCTGAAACCGATCTTGCAGAGCCGGACAAGAATTCTTATGTTGAACAAGTTAAGGCTCTTTCCTCGGATTTGCAGTCTGGACATGTTGTTGTTTCAGCACAGGTCAGGATCGTTGGTCTGTTTTAATACATTTTTCTTTTGCGTTGAGGCTTTTCATGCACTGGATTATTACATTCTTCCTCTTCCGTGGAACCAGGTTGAGTCTGAGCTAACCGAGCTTCCTCTTGAGGAACGGACTGAATATTTGAATTCGCTTGGGGTCAGCGAGAGTGGCCTTGGGAACCTTATCAGGGCAACATATAATCTGCTAGGTTTGCAGACCTACTTTACTTCTGGTGAAAAGGTGAGGAATACATACAGACACAAACAATAACGTTTTGTTTTGAAACATATCCGCTAAAATGTTCACTCTCTATGCCAGGAAACAAGAGCGTGGACAATACACGCAGGTTAGTTTCCCAATCAGCTAAGTTCTCAAAAATGCGTTCTGTCTTCTTGGATTGTCAAGTAATTTGGTCGAAATATCTCTGTTGATACAGGTATGACTGCACCACAAGCTGCTGGTGTCATTCACTCTGACTTTGAGAAGGGTTTTATTAGAGCTGAGACCGTAAGCAGTTTTTCCCCCTCTCAATGAGTCTCTTGTACAGTTATCTGAACTTGATTGGTCATGAAAAACTTGGAAATTGAAAGCCTCGACTGTCTAGTATTTGCTTTCAATTGTTTTTTCTTTCTTTGGTATAGGTTGCATTTGATGATTTTGTCTCTGCTGGCTCTCTTGCCGCAGCAAGAGAGAAAGGACTTGTGAGTTTCTTCCCCGATGTCCATAAATTGAGCTGCTGTGTAGTGAAATATCTCATTGATTTTCTTGCTCACTCGGTGTACTCTTCTCTTAAAATTTATTTGCTTTCTGCAGTTGAGATCAGAGGGTAAAGAGTACATTGTTAAAGAAGGAGATGTGATGCTTTTCCGCTTCAACGTATAAGAGAAGCCTAAGATCCCAATCACTTGTTCTCAGAAACATCACAGGTTGTGTGTCTGCTCGTCCTCTTTTATAGCATCAGAGTTTCCATTGCTCTTGGTTTTGCAGTATTTAATTATATTTTTCTTTCACTTTTACACTCCGAGAAAGTAATTTGTTTTGAAATAGAAGAAGATGAGATGTAAATTTTCTCTCGAACGAGAAAATGAGAAATCTCATGGGATTGACAAGGGAATTGTATGCAATATTCATGTGAATTGACACCAATCATAGCTTTTTATTTTTCTTAATATATGATCTCATCATATTAGACTCTTTTCTTGTTTCTTGTAGTTACTCTATATTTTGGCTGAGATAGTTTTGACAGACAAGATGCAAACCTTTAAAAATTATTCAGTAAAAGAATGTAATTAGGATTTACAGTACAAGAATCAAACGTAGTACAGAAACCTCAGAACAATGAAGAAATAGCAATCCACAAAACAAGATTAAATAGAAAATATCAAGAATCAAAAAACAAAGGGATCGCTCGCCTAGAAGACACAATCCAAAACGCAGCAGCAGCACATTGCAGCTAAACTGTAAAGAGAAAGCCAAAAATATATATATGATGCCGAAGAAACAGAAACAATAGAAATATGCAAGTAACTTGGGAGATTTATAGAAAATATTTATAATTAATTATTTATGGTTTGGAGGAAAAACAAAAGCTTACCATCCACGTATGAATCCACCGCTGCCTTTGTTCTGCGTAGGCTGCTGCACAGTTTGGGTAGAGTCACTCATCATCACCGGGTAACCCATCGGTGGCGGCGCGGTCACGTACGCACCCTCTATCTGCTTCGATTCTGCATATTTGAAGGAAACAATTAATCGGTCAAATTAATTATATTTGTATACGAACTCACTAACATATCTCAGTGACATTCCTATATAATATCTATCTATAGGAGAATTTTACTTACCGTTTTGCTGATAATACTGCTGAGCCATTTTGTTATATATTATACGAGTTTGGAGCTGAAGATGGATAAGATTCTTGGAATTATAGATCTTTTAGAAATCTTCAATCTCGCTATATTTATACATATTTGGTGTTACATTTTGCTTCTCGTTTAAGACATTAACTAGAAGGTGGTGAATCTGGTGATTGGTCGGGGAAGACCAACGACGACGAAAGCGCGTTTCAAATAAAACGACGACACATACGTCTTCTCCGAAGTTTCCAGGTCAAACTTATGGTCTTGTACGCTCTCTTAACAAAATCATGTGGGGCCAAAATCCAAATCACGAATGAGAAGGAGATGGTGATTAGTATATTTATCTCTCTCAATAACCGTACTTGGAATTTCCTCTTTGCAACAAAGATGTTGATACTTCTTTCTTTGATTAGTACATTGTTAAACATAAAACAACAGAAGTGAATAATTCTCAGACTGGAGTCTCTAGATTACGATCTGTCTTGATTACGATCAAATGCTATGAAATAAACAAAGTCTTGACGACATTGGGACATATAAGCCAGAGTTCTTACAATATTACTAAGGAAACATTGAATGTTTAATTAGCAATGGAGAACGCATGTACTTAAAACATCATAAAAGGAGTGTTTTCAGGGACCGTTACTACGCAGAGAACCGGCCGTCTTCGTGGACGACAATTTGTAACATATTTAAACTTATTTTCGAGTGTTAACTTAAACAATCCAGTAACAAAATCCAAAACCACTATAACAAGTTCATAACAACACACATCTTCACTTCCCACATGCAAAGTATATCAACCTAATGATTTGGTTTGGAGACTCATGATTGCGTAGCATATTATGAATCATATAACGAAAACAGGAAAATGAAAGAGTGCACCAGTAAAATACTTGCGAACACAAATAAAGCAGTTCTCAACTAAAAGTAAAACATTGAAGGGACGGCGAGAGATAAAAGTCATCAATCCATCATACCAAAATAGTAAACAAAAAAACAAAGACAAAAATACGGTAGAGATAAGAGAGCAAAAGTTTTGACCAGAATAAGATAAGAAAGGTGGGTCTTGTTGATGCTGCTTACAGCTTGTCTTCGAAATCAGACAACGGAGTCATCTGCTCCTTCATACCCTTCCTCTTCCTGATGTCAGCCACCAACGTTGAAGCCTGGGATCCCACCTCGAGAGGGTCAGACGACATCATTTCCCAATGGTCGAACACACATTGAGGGAACGCCTGTCCTGAGGTTGCTGCCCTAAGCTGACTCGAGAATCCAAAGGACTCAACGACTGGCAAGTACGCCTTGATGTTGTACAGCGGAGTTCCAGGCCTCTGCATCTCCTCGAACACGTGACCACGCTTCTGATTCAGCACACTGTAGATTCCTCCAAGGGCTCCCTCGGGTGCTTGGATCTCCACCATGTAAACCGGCTCCAAAAGTCTGGGCTTGGCAGTGAGCTGCGAAGCGTAGATAACTCTCCTCGCTGTTGGGATAACTTGACCACCACCTCTGTGGATAGCGTCAGAGTGGAGCACCACATCACAAACTTCGAAGCAGATACCTCTCATGTTCTCGTCACAAAGAGGACCTTCCTTGGACGCCCACTGGAACCCAGCAACAACTGAATCCTTGATTTCGTTCAAGTACTGAACTCCCTTACACATGTCAACAACCATGTTGGGCCCTGTGGTTTCAGGTCCGAACGCCCAGATCTTCTTTGCAAGATCCTTGTCCCACCCGAACTCCTCTGCCAAGATCTTGGATCGGATCTTAGGGTCATCTCTTGGACCGATACGGCCGTCATCAATTGCCTCAGCTAGACCGTCCTCCAAGGGTCTGGCCTCCATGTAGAGACGGTTATGCTTGTTAGGGGATTTGCTCATCACGGTACGGACAGATCTCTCCAAGACAGTCTCACGGAAAGAGACAACAGGGTCAGACTTGACGATCTCAGCACCACCCATGAAATCATCCTGAAGATCCTTAAGACAAATCTCAAGATGGAGTTCTCCAGCACCGGCAACAATGTGTTCACCCGACTCTTCCATTGTACACACAACCATAGGGTCAGACTTTGCGAGCCTCTTGAGTCCCTCAACAAGCTTGGGAAGATCAGATGCCACCTTGCACTGAACAGCAACACGCACAACAGGGGAGACGGAAAACTTCATAGCACGAATAGGGTGGGCATCAACTTCTTTCTCATTGGTAAGGGTAGCATTCTTGGTGATGAACTGATCAAGACCCACCATAGCGACAGTGTTACCACAGGGAACATCCTCGACAGTCTCCTGCCTCTTACCCATCCAGATGACAGTTCTCTGGACACTCTTGACGTACAGGTCTTTCTTCTCACCAGGGACAAAGTTGGGACCCATAATCCTGACCTTCATACCGGTAGACACCTTACCAGAAAAGACACGACCAAAAGCAAAGAATCTACCCTTGTCTGAGGCGGGAATCATCTTAGAAACGTAGAGCATGAGAGGACCATTTGGATCACAGTTCCTGATGGCGGTGGCATACTGATCATCGAGGGGACCTTCATACAAGTTCTCAACACGGTACCTCTGGGCGGTGTGGGGCGATGGAAGGTGAAAGATCATCATCTCAAGTAGTGCAGTACTTGCGGGAAGCCATGTCTGCATGACACGCTTCATCAAGGGTTTACCCATGAGCTCCTTCTCATCAGACTTCATCTGAACACCAAGCTTCGTCAACATAGGCCACAACTTGTCCTTCTGGTCATTCATGCAAGTGGCAATGATTTGCTTGATGGGTTCGTAACAGAACTGGACGAAACCACGCTTGCAGGTAGCGGAACCCGTGTTTTTGCTGCTCCATTTCCTGGTGGCAGGGTCAAAGAAGTTCTCACCCCACAGCCTCTCCATCATTTTGTTTTCATCGACACCAAACTTGGAAGCGTACATCTTGGCAAAGTTTGTCAGAGTAAAAGCCCATCCGTGGAGACCAGCAGAGAAGGCAACAGTTCCCTTTTCTGGGTAGACCTGAACATCACCAAGGAGAGGGTCTTCGTAGGTTGCCATGATAACATTAGCATTCTCAATGACCCTCTGGAAAGTCTGGTAAGCCTCCTCACCATCGACCTGAAGCTCAAGGAAACACCTGTCCATCTTGTTGACAGTCAGGACAGGCCTAATCCTCTCACCAAGAGCCTGACGGAGCACAGTCTCAGTCTGGACACAGACACCCTCGATACAGTCGACCACCACAAGAGCACCATCGGTAATACGGAGCGCAGCAGTAACCTCAGATGAAAAGTCAACGTGTCCAGGAGAGTCGATGAGATTGATAAGGTATTCGTTTCCATCTCTGGCACCAGTGAAACTCTTCAAGGAAGCATCAGTCATCTCGTAGTAGAGAGAGATACCGGTGGACTTGATAGTGATACCACGCTCTGCCTCATCAGCACGGGTATCAGTCATACGCACATCACCGGCGACTTCTTGGGCAATGATACCAGCAGCAGCGACAAGAGAGTCAGTGAGGGTGGATTTACCTGTCGATCAAGAAATAAAATTACAAATTAGTTTAACCGTGGTTAAAGCATAAGAGCAAATGGGGAAAAACGACTCAAATAGTTAGTAAGTAATATTATTTAAGGCTGAGAGGAAAAAGATAGTACCATGGTCTACATGGGCAATAACGGACATATTACGGATATTGTGTTTGTAGTCCATAATCCTACGAAGCTCATCAGCTGTGAACTTCACCTGCAAGTTCATTAAAAAAAGTATTTAGCTTTATATTAAGAACGCAACTAGACATATAAAGGTAAAACACAACGAATCGAGAAGGCTTACCATTTTGAATAACTTTTATTTGTCACCTACAAAATCTCTGCAATCACAGAAACAGGAAATTAGGAAACTGAAATTAACGAATCAAAATAATAAATAATTAATATTGCGTAAATATAGAAATTTGAGCTTTAATAATGATTATATCAATTCGATACTAGACAGGAAAATAATATATGAAACAAAATAGCGAACAACAATCGTATCAGTAGAGTATAATTTTACTAATGACATAAACAGTAAAATCATGCTATTCACATAATTACTCAGTGATAATATTAGACAAAGATAAAAAAACGACCAGCTCACAAGCAAGTAATATAGATTAGATCATTTAAAAACACTTTTGATCTTGTCGGAGTTTCATATGTCAACGACTTCTAAAACGAGATCTAACTAACCACTGAGAAAATAAATCAGACCGAACTCAACAAGAACCGTAAACCATCAGTACCATACACGACGAGAATCAAAGGACTCATATGATAAATGAAGACCGGTAAACATAGATCAACGATGGTATTGCTCATCTACAAATCAACAGCTAAAGCTATGCAGATCGACTACAGCTAAACATCAACAATCGGAGAGAAAGACGTGATTGAATCGAGCAAAACGAAGAAACGGACTAACCTTAGAAAGATCCGACGGGGAAAGATAGAGCGAGAGAAAAAGTGGTGACAGGAGGCGTTAGAGCAGTCGATAGCTTAATATATAGTCGTGAGTGAGATGCCAGGAGCATATGCCTTTTCTCATCTAGGGTTTTCGCTCGCTCTTTTTTCGTGAGCCTTTGTGGCCCACTAACCCTCGGCCCAATAACGTGGTTTGAGAGTGCGAAGACCGTCTTATTAGAATAATGGCGCGTTTTGTATAAAACGCTGAAAACGTTTTTTCAAGGTTTTGTAAGTTTATACAAAAGTAATATTAAAAATCCAAATCGGTGCAATCGAGAAATATTCCCCAAAAACCTCAGTCGTTGTTTTGTGTATTCTTCTAAATTCTAAATAATAAAGGAATATATTATTTGGTTCAAGAAGGAATCATACTATCGACTAGCTCTCAACTTAAAGTGACGATGATACATCGTTTGCATTATGCGAACCAAAAAGAAAAAGAGATCCCTGATGTCTTTTACAGACAAGCAAAACTTAGAGAGGTTTAACAACAACTACAAAAACAAATTATGTTTGTAACTAATGTTTCTAACCTCCAAGTAATGTTTTGGTTCAAAGAAATTTTTAAAATGGTTGGGGGCTATCGTTTAACGCCCGCTTGTGACATGTACCTCAAACGATATCAAAAGATCATCCATCATTCTGTTCCAAATATATCCTCCACAGCAGATAAATGATTTCATAAGGCCAAACAAATTGTGGTCTGAGCAGCAGGTTACAGTTATGGAATAAAAACTTGAAGATCAAAAAATTGATTATCAGAGTTGCTGATCAAGCTGAAACAACACAGATAAATGAATGCAAGCAAGCAATAAACATCAACAATAACAAAGGAAAGCGAGAGAAAAGGAGAGCTGTTATAGAATAAGCGAATGGTTACATTAGACCCTGGACTAATAGTCAATCTTTTTGTGGGCTTGCATGAGCTATCATTCCTATCTATGATTTATTTCTGTTTTTTAATAAATAGGAAGATCTATATGCTTCCAACATTAATCCATTAAAAGCCAGCGCAAAAATTTCTCATACATATTTTGTTCTATGGTTAAAGAAGAGGATTTACGGAAAAGTCTTATTGAAATCACTCATGACTAAATGGGTCATGAGAAGAAGAAAGTGATCCTATTCAAGTTGTGTTCTTGGTCCCGAAGGAAGCTAACTAAACCAAGGTTTGGTCAACGCCCGCTGGTGAGAAGTCCCTTAAAAGATATGTAAAGATCATTGTTCTCTGTCCCGAATATCTCCTCCGCTTTCCGTAACGTTTCCTGGTGGATGAAAATGAGACCATTTTAGGATTAAAACACAAGTTCGTGGTCTGAGCAGCAGGTAAGGTTAATTATGTACCTCCCGGCTCTGCTTCCGAGCGTTTAGTTCCTTGATGTTAGCCAGGAATGCGCTGAACTGCTCGTACGACAAACGGCTCCTGCAAAACTCGAACAATCCCTTATCTATCATTCATTCATTTTACTGGTTTCTTGATCGCTCTAGGATAGTTCAGAATCTATGATATATACCTGGCTTGTCTAAAGAACTCTTTCCCATCAACCCGCGGATGGCGAGCTGTATAATGTAA
The DNA here is from genome assembly GCA_000411075.1 of Sisymbrium irio. Taxonomy (NCBI): domain Eukaryota; kingdom Viridiplantae; phylum Streptophyta; class Magnoliopsida; order Brassicales; family Brassicaceae; genus Sisymbrium; species Sisymbrium irio. The sequence continues at coordinate 22,339 of KE154396.1, read as the reverse complement.
GAGAAGGTGAACGTGGGAGTTTAGAGACGTAAGGCCACAAATCACATGATATCATAACGTGAAGAAAGGTTGAATATCTGAAAAAACCTGAGACAGAGTGTGAGCGAGGAGGAGAGTTTGGTACAGAAGATTGCTGGCTTGATGAAGACCACATGCGTATATCATAATGTGAAGATGTTGGAGATGCGGCGCCAGAGAATAGCTTTGGAGATGAAGCAGTAGAGTAGCTTCTCGGAGAAGCACCAGCGGATAGGATCTTTGGTGTTCCGCTTGGAGTAAACCCGGGAGACAAGTGCGGAGTCAGAGAGACTCTTTGCCGTAGACCTGGTTCGTTTTGTACATGAGAAGAAACACTGTTAGATATGTGTTGATGGGGATTAGTTGTAAGCATGAACAAATATGTTCTTTTGTTGCCAAATACACTAATTGATGTTGTAAATCATCCATCCCTCCATCATTACCTTGGGTGTTGGAGTAAGAATCGTGTGCGGGTAATCTGTTTGAATTCTCATCTACAGCGTCTGCAGAGCAAATAACATGAGAACAATCATCTCATGCATGCAGAGACACCTAAACAAACAAAAGACAGTGAACAAGCTTGGAATACCTTTGTCTCGAGCAACCTGTCTGACATCAGCGCTGTCGGTTTGCTACAAAAAGAGAGAGGAGAGGAGGGTATGTAACATCAGATTATATACGAAAGAATAGATAATGTGAAAGGAGGGAGACAGGGAGTGATGTTGTTGAACATACAGATCGATTCTCATCATTCAAAGACTGCATCAACTGTCGCTTGAATGCTTCCAGCTACAAAATGACCCAGGTAAAAAGAGTAGAGCATGAATGGAAATCATCATCATCCGTAACATGAACAAAGACTCCCAAAATTACCTTTGCAAAATCCCGACCGAGTTTCTTGGCAGTGATCGCCAGTGAATCACGCTCTTGAGTTAGTTTCATCTTCAAAAATAAAATAACAAAATCCGAAGATGAAGCAATGAACTTAAAATTTCTTTACTCAAAGTCAAAAAAGTCAACGTATTGAAGAGGAGGCTTACATTTTCATCGAGGGCAATCTTCAAATGAGAGTCAGCCTCATGGTAGAGTGTTTCCAAGGAAGATGCTCTGTCCTGGAGCTCGTGGACAAGGCGATCCTTGTCAAGAAGCTTCTGGGTGAGGACGGAGACTTGGGACTCGAGGCTCGAGACCCTGGAAGCGATGGCCATGGAAGTGATCTTCCTGGCGAGATCGAGTTGATCATAAGGATCGGTCGGGATCACCGCCAGAATCTCGTCGGGGAGGCTGAAGTCTGGTCCGCCGCTTTCCGACATGTCTAGTCTAGCTAGCTGATGATCTCCAAGGCAGCAAGCAGGGTCCCTCCTCGGGATCTTCTTCCGGCTGTCCGAAACTACGTGGCGTATTTTTATTGGTAAGCCACCCACTTTTTTTAATTAGTTTTTGTCGGCTAGAAGACAGAGAGAGAGGAGATACGCGTTTTTATATGTATTGACGATGAAAACCTTGGCCTCTTACTACTTTCATGTTTTAAACCCCCTCATATAATTTTTTATTTATCTAAAGACCGCTCAACTTCTGTTACCTAACAATTAAAACCCTGCCGTTCAAATCAAAAACCTCTTCTCTAAAACCTCAAACGAGATCGGAACATCTCCGAACATTCTCGAAGAAGAGCCGCGCAGAGGTTTCCAATCAATCTCTTCCTTGTTCTACGTAAATATGTCCCCATGATGCCATCTCATCATCTTCTTCTTCTTGGTTTGTGCAGGGAGGGAAGATGTCGGTTCTTATTATCACAAGTCTTGGGGACATTTGACATGCAAGAACTTACTCAAGCTCTGCAAGATCAAGTACTACAATGGCTGGCTCTTCAACACTGTTCAAAAGGATTTCACTGCACAAACTGGGGATCCAACTGGTTCGGGAGTTGCCGGAGATTCTATCTACAAGTAAGCTTTTTTTTTTTTTTCTTACTTTCAATTGATTTTTTGGTGTGTTCATATCATTTGTTAATCCTCTACTCTGTGTTTACTAGTTTGCTGCTTGTTCCAGATTTATGTATGGTGAGCAAGCTCGGTTTTTTAAAGATGAGATTTATCTCGATTTAAAACATTCCAAGACTGGCACTGTTGCAATGGCTAGTGGTGGAGAAAATCTCAATGCTTCACAGGTGAGCCAAATCTCTTTCCTTCAACTACCGAAGTTTATGAGGATATGAATTCTTGAATTTCTCAGAATAACAACCAGTTTGTTTTTGATCAAATATTGTGGTCTGTTTTCTTTGCAGTTTTGTTTCACACTTCGTGATGATCTGGACTATCTTGACGGGAAACACACTGTAAGCACAGACAGTTAATTTCTAACCTGCCCATGCTTTCTTTTGTATAATACCGGTTACTTACAATACGCCAACTTTTTTCTAGGTTTTTGGGGAGATTGCCGAGGGATTTGACACTTTAACTAGGATAAATGAAGCGTATGTTGATGCAAAGAACATATATACTTGAAGATCCTTTTGATGGAGAATCAAGCATACATATATACTTGAAGATCCTTTTGATGATCCCCCACAACTGGCTGAGATGATACCAGATGCTTCCCCGGAAGGAAAACCAAAGGAAGAGGTCGAAGTTGACGTGCGACTTGAAGACGATTGGGTTCCAATGGATGAGGAACTTGGTGCTCATGAGCTCGAGGAGTTTATCCGTGAAAAAGCTGCCCATTCCAGTGCTGTTGTACTTGAAAGTGTAAGTGACCTGGACTCCGTTGTCTTTGTAGCTCTATTGATGTTATATCAATCACGGTTAATATCTGAGCTTCTATTGCTGTTGCAGATAGGAGATATCCCAGAGGCCGAGGTAAAGCCACCTGACAATGTGCTCTTTGTCTGCAAACTGAATCCTGTGACTGAGGTAGGTGCTTGGTATTTTAGAATCATTGTTGAAAGCAAAGGCGTTCTTGTGTTATTGACAATTTGTTCTTCGTTTTGGTTCCTCTTGTCTCATGCAGGATGAAGATCTGCATACCATTTTTTCGCGCTTTGGAACTGTCATATCGTGAGTGATATTTCCTTGATTCTTTTTAGTCGTTTTGAAAACTCAAAAGATGTATTATATATCTTCATGTCTGAATATGGCAGGGCTGATGTAATCCGGGATTTCAAAACAGGTGACAGTTTGTGCTACGCTTTCATAGGTGAGTCCTGCTATATATGGTTACTGTTGGAAAATCTTGATTCTTTATTGTTATACCTGTGTTAACTGAGAGTTTTGTCTTGACTTTACAGAGTTTGAGGAGAAAGTGGCTTGCGAACAAGCCTACTTCAAGGTAAGTGGCTAGCAAGTGTAAATAGTAGCATAATAGTGACTGAAGGAGAAATGAAATGATTTTAAAGGTCTCAACCAAACTTGTTGTATACAGGCATGGGATCTACAAGAGAAAAACCGTGAGGTAGAACTAATTGATGATGAGCTTAGTGAATTCAACATGGAAGAAGTGAAACGGGTGATAGGCATTGCTTTGCTGTGCACTCAGGCATCTCACCTAAGACCACCAATGTCACGAGTGGTGGCCATGCTTTCAGGAGACGTTGAGGTGAGTGATGTCACCTCGAGGCCAAACTACCTACCTGACTGGAGAGTTGAAGACATCACAAACTCCTCTTTCAGTGCCTTTTAGACTAAAGACACAAGCGCTTCTGAATCCTACTCCACGAGCTTTGTGAAGCCGAAAGACAGCGACGCTAAGCCAATGCTTGGGGTGAAGATCAATGAGGGGAGATGACAATGTTATATGACTATATATATGATGACTATGGAGATGTTTACGGATATGACTCACTATTGGATATATCACTATTTACTCTTTTGGTTGAAAAACATATTTCGCTTCATATTATAAAAAAATAAAATAAAAAACATATTTCACTTTATCTTTTGAGATATATATGCTTGTAATTTATGTTTTCTTCATTAATAAACTTTTGCTTAAAATTAGCTCAAAAAGAAAGGAAAAACATATATTTGCTCTTCCTTTTTTTTCTTTTGTTTGTACACAGACCCAAAGGAATGTTTATCAAGAAAAAAAGAAGCGATATATTGAACACTCTACTTCTGAGACACAACATGGTGAGCCTCCGCTAGAAGCAGAAGTATTGTGAACAAGACGCTGTGTGAGCTTTCACATAATGGGCCTCTATAAAGTTAAATCAACTTCCACACCATCAAATAGGCTTGAATTGGACTTTAGATACTATTTAGTGGGCTCGGCCTATTTAATTTGAAGCCCATGTTTTGAAGCAGCGCCAATGGATGGTATTAAAACCCCGAAACCCTAGTTTTAATCGTTCCTTGTATAATTCTCGCTCATAGTCCCATTCAGGTTTAGGGTTTTAGTCTCTCTCTCTCGCTCCTCCCCAAAGAAATGGCTATGTATCTTCTCTACGAATCTTCTTCTGGCTATGGCCTCTTCGAGGCGCACGGACTTGATGAGATTGGACAGAACACTGAGGCCGTCCGGAGTTCCGTCACCGACCTCAGTCGCTTTGGCCGTGTTGTCCAGCTCACAGCGTTTCATCCCTTTGAGTCTGCGCTCGATGCCCTCAACCAAGTTAACGCCGTCTCTGAAGGTATATTGAGTTTATTGTTATCTTGTGCTTTTTCTGTGAACTAGAACCATCCCTTTGCCTTTGATTATCTTAGGATACTCTGCTTTTCTTCCCCTTTGATTTGTAGCTAGAAGAAAGTTCGTTGCTTTGTTTTTGGTTCTGTTGAAAAGATGTTACAATTTTACATAGAAAACGCTTTACTTTTAAAGTCATCGGCTTGTCTCGTTTGAAGTGGTTTTGATTATATCATTGTCATTTATGGTGGCAGGAGTTATGACTGACGAGCTTAGAAGTTTCCTGGAGTTGAATCTTCCTAAAGTCAAAGAAGGCAAGAAACCCAAGTTCAGCTTAGGAATGTCTGAGCCTAAACTCGGTTCCCATATATTGGAAGCCACTAAGATCCCCTGCCAGAGCAATGAGTTCGTACTTGAGCTTCTCCGAGGTGTGCGCCTGCATTTTGACAGGTTCATCAAGGACCTAAAGGTGTGGTCTTTTTTTCTTTTATCTGATTCACATTCGTATGTTTATGCTTTTTGAACTCGTTAATAAATCTTTTGTTTTTATTTACTGAAGCCTGGTGATCTTGAAAAATCCCAACTTGGATTAGCTCACAGCTACAGCAGAGCAAAGGTCAAGTTCAATGTTAACCGAGTGGATAACATGGTTATTCAAGCTATTTTCCTCCTTGACACGCTTGATAAGGATATTAATTCTTTTGCCATGAGAGTCAGGTTTGTTTATTCAACCTTTCCCTTTCAGATTATGTGTGTTTTCAATTTACCTTGAGAAAAGAAAATTGGTAGATGAACGGTTTTTGTAATGTTGTTACAGGGAATGGTATTCGTGGCACTTCCCCGAGCTAGTGAAGATAGTCAATGACAATTATCTTTACGCCCGTGTTTCCAAGCTTATTGATGATAAGTCTAAGTTGACTGAAGACCACATCCCGATGCTTACTGAAGTCCTAGGGGATGAAGATAAAGCAAAGGAGGTCGTAGAAGCTGGAAAAGCTTCCATGGGTAAGTTTTTCTTTTTTGAGCGAGCTAGACAGATAAACTCGGTGTTCTTCAGATCTCTCAAAGATGTTTATTTGCGTCCCTCTTCACAGGTCAGGATCTATCACCGGTTGACTTGATCAACGTACAGAACTTTGCTCAGAGAGTTATGGATCTCGCTGACTACAGAAAGAAGCTCTATGATTATCTTGTTGCCAAGATGAACGACATTGCCCCTAATTTGGCGGCCTTGATTGGAGATATGGTCGGTGCCCGTTTGATATCACATGCTGGTAGTCTGACTAACCTTGCCAAATGCCCATCTTCCACTCTCCAGATTCTTGGAGCCGAGAAGGCGCTTTTCAGGTGCCGTATCATAGAGCTGTCTTTCTTTGTCTTTTCCTTACGTTTCTTTTTAGTGCTGCGTGTGACATGAACTGCTGTTGGTGATTCAGGGCTCTTAAAACACGTGGAAACACACCCAAGTATGGGTTGATTTTCCATTCGTCGTTCATTGGCCGAGCATCTGCTAAGAACAAGGGACGTATCGCCCGTTATCTTGCAAACAAGTGCTCTATAGCGTCCCGGATTGATTGTTTTGCTGGTAAAAATCTGAAAACTCCCTGATGATGAGCTCTTGGTATTCTGAGATAGGGTGGCAAGTGTTGAATTATCTTGACCTATGCAGATGGCGCAACAACGGCATTTGGTGAAAAGCTTCGCGAACAAGTTGAGGAAAGGCTAGACTTCTATGACAAAGGTGTTGCCCCACGTAAGAACGTGGATGTAATGAAGGAGGTGATAGAGAATCTACAAAACCAAGGTATCTCTTGAAATACTTTTAAGCATAAAATGTCCTATTTGGTGGTGGACTCGTTGTTTAATCAATGCTCTCCTTCAGATGAGGAGGCCTCATCAAAGAAAAGCAAAAAGAAGGCAAAGGGTGAAGAAGAAGAAGAAGAAGAAGAGAAGGCAATGGATGAGGACAAGTCTGAGAAAAAGAAGAAGAAAGAGAAGAGGAAGTTGGAGACAGCAAATGATAATGAGAAATCAGAGAAGAAAAAGAAAAAGAAGAGTAAAGCTGGAGGAGACGAGGAGACTGATGCTGGTGAAAGCAAGAAGAAGTCGAAGAAGAAGAAGAAGTCAAAAAGTGAGGATGACGACGAATAGGGGATGATGCAACATAACAAACCCTGTATTCTAGTTTTTTTGAGCTGAATGTTTTTGCTATGTTTTTTTTTCTTAGTAAACTTTGGGGAATCTGTGTTTTGGTCTGACAAAGATTTGGTAATATCTTTCAAGTTATGTTCATCATTTTAGGGTATTTCAGCACTTTGGCTATTTCAGTTTCTGTGTTACAGGTTTGGAATCCCGCTGTCACATGAGAATCAAAGTAGTGTTTTATTTTTTATATTGTTCGACTTGCTTTTCATAAAGCTCCATATTACTTTTAGAAAAAAAGTCTCACGTTTTAGGATAGGACTAGGACTAATTACCTTTTTGTGCAATGTTTTGCTTAAAAGTCAATTAGAAAACCAAAAGATAGAAGGAAGAAGTGAGTGATCAGTGTATATGATGACCAATTGTATTAGCAATGAAGGTGTTCAACTTCAACGTATGCATCTTTTTGCTAATTCGGGTAAATTGCAAAAATAATGAAATGAATCCACGACATTTACAACTGTCAAGGACTCGATTTCCAATAAAACAAGTGCTAATTGTTAATTAAGTTTTTTTTTTTGAACAAGAACTTAAACTAAGTTTTAGAATAAAAAAAAGAAGAAGCAAAGCCATTATAATTGGCGGGTGGGCATCCGATGTAATATGCCTCTTAGCCAAATGGAGAAAAAGAAGATGAGCAGAGCTTGCATTGTAATATTATCAGCATGACTTATAGACAAAAGACGTGTAACAACAATGTAGCTACCCTTCATCGATCCGCATTAGCGAGAGATAATGACTCGTGACGCATCACATATTCCCATTTTCTTAGTTTAAATAAACAATTCACTCGCACCATCTTGAACATATAACCTAGGAAAAAAAATAGTAATTTTTTGAGATAACGTAGTAATTAGCATGATGATGATCAAGTTTTTTCTTGTAACACTAATCGTGGTGCTCTCTAGCTCAGTTTCGATTTACGCAGAAAAGGACCTGATGATAAAGGAATGCCACAACGCACGAGTCCCGACCATATGCATGCAGTGCCTCGAATCCGACCCAGCTTCCGTCCATGCCGATCCTGTTGGCATCGCCGTCATTGTCATAGACTGTCTCCACTCAAACCTCCATGTCCTCACCAAGCAAGTTTTAATTCCTTTAATTAATTACGATCACATATGCATTTATGTATAATACATTCATCGAGTTTATTTCTTCAAAACATATATAGTTCGCTTTGCTAGTGGTCTTATCTGTCATTTTATTAATCTTTTTTTCTTTTTTGTGCAGCAATATCACGTTAATGTTGTCAAAGAAAGAAAAAGGTGATGATGCAATCAAGACAGCTCTAAAGGGTTGCAAAAGGGACCTGTCGGAGGCAATCACAAAAGCACTTTCGGGTGCTAAAAAGGGTCTGAAAACAGGTGACTACGACAAAGCCGGCCAGTCGATAAGTCTTGCGCTTGGCTTTCCTCTGATGTGCAAGGACAAACTCCAAACTGCCAAGTTCGACTTTTCCCCATTTTATAGTCAAATCAATATATATGCCCAACTCTCAGATGCTGCTATGAGAATCATCGATCGTTTCTAATAATCATATAGTTTTTAATTCTATGTAGCTCAACAAGAGTTTCGTATGTTGATCGATGCTTTATGCTTATTGAAACTAAATAAAATTAAATTTCTTGATTAATATTGGTTTTTTTGTTTGTTTAACTATGAACATATTAATTGAGAAAGAAAAAACTGAAGAGATTCATAATTTCAAGAAATATTGAAAGACATGTTCATCCATTTTCACTAATAGGAATACTGAATACAGTTATTATGATGGATTAATATGGTCAGTGCCATGGTGACATTTTCACTTGAGCTTTTATTTTAAGTAGCTTATTTCAGTTTTGAGTTTATACAACAGAGTCGCAAACAATGTCAAACTGTTTTTTTGTTTCTTTCTTGAATTAATTTAACCATTTTTCAAAGAAAAAAAAAACATGGTCAGTTTCTAAGTGGTCAATTTGTGATAATGTACAAATTGATGATAAACAAAAACTCCAGTATCGAATTGTAAGGTAAGGTTGGGCCAAAGTGGACAGTTAAATGGGCCTTTTAGCACCAATAGTGTCCAGATGGCGGGATTTTGAATTTTCGTTTTTAAAAAAGAAAAGAATTAAAAAAAGAAAAAAAAGAAAAATGCCCTAATTGCCCTGAATGATTAAAATCATATGATTTGCATTTTGTCATAAGAGATGCTTCTTGAGTAGTGCCCTCTGGATCTCCTATCGATTATTCCAG
>KE154391.1:4865-16648 GCA_000411075.1 Sisymbrium irio | reverse complement strand
ATCAAGAAACACTTTGAGAAGAATATCATTCTTGTCTATTCCCATTCTCTCTCGGTTTCCAGATAAAACAATATTCCCCAGCCCATATGTAGCAAGTTCTGATGGACAATTCTCCTTAAATAAAGCCAATAGTCTCAGTGTTACTTCTACAATAGCTGTGTTTGTAGGAGCACACACAACTGTTTTGCACCTTAGCTTCAGAAGGGCAAAGAGAAGAGTCGCTACCGTCTTTGTTTTTCCTGTACCAGGAGGTCCCCATATCAGTTTAACACTGTTCCTGTGACTACAGTTTCTTGACTCGAGGCAGCTCAAGATTGCAGCTTCTTGGGACGAGTTCAATTTCGTTGAACGAATTATATCCAAAACATGGTCAGAACCGCCATAATCATTTATACGACAGAAACACACTTCATCATCTGCAGCCTGTAACAGAAGCAAAACAACTAATCACTCAACTTTGAACTGATCACTATCACCAAGTAAGAACAGAAAAATTAAGAAAAAGAAAAACAAGATTCTTTTCACGTACCTGACGATTTCCCTGAAGCACACTCTGGATTAGAGTTGAATGAGCAGCTTCATTGTGCAAAGCATTCCAAATTCTTTTGTTTGTTGTTAAAGTCGCGAGGAAAACACCAAAACGAATAGAATGTTTCTCATCAGGAGATATCGATCTAGACGAGTGAACAGAGATGATGAGATCACCGTCCATCTTGAAGACGTAGGCGAGAAGTAAAGGATTCAATTCACAGATTCTTCTTGGACTTTCCTTTGTAAGAGCAATAAGATCTCCACTTCTAGGCTGGTACGTGGCACTAAAGCTGTCTGCACCTGTTAATGTTATATCGTAGAGCAACGTGTTTGATGAGCTTCCTCTAGATTCCTTCGTCCTATTCTCCATAGAACGTATGTGAAAGACAGGAGCTTTGGGTAAAGATTTGAAGCTTGAGAACAACTCGGTTCGAGTTTCTTCGAGTAGATGAGGAACAAAACACTGAACGTATTCATCGACGGTGCTAAACCTGTCTGGTATCGTCTTTCTCTGTTCAAAAATTACACCATTGATGAGGAAAATATAAGTAAAGTAGCAAAGATAAAAGCTATTGGGCTGAAAAGACAAAAACCTGATTCTTGAAGAGATCTCTGTTAAGAATATCTTTGATCGACCAAGAAAATACTCTATCATACAGAGTTGACTTCTCGATTTTTTCCATGACCCTTCGTCTTTCTATAAGATTGTTCATCAGAGCAGCAGCGAGAATTAACCTAAGGTATGTTGGAACTGACTTAAGGACGTAACTTGTCTTGAAATGCAAGCAAATAGAAAGACAAGTCAAGAGCACAAACGTTGGAGGACTTGTACAGAATAATTAACGGAGAAGAAGAAGAAGAAAACAAATCTGTTACTTTTATCTACTTAAAAAAGGAAGACGAAGGCCAAAGGTCCAAATTAATAGACTTCGGAAATGATCTCACTTTCAACCATTTCCAAGAAAATCTTGTTAATGAGTTTCAATTTTCTTTTAATTTATTACTACTTAAATTTAAGTATGAAGTAATCAATGTATGACACTTCGCATGCAGAGACGAGACGATAATTAAAGCTAAAAAGAATTTGCTTATAAATACAAATATCAATTCAAAATAAACGAAACTCTGATACCGTGGGAAGAAAGGAATCGTTCGTATCAAGAAATGGAACCTAAAATTTCTCAACTTGACATTGTGAAACAAGTTGTTTCAAACAACGAAGAAGCAAGGCAAGTTAAGTTAACGAATGAGGCGGATGAGGAAACTTTTCCATTCACGAATTGTCGCCGTAGAACAGAATCAATCGATCATCTCTTACTCCCGGACGGTTGTGAAAAGTGGGAAAACAAAAAGTTTGTTAGTAGAGAGAGCGTGCGGGCTTTAAAAGAAAAGTTTTCAGATTCCCTTCAAATCAAATTTTTAGATTTGTGAATTTACCCCCTAATTATTGATTATATTTAATAAAACCCTGCTTCTTCAATTTATGGAGCACATCATGTTTATTTGAAAAAATAACAAAAAAGCATACTGAAAATATAGTTATATCTCTTAGGGTCACTTAATAAACTAGAAGTTTATAGTCTTACTTCGAAAAAAAAGCATAATGAAAATGCAATTATATCAAGGATTCACAGTTTAGTCGTCTTTAAACTTATCCTGAAGAAACAAACTCTTATCACAGTCTTCAGAGTCATTGCAATATAAGCACTATCCGAAATTTATATAATTTGTATCTAATCTTTAGATTACCGTGTCTTCTTCAGCCAAGTTTCTTTCAAGTGACTCTTCTTCTTCAGAAACCACACTAACAATACCATCATGATCTTGCGCATCCATAGACAATCTCGTCCCTATGAAGTCTCTATTTGCCTGACTCATCCATATATAATCACAAAGAAGAAAGACCAGCATCAGCATCGTAAAAGCTTCGTATATGTTAACCTCCACTAATAATACGTAAAGATTAATCTTAGGGCATCTTCATCAAGGAGAAACTCAAAATGGATATTTAAATGACAAAAATGTTAGTATATTTATCTTTTTTATTATATAATTAAGTTTTAATTATAAAATATAAAAGCAACTAATAAACAAAAGATAGATGTATTCAATAGTATAGAGATAGTTTCTCGAATATCTATAAGCATAACCTTTTGATTTCTTTCTCCCATACTTTTTAAAAATATTTTAATATTCAGATATCTTTTTTCATCTTTTTGATGGAGATGGAAATGGTCTTACTCCAAAGAAAAGGAAAACGATCGATCGTAGCAAAGAAATTCATGCATATATAATCCGAAGACGAGAGACGATCATTGTACAAGCTTGAATCCGATCAAAGCCTAACTCAAGATTTTATAATACGTTAACCTCCACTAGAGTGACATATATGTTGAGCCTTTTTTCTTTCCGGTGTCTGTGAAATGTATGTTAGTTGCAACTTGTTTTTATTCGCTAAATGTTTTGTGTTTTATTTATCGGTGACTTAACCGAGTTTGCATCATCTTTTTATTTTTGTATTCTTATGTTTCTTTAAAAGTGTAATCTATCGTTTTAAATGAGAGAAGAATGTCTAAATAAAACTAAAACAATTGTGTGTAAATCAGTGTACGATTTTAATAATGCAGTTTTGAGGTGAACAATCATCCGTGTCCTTCCTGATTTCAGTAGCTTCTCCATTGTCGTTATTGTCTTATTATGTTCCTGCATCAATCATCCAAAAATCTTAATGTTTTTTAAAATATATGTGTTTTAATTATATTATATGTAATGTATTTTTATTATTTTACCTGTTTCACCTTCTGTTTGGAAATTTTTTGTCCTGCCTTCGTCGTTCTCGGTTGTTTCTTTGTCTCACGCCCTGACCTATTTTCCAGTTGTATATATTTAGTTTTTTTGGGGGAATATATTTATATTTTTTTATTTAAATATTTACTTTGAGAAACAGGTAGTATGCAGAAATTTTCTCTGTAGACAATATTTGTGACATATTGTTTGTCAAACTGTTTTTTGGAGGTGTCTACTACTCAGAGTCCTTTTGGTGTCGTCACCCTTGATAATGCAGAGTTGACCGTGTGAGAATACCGGTTTAGGGAGGTAAAAAGCTACCCTTTTTAGGGTCTGATCTTGGCTTTTGTTGATTTTCATAGCATAAGAGAATCGCACTGGAAATGGACGCCTCTTTAGCGTGAACGGGTGGTGGGTATCTTTTGGAGACAGAACTATTCTTGGGATTAAGACTTTCAAGCTTTTCTTCTTATCTGTTAGTATATCTGCCTCAATAACTTTGTCTCTCATGTGGGTAACAATCAACCTCGTTCCATTGCATAGTCCCTGATCTGGTATCAGATTTCGTATCAGCATGATCGGTGCTCCAACCATCAGGCACATATGGTGTGCCAAGATTTCAGGAAAAGAAAAAGCGTGAAAAACTGTCTTTTTAATATTTTTTGACAATTTTATTTAACTTTTAAAATGTTAAAAAAATAACATTTTTATAGGTTGTAAATTAGGATTTAAATATTATATGTATATATATGTTTTAAACATTTAAGAAACGTTAAACATGTAAAAGTAATAAATGAGACAACAATCTAATAAAAAAGTTTTGCATTGTTTCTTATAAAATAATATTATTGCTGGAGCCTCAATCATAACTTTTTCTGTTTTTTCGGCAGTCATCTGCTAATTTTTCACTGAAGTTTCGGTTGAAAATATGTCATTTCATCAATATGATTCTATAAGGCTAATATTACTTACACTAAAATTTTATATTAACGAAAAATTATTTTAGTGTAAATTTTAGTGTACATTTTTCTTCATTTTTAACTTTTTTGTTACGCTTCATTTATTATTGTCGATTTTTCATCCTAATATTTGTTTAATTTATATTTCTTTTACATTGTATTTGTTATTAGATGTGGTTGTAATTTTTAAACTAATCAGCTACCTTCTTTTTTTCTGTTTATGGTATTTAATGTATTTTTTTCTCTTTTACGTGGTAGGGATATTTATTTACTGAATATTTTGTCTGTATTTTTTTCGTTCATCATATATATTTGGGTGATATGTATTTTCGTTCTGTTTTCGTATTGGTGTTGTGTTTTAAGGATAGCTACAGTTTTAACCAATTATAGTTGGATTTGTTCCTGAAAAAAAAAGTCTAGTGAATGCAGATAAACTTATTAATTTTAACTTTTATTTGTTTGTTATTCTGAGCTATTGTATTGTTTTTGATGGCAAATATGTCACGTTTGTCGATTTGTTAAAAGTAATACAACATGTAACATTATGATATGATACAATAGTTGAGTCATTTAAGAGTTAAATCAGAATTTTATAAAAGCTTTCAAATACATCTTTCTCCATTTTCACTATAGGACACTATCATGTTTTTATATCTTCTCGCATTTCTTGTAAAAACCAATATTTCCAGCTCAAATTTGATAGCGAAAGTTCTAATGAATACTTTAACACAAAGAAAGTTTATTAAAGTGAAGCATCAAATAACTCTATAAAATAGCTTAGCTTACACGACCATTATCTTCTCCATCTTGTGAAGGCTTTTTTTTTATGTTATGTGCGTTTTTTTCAACTTAAAATAACAGGCCCTCAATTATGTTATGAAGCTTATTAAAATATGTTTTGAGTCAATAAATGATAAATATCTTCAACGTACATCACAGCTTATAGTCCACTCTTGTTTTTAAAACCTCATGCCACCACCTCTATTTTGCATAGCTTATGTTTATAACATTAATTATTTGCTTTAGGGATTGCACACGAAATCATTGAAATACATCAGACATTTATCACTTGGTAACTAACTCTATTACCTGGTAACTAACTATATCGGTGTGAGTTTGTCCATGCACCATGGTTAGTTCTAGGTTCTAATTGGATTGTGATCTTTCATTGTCATATTTGTCTTTATTTTTGTTTCCCCTTTCTCTTAGTCACTTTTTTTGTTTGTTACAATTAAGTTTGGTCTCGTTTGTTATTATTATTATTTTTTATTATAACAAATTAACTTTGCTTCTTTATGTATTTCTGTGTTTTTCCTTTCTCTAGTATATATCTTTTTGAATGATTGTTATTCTTGTTTTCTATAAGCCTTATTTTCTTTTGTTTGTTGCCCTCGAGTATTTTTTATTTGTTTAACCCACATTTATGCAATTTTCTACTCTTCTCGAACTTTAGTGTGGTGATCTATGTACGAGCTTTTTTCACTACTGATAAAAACTTGTTACTATCTTACATTTACAGAAGACTTTTTTCCTACTTTTGCTTTGAAGCAATTGGTTTTGATGTTATGCATTTGTATTCCAAGTGTGATCTAGTTAGACATTAGAAAAAAGTTGTATTACTACTGATTTACTGACATCTCCTCTCTTATGTGTTCAGGTTATTAACTTTTAGGGAAAGTCATAATCCAACTTTGATTGCTTGATGCTCTTTTGTGTTATTTGTTAGATTCAGTTTTGGCTATAGCTTTATATATCACGCTGCAGGGATTTCTCAAACGTATCAATTTGTTCTTGTAGTTTTTTTGCATTTTGCATTGTTGCCGGTTCAAATGTTTAAAGATTAGTTGTAGGTAACATACGTTGTTACTATTATAGTTTATTAAGTTTATCTTTTATAAAAACTACTTGAAGACTTTGTTTTTTCTACTATTTTGAAAATGAGTGTTGAAGCTTAATTATATTTTATAATTCCTATCTCGGTCGCAATCGAAACCCGGTTTTATTTACATTAACTGATTTTATAAAGTTCAAGCGACATGTATTTTTTTCCTTAAAAATATCCAATTNATGTGTTCAGGTTATTAACTTTTAGGGAAAGTCATAATCCAACTTTGATTGCTTGATGCTCTTTTGTGTTATTTGTTAGATTCAGTTTTGGCTATAGCTTTATATATCACGCTGCAGGGATTTCTCAAACGTATCAATTTGTTCTTGTAGTTTTTTTGCATTTTGCATTGTTGCCGGTTCAAATGTTTAAAGATTAGTTGTAGGTAACATACGTTGTTACTATTATAGTTTATTAAGTTTATCTTTTATAAAAACTACTTGAAGACTTTGTTTTTTCTACTATTTTGAAAATGAGTGTTGAAGCTTAATTATATTTTATAATTCCTATCTCGGTCGCAATCGAAACCCGGTTTTATTTACATTAACTGATTTTATAAAGTTCAAGCGACATGTATTTTTTTCCTTAAAAATATCCAATTATTTAAGATGGTGTTGAACTGAAGAGTGAGAATTGCTTTAATTCCATGTCTGGTATATTCCAAATTACTGCCATTATCACCATTGTCCCCAACCTTATTTGAACTTGACGTGTCTTTTCGTTGTTAATATTCATCATCTAAACTTTTGATTCTTATAACAGCTACCTCTTGTTACTGATCTCCAATTCCTTTAAATGGAGCTCCGCAAGAAACAGTCTACATATTTGAAATGCTTGAGACTACAAAAGAGGTATGTAAACGACCCTCTGTATATTTCCTATGCATGTGCCTTCGTGATGCTGTAGCTGCTCATCTTTAGCAAGTGATTAAACAATGATTTATTACTTGTCTATTAATTGACAAGACGTTGGGGTGATGTGGGGTCATTGAGATTGGCTCCTTGTACAAAATGTACTTGACCTACAACATCTGAAAAGCGTAGACATCAAAACACATATTAGTTCATAATCATATAATCGGAAATATATGAGTGAATAAATGGTAAGCAATTGAAATAGGAGATAAATGTCTAGATAATTACCGGGTAATTCCAAATTCGTTTTTGTTAGAGCTTGTAGTTGATCCAATTTTCTCAACATGAACTTGAAACGTTGATGGGGAGTGGTGAATCCATAGGTTGAAGAATAGTTTGCTGGAGGAAGCGAATGACGAATGGACTGTCCGTGATCTTGTACATTTTTGTACAACGACCCACCTCGAAAGATTTGATATTGTAAATCATTCCTTCAGCCAAGAGGGGGCAAAAATATTCAGCCATAATGGGAGGGATGAAACCATGAATCATTTTTCTTTGTGTTATGTGTAAGATTCATTTACGCCTTTCACCTTTTTGAGTGGCTGTTATTAGAAGATGATCATGATAGATTTATAATGGTTTTCTTCTTTCCCAATACATATAATATAATATAACTGTTTGCTGGTGTTTGAGACTTTAGTATGGTGAAGATTATCTATCTATTTGCATAAATATATACGTTTATGTAAAAGTAAAAGGTATTTAGTATCTTGTAGGAGTGTTCTATTAGTCTGTCTTTTTTTTTTTTGGGTGAAGCAAAATAACTTGATTGTACGACATGTAATTTTTGTCTTTCATGGTTTAGGGTTTCCAATAGTACAGCGACATGTTTGAGATTAGCTTGTTATCTGTGATATTTATCATTTCTTCTTTGTTTTTCTTTGTTAACAGACTTGGGTCTGCAGCAACGTCGTTTGGAGGAGGAGGAATATATAGAAGTAATCGATGAATTTATGGAGGCAGTGTTTACTCGGTGGCCACATGTTATTGTGAAGGTAACTGATCGTTCATAGATCTCTGCTCTATCAAAATGTTTCTTATTTTAAAACTGTTATTAATTTTCTATCCACAGTTTGAGGGTTTCCAGAGCAAATGGGCTTTCAAATTACTCCAGAGGTATAGAAGTCACTACCGAATGTTTAATGATGATGTCCAGGTAACGAGCCTCCCTCCTTGGTTTGATTCTGGTGAAGATGAATTGCCATTATTTGCTTTTGTAGTACCTAAATTACGTCAATTTGTTTAGTTAACATTGCTTGACATTAGTCAGGGTCTACTATGTTTATAAAAATTGTATTATATGTGATCGAGCAAGCATCTTATCGTTCAATAGTTATTCTTAACCTTTTCTATATCATCAGATGCATTGAAGAGACAATAGCTAGGGAACTTAAAATCTAATTGCTGATACCTAAATCTTGGTTTTCATATTACGTCTTCGTTATCTGGCTTAGGGGACAGCAGGGGTTGCGATCGCTGGTCTTCTTGGAGCAGTTAGAGCACAGGGGCGGCCTATGCTTGATTTTCCAAAGATGAAGATTGTTGTTGCTGGCGCTGGAAGGTAAGCCCTTCTCTCTTGCTACTGTCTTTTCTTTCTTGTTCCTAGTATACCTGAGATTTTTCTTGGTAAAAATGGTGTTATTAATGTACTTATTGGTGGACCTTTTTTTTCCTTTTAGTATTTTAAGAAGACGTTTAATCGATTGAAACTTGCGGTTGCATGACCGCATTAGTCTATGTTGATNGTTGCATGACCGCATTAGTCTATGTTGATGTAATGGCGTTTATGAAAAGAATAATGAAGTAGCTAAGAATAGTTATATCAGAATACTGAGATTCGTTATAAAAATCCTTGATTTTTGTAGTGCGGGAATTGGTGTTCTAAATGCTGCAATGAAGACAATGGCACGGATGTTGGGAAATACTCCAACTGCGTTTGATAGTGCACAAAGTCAATTTTGGGTGGTTGATGCTCAGGTATGTTATGGGAAAATTTAAGGAACAAATGAGACGTCCCCCCCAAATCACTTTATCATCTGTATTTTGTTTTTTGTTGGCTGTGTGTTTGTGCAATAGCTTGAGGAGCTGAAGTTGTTAACTCTTTTTGTTGCATTTAATTAGGGCCTTATCACTGAAGGACGAGATAATATTGACCCAGAGGCTCAGCCATTTGCTAGAAAGACTAAAGAAATGGAGCGTCCAGGATTAAGAGAAGGAGCAAGTCTTGTTGAAGTGGTCTGTGATTTTTTTTTTATCAATATGTATACTAAATCTAAGTTGGCAATGAGTTTGGTGGTTGATAGAAATTACCCTCACTGAAAGTCGTGCTTAATACTAGGTCGACACTAACAGTTTTCTGTTTCATCTGGCTAGGTTCGAGAAGTTCAACCTGACGTTCTTCTGGGTTTATCTGCAGTTGGAGAATTATTCTCAAAAGAGGTAAACAAAGTTCCCAAAAGCGTAAACATACCGGGAAAAGTATAATGTAGTGCTATGTTACAGAATTAGTGATCTAAGCTATGTGGTCTATTATGATAACTGTCTTTCCATTATCTGTAGCAAATAGAATCTAGCATAGCTCTTAACTCTTCGTGAGGCGTTGGTGCCTCTTACTTCCATGATTCTAACATATGGATGTGTTTAAGGTTTTAGAAGCCATGAAAGGTTCTACCTCGACCAGACCAGCTATTTTTGCTATGTCAAATCCCACCAAAAACGGTAATTTGTCTCATTCTTTTGCACTGAAATGTGGATTGCGGATATATTTGATTAGTTTCGGAATTGATCTAATAGTTACATGTTCTTAAAAAATTTACATCTGAATGCACGGCTCAAGAGGCATTCTCTATATTAGGCGATAATATCATTTTTGCGAGTGGAAGCCCATTCAAGAATGTAGATCTCGGTATGTATGAGGACTGGACCACTATAGAAGTATGAACTTGTTGATCTTTATTGATGATATGAAAGAATATATATACACCCTATTAGGTATATCAGATTAGGCTAAATCTATTTAAGATATACATAGCTAGATATTCTTATGATTAGATAAATACAACTTAGAAATAATATCTAACTATACCAATATCCCCCCTCAAGATGGACGGCGACTACAGAGTCCAATCTTGGATACCAAATGCAGAAAGCGTGTGCGTGGTAGCGGCTTAGTGAGAGCATCAGCAAGCTTATCTGTAGTACTGATATGAGACACACGAAGAATCTTGCCTTGAACCAGTTCGCGCACAAAATGATAGTTAAGTGCCATAGACTTCATGCAAGAGTGAAAGACTGGATTTGCAGAGAGATATGTGGCGCCAATATTGTCACAAAACACTGTTGGAAGTGACGTGGACTTCAAGCCAAGCTCAGACATAAGATTCATGATCTATCTCACTTCTGCAGCAGTGTCCGAAACTGCTCTGTATTCGGATTCCGTGGAAGAGCGAGCTACACTCCCTTGTTTGCGAGCAGACCAAGAAATTGGCTGTTTGCCAAGATATACTATATACGCACCAGTTGATTGGTAGTCATCCTTGTCGCCAACCCAGTCAGCGTCTGAGTAGGCATGGAGAGTGAGTGGTGACGAGGCTGAGAAGTAGAGTCCTTTGTCCACCGTGCTAGAAAGGTAGCAAAGTACTCGCTTTACAGCCTCCCAGTGAAGAGTAGTAGGCTGGTGCATGAACTGAGATAGCCGATTTACTGCAAATGCAATGTCGGGTCTGGTGAGACCAAGATACTGCAGGCTTCCAACTGTAGCTCGGTACTCAGAGGGATCAGGAAGCGGAGAACCAGAGCTAAGCTTGAGTTCCTCTGTAGTAGACATCGGAGTGGCAACCGGTTTAAAGAATTCCATCTTTGTTCGACGAAGTAAATCAGTCGTGTACTTAGTTTGTGTTAAGTGCAGACCTGCCTTGGTGCGAGTAGCTTCCATTCCTAAGAAATACGAAAGAGCACCAAGGTCTTTGAGAGAGAACCGAGCAGCCAGCAGATCAGTAACCCGGCAAATTTCAGACATTGAAGTTCCAGTGAGGATAATGTCATCAACGTAGACTAGCATATAGACATACTGACCATTTGAATGAAGGATAAACAGAGACACATCACCAAGTGAATTTTTGAAGCCAATGCTTAGAAGAAAGTCTTTGAGAGCATTATACCACGCCCTAGGAGCCTGTTTAAGGCCATAAATTGCCTTCTTGAGACGCAGAACATGATGAGGGTGGTCCTTATCAACTAAACCCGGCGGTTGGAGCATATACACTTCTTCCTCTAGAGGACCTTGAAGAAATGCATTGTTTACATCAAGTTGGATGAGAGGCCAGTCACAAGCAACAGCATTACCAAGGATGAGATGGATTGTAGCATGTTTGATAACTGGACTAAAGGTCTCATGAAAATCAATTCCTGGGCGCTGGTGGAACCCCTTAGCCACAAGGCGAGGTTTGTACCTTTCAACACGGCCATCGGGAAGACGTTTGATGCGAAACACCCACTTTGAACCCACAATATTCTTAGCCAGTGAACGATCCACAAGATCAAAAGAATCTGTGCGGATGAATGCGTCATACTCATCACTCATGGATCTTCTCCACTTTTCATTCTTTAGTGCCTCAATGTAAGTAGCAGGTTCCACTTCTTTAAGTACGACAGTGAGTCCATATTTTGGATTTGGCTTCCTAATGTTGTTCTTGCCACGAGTAA
>KE154388.1:2562-20552 GCA_000411075.1 Sisymbrium irio | reverse complement strand
AATTAATATATAGGGGATATCAAAATATCAATCAACTATTAAGTATAAGTTTATAAGGGATTAATATTAATATAGTGGTATAAAATATAATTAGTCTAATGAGTTAAGACTTTTTTTATATATAATTTCAAAATCATTCTGCTCTTGACACATAAACAATGACATTTTGGTTAATTACATATGAAAATGAGGTTTTTTATTCAAATGTCTTCTGGATTAATAATATTGGGGATTTTTTTTTTCTCAACTCAATTTGAATTCAATTACGATACTATACAGTTACAAAAATTCTAAAACTCTAAATCTTATGTTTTGATAGATTTTAATGTCATTTCATGTTTATGTCTCATCACGTTAAATATGGTTTCACTAGTTCTGTAAAATTTAGATAAAAGAGATAATCATCTGTAAGATAATAATCTGTTCTTTCAAACAACTAGACTAAGAAAGTGATTTAAAAAACACATGGATATATTAAATTGGAACAAGCTCTCTAATATTCTTTCACCTAACAGTTTTTGCAGCAATAGATAAAAATGTATTTGTTTGTATATCTTATTTGTTTATAAGTGGTGGACTAGTGGTTGAGTTGTAGTTTTTTTAAATGGTCATGTAAATTTCAAACTTCATGTACATAGTAATGTAATCTATATACAAAATAAAAACCAAACAAAAAACTCTCTCTAAAAAGTTCCACCTCAAAAAACGGACAAAAATAAAAAATCATTTTATTTAAAATTTCAAAGTTTATGGTTTAAGTTTGGCCAATGTTTTGTTGTTTATGATCATTTTTTCATAACTATTTTGTTAAATCAACTAAGTATAACTATTACGTTTATATCCTTATAAAACATTCTACATGAAATTTCATGTCTAAAGTCAGTTACTCAGTTCTATTCATTATTTTATATCTTGGGAATGAGATTATGGAAAGATTAATAATCATAAAATTAATGTTCACAAGAGAAGAGGGTTACAGTGAAGATGAGAGAGAGGAAACTACAACGATGTTGTTTTATTTATTTTATCTACATCTCTGTTTCCCTGATTCTTCTAACTTCTTCGTGATCAGCTTGTATACAAAGGTGTATACAAAGGCCAATGAGCACAGTGTGAGGCAAATGATGGTTTCAAAATCTCACTTGAATTGTCTTCCATCTCCTGTCTTAAGTCTGGTTGAGTAAAGTTTCTCCGGAATTGGATCCGAACAGTTGCTGAAGACAATGATGAACAAAGAGTGTTTATGACCATAGAGGATTGCTTCAATGTCACCAACAAAGAGCTTCAGAAAGCAAATAAATGAGAGTTTCTCACGCTTACCCACTTTTAAGGCCTTGAATCATCTCACATTCTCACTTTCCTCACATCTTCTCTCCTTCTGCGAGAGCTAAAGAGTTAATAGCATTCCCCGTCACTCCTCTAATTCCAGACTTGGAGTAACAAGTGGGAGTGTTGTCAGATACGAGTCGCCTCTCATATCTTTAGCCAAGCCGTCGATCACATCATATATCTCATCAGACTGAGGATGCTCCTGATCTCTAGACACAAAACAATTTACATAACCTGCAACTTCAATCCCACTACGACCAACTTCTTTCCTTTCTCTCATTCCTTTCCTCAACTTATCAACACTCGTCCAATTTCGTTCCTCGGCATACATGTTCGAGAGCAAAACTTGATAACCTGAAAAGTTATTTCCTTTACCTATTTTAGCTAACTTCTCTGAAACAGTTTCAGCAAGCTCAAGCTCACCGTGTAGTCTACAAGCCCCAAGAATTGAACCCCATAGCTCAGCAATATTTCCTTCTTCACCAAGTCCTTTAACAAACTCGTAGGCTTCATCAACGCGGCCTACTCTCCCTAACATGTCTGTAATGCAGCAATAGTGCTCATTCGAAGGCTGGATGTTATAAACTTCTCTCATTTCCTCAAATATTTTGAGACCTTCTTCCACTAGACCGGAATAGCTGCAAGCTGATAGCACTGCAACAAAGGTGATAGCATCGGGTTTGATTCCTGACCCTTCCATTGAACGAAACAGCGAGATAGCTCTCTCACCCATTCCATGTTGACCATACCCCAATATCATCGTGGTGTATGTGACAGAGTTTCTCTCTTTCGTTTGAGAAAATATGTTTTCTGCATACTTTATCGCTCCTGACTTTGAATACATATCAACTAAAGCAGAAGCGACAAATACATTCTGATCCAAGTATTGCCTTATAGAGAAACAGTGGAGCTGTTTACCTAAGTCGATACTACCTATTTGGCTACACGCAGGGAGAATCGATGCCACCGTTACAACATTGGGTCGGATATTCTGTTCTAACATCTTCCTGAACACAACAAACGTTTCTTCTGGGTGTCCGTTCTGCGTATACCCGGAAATTATAGAATTCCAAGTAGCTTGATCTCTTTCAGCATAGCCACTTCTCTCAAAAAGCTTCTGTGAGATCGTAATTAGACCTGACTTAGCATACATGTCGATAAGGTAACTGTTCATTCCCTCGAACTGAATCCCATGCCTGAGAAGAAAACCATGAGTCTGCTTCCCAATCTCCTTGTTTCTAAGATTCGATGCAGCCGAAAGCAAAGCAGTCACAGTTATGTAATCAATCTTAAACCCTTGCTTCTGCATCTCATACACCAACATCAAACCCTCATCATCTAAGCCATTTTGGACAAACGCAGAGATCATAGTGTTCCACGATACAAGATCTCTCTCTCGCATTGAGACAAAGACTCCAAAAGACTCGTGCACAGAGCCACACCTAGAGTACATCACCATCAACGAGTTAAATATCACAATCGGTATCTCTTGAAAGTTCTTGCTCACAAAACCATGAAACTGTCTACCTAATTCCACTTGCTGCAGCGCTGAAACTGCACTTGCTGCCAAGAGGAACGTTACTTCGTCAGACACAATCTCTTTCGATCCTATTGCTTCAAGAAAAAGATCAATACTTTCAACCAGGTACTCGTTCTGAACATAGACACCTATCATTGTATTCCACACCTCAATGTTTCTCTCGACACAAGAATCGAATACTCTCCGTGAAGCTTCAATATCGCCAAGCTCTGCATACATAGATATAGCCGAACTCACCACAAACAAGTCCTTCACATATTCATCTCCCAATTTAAGCATCAAACCATAAAAGACGTTAGCTTTCTTAATGCTTCTCGAAGTCGCCACCGCGGGGAAAACATTAACAAAGCTAACAGGGCTCGGTTTGATCTCCATCCTCATCATAATCGAGAACTGCCTACACGCTTCTGCGTTTCTCTCTGTTTTAACATACCAAGATATCAATGTATTCCACGCCACAACGTTCTTTCTACGCATGTTATCGAATACTTTACGCACCACATCGTACTCAGAAGAACCCAACTCGTTTCCAGGAGCGTTCAAGCACGAAACGTACATGTTCATCAGAGAATTATGAACAACCCTGCTTGAGTTCTGTAAACAACGTATCAAATGGCAATGCACGGCTTTACCAGCTTTCAAGTTCTTGGTCTCAGCACAAGCTTTGAGTGTGGAAGAGTAAGTGTAGGGATCGCATTTGGTGAAAGGCGCCGTCTTTTTCATCCGGGAATAGAAAAGGAGAGCCTCGTGTGGGAGATTATTGCAAATGAAGCCGATGATGATGGTGTTCCAGAGAACGGTGGTTGGTTTGGGAATTGCGTCGAACAGTTGGCGTGCGAGTTGTGGGTTTCCATCTTGACAGATTCTGCTGAGGCGGGAACGGATTGAAGGTGTTTGGGGAGTGTGGGTTGGTGGGGCAAAGGTAGAAGTGTGGCGGGGTTGACTATGCGGCGGAGATTGTAACGAAAGTGGTGGTGGTGGTGGAAGAGGCAGAGCTGATCCGGCCATTGTGAAGGAGAAGATGAAGAAGAAGAAAAGAAGAGCCTTTATTGGCTTCTCTTCTCTTTTACGTTATCATCTTTGGAGATTCAGTGATAAGAGTTTGTTTTGTTAGTTGGTTTGTTTTTATTCCTACTATTCCGAAAAATAAATATGAGTTTTTTTGCCAAGATATAATACTGATACATGTTTTTTTATATTCTCTCCATATTTTCTCCGTATCTTATTATTTATTATTTGTTATTTTGAATTGTAAATTTTATTTTAATTTATTTGTTATTTTAAATTTTTAAAAGTATATTTAATTTTACTGTAAACTGTATGACCAATTATATTTGCCAATTAATTAATTTATTTTATATATATTTTTGATGATACTTTTTAAAATATAAATACTTAAATTTTTGTATAACCACTTAAAACAATAAATATTAAGAAATAGAAAGAGTATGAAAATGAATAAAAAAATTTATTTCTCAAAATTGTTTCGTAAATATAGAAAAAAATACAGGTTTAAAAAGTGATTCGATGTTTAGCAGGCAAAATCATAAGATTAATTTGATAATTTTGAAAAAGCAAAAAAAAATATTATTGGTTTTTGAAAATCACCTCATAATAAATAAGAGAGTTTAATTTCTAAAAATCACCTCATCATAAATAATAATATATATATTTTACTGTGGATAAGTATTAAGTGAAATTTTATTGGTTTTTGTTAAAAGTATAGTTTCCATTTTTCTAAATTAAATCTTCTTCATTGCAATTTACAAAATTAAACAAAACAAAAAACAAAAGAGAAAAACAAAGAAGTGTTGTTTCTAAATATATATGTTGGGCTTAAGGATGGCTTACATATTGGACAATAAAGTGAAATAGTAATGGGCTCTAGATTGCTTTGATGTCGGTGAATTGATTTTCCCTTTTATATTTGGTGTGCAACTGCAAACGGTGAATTGACCCAAGCGGCAAACCCAAATCCAAACCCTACAAAATGTATGAACAACAACTCTGTAAGAAAAAAGAACACTGTATATAATTTGTGTCATGTATATGAACATATACATTCATATTTTTATTTGTGTTGAAAATATATTCACGAAATAGTTGGCATTTTTTTTTGAAACGTGCGTTAATATCTCCAAAAGAAAATTCAGATTCAAACAAAACATAGCAAAATATCAAAGGCTATTTTAAAAAAATAATGAGAAGACATAATCGATATTTTTTCTACCTTCAATAGTGTCACAAAATAATAGAGTTATGATACTTTTGTGCCACTCTAATATTCCCAGTATGTTGCTTCTTTGGCATTACCCGCGGGGTGCTATTATGGAATTTGAGTTATTGTTATTCATTTTTATTTTTTTGCGGGGGCATTACAAAATAGACGTTTCGAAAATCAATAATACTAGAAGATAAGACAAAGATAACTAGAAAAGTAAGCGTAACTATTAAAAAACAAGTAGTTCTTTTACTTATGAGAAACTATACTAAATGGAAGATGAGAAAATTAACTGATAAAAATAATATTTTTGTTTACCTATATAATTATATTTTTATCTTTATACTTTTTAAAAAATTACAGACTTTGTCATTGATAAAAAAAAATGAATAACGAGAGAGAGAAATGAAAAAAAAAAAAAGAAGAGGGAAAAAGAAAAATAAAGAAAAACACAGAGAAAAGAGAGAAGATGCAGAAGAAAAAGAAAATAAGATAAAGAGAAGAAGAAGATGTTAGAAGAGATAAAAAAAGGAAGAAAAAACAAATAAAATAGAAAAATGATATATAGTAACACTATTAATATTTAAAATTTATGTGAAATCTATTTTATTATTGTATAATAATGTTAGCGTATAATAATGTATTCATGTATTATCGTGTAATAATGTTAATGTGCTAACAATGTACTTTGTATTAACGTGTAATAATGTTAACGTGTTAATAATGTATTATGTATTATTTTATAACAAATAATATGAATGTTATTTATGTGTTATTTATCTGATATTAGAGTTAACATGTAATTATCATGTTAACATATAATAATTATCATGTTGAGTTAACATGTAATTTTTATCATGTTAATATATAATAATTATCACGTTAACGTGTTAATATTAGTTGATATTGTAGTTAACGTAAAACAAAATATAATAAATTATCAACGGATGAACAGTATTTCCGGTAATGGCAGATTTGCAATTTTTTCAAAAAATGAGGATAGATTTGGTATAAATTTTTCTTCTCTTTCCTACTTACTTAATTTATATTTTGACTTTGCTACAGATTTAATTTTTAAAGTTTCATGTAATATTTATTTAAATCACTCTTTACCTATTCCTTGTTAACATAAATTAAAGGGTTTTTCAAGTTGTTTCAAGGATACAATTTCTACGTTAATTTGGAATGTTCGTTTTTGAGGATATAACCGGTGAATAGAGATTAGAGATAAAAAAAGTCGTCCGTTGAAAGAATGAGAGGAATGTTCGTCAATCGAGGTTTGATAGCAGGGTTATAGCTAGTGTCGTGTCTCTAATACCAGGTGTGTTCCTAAGAGCTACCTTAGCGAGTTGGTGAGTAGATTTATCTGATTAGATTAGCCGATGTTTCCACCGCCACTTCCGTAACCATGGTTTCTATGTTCACTCTTAAAGTTACATATATATTATATTGTTTCTCGTGTCCCTATTTTCCGGTTAGTTTTACAGGATGTTCTCGCAAGATTCTTTTGGCTTGCCATAGTTATATTTAAAGTGTTTACATGTGTTCTTTTATTCTAATTATTAATGTTTTAGAACATGCCATAGTTATATGTGTTATTTTATTATACTTTAACTAATATTTTAGAACGTAACCACGTAAGTATACTCTAGATATCTCTAGAACTTATTAACCTAGTATACTATTGAACAAAAAACTGGACCAGGAGCGGCGATTAAACCGAAACAGTGACCTCCTTCTCTTTCGTTCTTCGACGTCTCTCACGGCGTCGGAGCCCTTTCCTCACCTCAGCCCAAGGCCAAGAAAAAAAAGACCAAAAATGATTCACCGACAAAGTCGGCCTCTCGAACTTCGACCCCCCCCCACCGTTTCAAGTTCTCCACCTCTCGCCTCCATTCCTTCCGTTACCGATGCCAAAAAGACTTCGCCTCCTCAGTCTACTGATGGAGCCGATTTGGATTCACTTGCCTCGACCAATGTTGCTATGACGGGTTCGGCCAATGTTGAAACCACTGTTGAAATTTCAGATCTGAAAACTTCTCCACAATCTGATTCCGCACCCGCTGTCTCAGATATAGCTGCTGCTCACGCATCGGCAAATGCTGCGAAAGTCACTTCGGCAACTGACCCGGCAAACCAAACTACTGCGAAAGCTACTACTGTAGTGGACCCAATGAAATCTGCCGTCGGTTCCGTCCAGGCACAAAATTTTGTGAAGGTTGTTAACACGACTGACCCAGGGGAAACACAAGAGGAAGAAACTCCAACAAAGATAGACTCATGGTGTGATCTATTCAAAGGAAAATCAAGGAAACTTGAGAAGAAAGGCTCGACTTTCACCTTACCTTCAGGGGAGGCTTGCGTGAAAATCCCAAACTCGGTGATTGAGAAAAACAAGACCTCTTGGGAGAACTTCATCATCGGCCAATTTTACTCCGATCCACCATCTCAAGGAGTAATCCACAACATTGTAAATGGCATTTGGAGCAACATATTTAAAGATATCTCGGTCTCAAAGGTTGAAGGACATGCTTTCTTGTTCCGTATTCCAAATTATGCAACTCGCAACAGAGTTCTCAACCAACGATTGTGGCAAATTGAAGGACAAACCATGTTTGTCGCCAAATGGGAACCGGGTTTTATCCCAGTGAAACCGGAACTCACGTCAGCTCCGATATGGCTGGAATTGCGAAAGGTGCCACTCCAATTCTTTAATGAGGAGGGCTTAGAACACATTGCAGGTTTGGTGGGTCATCCACGATTCCTTCATCAAGACACAGTAAACAAGAAAAACTTGGAAGTTGCAAAAGTGTTTACGATAATAAACCCACGGAAGCAGCTGCCAGAGGCAGTAAATGTTCAGTTTGATTCTGGTGAGGTGCGTAGAGTCCTTGTCTCTAGCCCCTGGATGCCCCCTGTCTGTGCACACTGTAAAGAGATTGGACACACAATAAAGAGATGTAAAACAGCACCTATTACTTGTGAAGCATGCCAATCTACAGGTCATGCAGCGGCTACTTGTCCACGACAGAAACTCAAAGGAAAACAAAAGGCAAGTCGACACACAGGAAAAATCATACAGAGGAAACTCTCTGTATCTGAAGCAAAAGAGAGTTTAACGTTAAAGGTGACTCAACCAGCTCCCACTCAGCTCGATAAAGGTGACTCAAGCAAATCAGCTAGTGCTTGCCACACTCCACCTGTTGAGTCCTCTCCTGCTGAATCTGACTCATCGGACGCTTGTTCCTCTGGTTCGGAGGAAAATGAAGACTGGATTGAAGACAACACACCATTTGTTAAAGTCATTTCTGAGAGGCAGAATAAAGCTTCTCCGGGACAAGGGTCCCATCATCAAATAATTTCTATGTGTATAGACTTTTTTGGCTGGAATGTACGAGGCTTCAATAAATCAGATCACCGTACATGTTTTAAGAAATGGGTCAAGCAGCAAATACCACTTTTTGGTTGTCTCTTGGAGACACATGTAAAGCAGCCTAAGCAGAAGAAGCTTATATATGCTACTCTTCCGGGCTGGAATTTTGAAGATAATTACGGTTTTTTGGATTTAGGAAGGATCTGGATTTTATGGCACCCCATCGTGCAAGTGTCAATTCTGTCCAAGTCACTTCAAATGATCGCTTGCGAGATCAGGATACCAGACTATGCTGAATCTTTTGTAGTCTCTTTCATCTACGCTTCAAACGACGAAGCGATCAGAAAACTACTGTGGGAGGAAATTGTTTTCCTCTCAGCTAATCCAGCAATAAAGAGTAAAGCTTGGTCGGTTGTTGGTGATTTTAACCAAGTCTTAAGTCCCTCAGAAAACTCAATCGCAACATCTCAGAATGTGGATAGTAGAACAAGAGCTCTGAGAACGTGTCTTGTAGATGCGTCGCTTGCAGATTTAACTTTCCGTGGTAATACATATACTTGGTGGAATAGAAGGAAGGATACCCCTATTGCAAAAAAGTTGGATAGAATCCTGGTCAATGATGAATGGCAAATGCTTTTCCCTTCTTCCTTTGGTTTCTTTGATGAGCCTGACTTCTCGGATCATGCGTGTGCATGAGTCACCTTAAACATGAATTTTCATAGAGAGAAGAAAGCTTTCAAGTTCTACAACTTTCTGTTACAACACAAGGATTTTCTATCTACGATTGGGCTCAGTTGGTATTCGACAAACGTGGTTGGCTCAGATATGTTCAGAGTCTCCTATAAGCTCAAGTCTTTAAGGAATACCATCAGAAGTTTCAGCAAAAATAATTTCTCGGACTTGGAAAAAAGAACGGAAGAGGCTCATGTAATCCTCGTTTTTCACCAAAAGCAAACACTCAGAAACCCTACTCGTGCTAATGGGGAATTGGAACTGGAAGCTCAGAGAAAATGGCAAATTCTATCTGTAGCTGAGGAAGCTTTCTTGCTTCAGAGATCGAGAATTACTTGGTTGAAACTAGGTGATTGCGGCTCTTCCTATTTTCACAAAATCATAGCGGCAAGGCAGGCAGCAAACCACATTCACTTCTTAGTCAATGGAAATGGTATGAGATTTGACACAAAATCAGGAATTCAAAACCTTTGTGTCGACTATTTCTCCACACTCTTGGGATCTACTTGTCCAAACCCAATGTTCTATCAAGATGATATCTCCATGCTGCTAGATTTCAACTGTTCAGAGGTCCAGAGACGAGCTCTCGTAAAAGATTTCACCAGAGACGAGATAAAGGAAGCTTTTTTCACGCTCCCCAGAAATAAAACAAGCGGTCCTGATGGCTATTCAGCTGAGTTCTTCATTGGTTGTTGGAGTGTTGTAGGGCCTGAAGTCACAGCGGCAGTGCAAGAATTTTTCACTTCAGGTCAGATTCTAAAGCAATGGAATGCAACTACCCTTGTCTTAATCCCCAAAATCACTAATGCGATCAGAGCTACAGACTTTCGACCTATCTCGTGCCTGAACACTCTCTACAAGGTTATAGTAAGGTTACTCAGCTCTCGACTATAGATAATTCTCATCTCTGTTATCTCCCATTCTCAATCAGCTTTCATGCCGGGGAGACTCTTAATAGAAAATGTGCTCCTTGCTACTGAGTTAGTCCACAGCTATAATAAAATTGGTATTGAAAAAAGAGGAATGCTCAAAGTGGATCTTCGGAAAGCTTTTGACTCAGTCAGATGGGATTTCGTTCTCTCCACTCTGCAAGGTCTGAACTTCCCTGAAAAGTATGTAAACTGGATCTCTCAATGCATCTCGACTGCTAGCTTCTCTGTCGCAGTGAATGGCACCTCTAGTGGCTTCTTCAAGAGCACAAGGGGACTCCATCAAGGCTGCCCACTTTCTCCTTACCTTTTTGTACTTGCTATGGAGGTCTTCTCAAAGCTTCTCCATTCTCGTTTCTCATCCGGGTACATTCTCTACCATCTAAAAACGGCTGATCTTGAGATCTCTCACCTTATGTTTGCAGATGATGTTATGATCTTCTTTGATGGATCCCCATCCTCTCTGTATGGAATCAGTGAAACATTGGACGATTTTGCTTCTTGGTCTGGGCTACAAATGAATCAGGAAAAAACTCAGCTCTTTTATGCAGGACTGAACCATTCGGAATCCACTGCCGTTGCGAGCTACGGATTCCCTATTGGTTCACTCCCAATTAGATACCTTGGCTTACCACTCATGTATCACAAGCTTAAAGTATCAGAATACGCTCCTCTTATTGATAAGGTGGCGGCCAGATTCAGAAGCTGGTCTGTGAAACTGCTTTCTTTTGCTGGCAGATTGCAGATAATCAACTCTGTGATCATGGGAACGGTCAACTTTTGGATCTCCACATTCATCCTACCAAAATCTTGTATAAAGAAAATTGAATCCATGTGCTCAAGATTCCTCTGGAGTGGAAAGATTGAAGGACCTTCTCTGGCTAAAGTCTCTTGGACAAAAATTTGCTTACCCAAAAAGGAAGGAGGCTTAGGGTTGAGAAGCTTCTTGGTGTGGAACAAAACTTTATGTTTGAGATTGATATGGATTTTTTTCTCAAAGAGTGGGTCCTTATGGGTGGCATGGCATAGGCATCATCACCTTCGTGATACTAGCTTCTGGGCTGTTAGCAGACGCATGAGTGACTCTTGGAGTTGGAAATCTCTTTTGCAGCTTCGAAGCCTCGCAAAAGGGTTTATTAAATGTTCAGTTGGTAATGGGAAGACTGCTCACTTTTGGTATGATAATTGGACCCCTTCTGGTCTTCTTATTAACCAGTTTGGAAACGTGGGTCCTCAGAATCTGAGAATCCCAATAAACGCCAAGATTGAAGATGCTTGTGGTATTGATGGATGGAAAATTGCTCCAGCAAGATCGGATGAAGCACTGAACCTGCAAACCTTCTTAACAACAATTGAATTGCCTACAAACTCACCAAATGAAGACTATTTCTCCTGGTATGTTAATGAGGTGGACTGTAATGGCTTTTCATCAAAGAAAACATGGGAAGAAATCAGGCCTAGAGAATACCCAAAGGATTGGTTTGCTTCCGTGTGGTTCAAAGGAGCAACTCCTAAACATGCTTTCACCATGTGGACTGCAAATCTTGATCGTCTACCAACTAAAGAACGATTGGAATCTTGGGGAATGCTCATTCCTACTACCTGTCGCCTTTGCTCTACTCATGGGGAAAACATAGACCATTTATTTCTCAGTTGTGAATACAGCAAATGGCTTTGGTCGCATACTCAGCATCGCTTGGGTTTGTCACCACACAATATCCACTCTTGGAATGATCTTATGACCTGGGTCAAGCAACGATGAACATCCTCTCCACCCACATTGCGAAAGCTGGTATCTCAGACTTTGATCTACATGATCTGGAGAGAGCGTAACAACAGGTTTTACAACCTTATATCCACCAGCCCGGAACAGCTCTTTAAATTGATCGACCGCCAGGTTCGCAACACTATTATCGCTAGGAGAGAGCGGAGGAAATACAAGAATTTAATGGTGAAGTGGTTATGCTAAGCGTTTCATCCATGTGCTGTATTTGTTGTGTTTTTTCACTTTTTGCCATGGCTTCAAAACTGGAATTTCTACTTCTGTAAAATTCCATCGATTTCATTTATATGATATTTACAGTTTGGCAAAAAAAAAAAAAACCTAGTATACTATCGTATGAAAATAATCTTCTTCTTTTTTTGACGTAGTCTTTTTTTCTTGGTAGTTTGGTAGTTTCGATTATAAATTTCGAAGTACTGTTTTCTGTGTGAAAGTTCAAACGTTAAAAAGATAATCCCTTTGTTCTAATATATATAAGATGTTTTAGAAGAATTTTTTTTGTTCCATTCTACTTTTTTTTTGCTTTCAAATTTTATGCAAATAGTATATTTTATATACTGTGACTATTAATATTCTGCAATTTTTTTTTGCCATTGGTTAGTTATATTTTACATTAAATAAAAAATACTATTTTCAATCTAAAAGTAAAGACATTTATGATTTCTTAATTCTAGTATTTTTAACTAAAACATCATATAAATTGGAATAAATTAAAGAGTATCATTATAACACTGAAAACTAAAATAGTCTAAAATCGCTAAAAGGGCCGGAATTTATAATAATATATAAGTGACTCATAGCTCTCTTTTTTTGTTAACACTTTCAAAATGGCAACATCTGAGAAGTATAAAAAAAAATATCTAAACGATTACCATTTTCTGATCCAATGTTTTGCTCTTTTCTGCTGTTAATTGACCGACGTAAGAAAATGTCAAAACGATAGTCATTTTCTTGTGTCCCAATTATATTCTCTTTTCTGCTGGCTATGGATCGATGTGCAGTAAACACCGAAACCATTATCGTTTTCTTGTCTCATTTTCCTGGTCTTTTCTGCTGGTGATGGATCAACAACGTGTCCATAGGAATAGTACTTGAGTACTCAGACGACCATTAGTTTTTTTTCTTCTGTAATATTCTGGAGAGGAAACAAATAACGAATTGTGGAGTAACATGCATGCAAGATACCCCACTATTTGGTTTAAGCATGAGATCCATCATAACATAATATTATCTATGTTTCTATATTTGTTATTTTTTATACAGAAAACTAAATTTTAAAGTGAATTATTAGAGCACTTCCATCGATAATATGTAAGCGGACTTCTCAGATTAGAAATTAAAAATTAAAAAAATTAAGAAAATGAAAAAGAGAAAGAAACTGTTAAATTTAAGAACTTGGTAACAAGTCATTTCGCCATGTAATTTCGTTCTCCGTCCAGTGTCATTTTCTAGCGCAAACGTCAGAAATCAAACGGGAGTGCCATCCGTTCCGATACAGCTCGTGTATTCATTTTGTTACAAGTACGATTATCTCTCCAGTACTCGAACCAGTTCATCAAATTTACCGAGCGTACTATATATTCTATAAGCACCCATAGTTTAACTAGTAATTGCTAACGGGGGTTGGGTGGTCCACGGGCCAAATCCTCTAACCCAACAAGACCGATATATATAATAGGGTTCGAACCTTCCATAACCATTGTGAGAGGAAGATTATAATGTAATGCCACTTCACTAAGATGAAAAATAGGTAAATAATAGATGTTGATCATTTTATATTCTACTTCGACTCCTAGCCTGAAAATAACTACAAGAGCGTATGGACCATTTCCTAGATTTGTGTTTCGACGCAAAATTTGATTCTCCATTTCTATAGGTACATACACAAACTAACACCCAGAAGAAATAACCGAAAATCATTATAAAAAAGTGGACCTAGCACACGAAAGGATCAACAAAAATGAGAGAAAACGATTTCTTTACTTATATCTTGTGACTGTATAAAATAGACAGTGGGAGGGATGAGGCGTGGCTCTAAGTCAAACAATAATGCAATACTATTTCATACTATTGTCCCACTGGCCATAACACTACAAAAACATTTGGTTGCTCCCATCGTTTTCACCCAATACTTACAAATATGACTACGTCAAGTTTTTGTAGTTTTCACTAAGTTGTAACCTGTGCTAGTGCTATATTACCGATTTTAAAAATAATTTTATGATATTTTAATTTTAATAGAACTGTGTTAATTAATGTTAATTTGATTAATCTTAAATTGGTCTAAAATATTTTCTATTTTTTCTACAAAAAAACCTATGTTGATATATTGAATAATGGTTATATCAAAGGTCCATTTAGTGACCTATAAAATTTGCGTAGACTACTTAAACTAGACTTCATCTAATTAAGGTTAATATACTAGAGCTTTAAGACTGCTGATACATTTTTTCTGATTTAGTGCTTTCATTTTACTTGTATTATGTTGTTAATTAGATATCTGAAATTTAGAAAATACAAGCTTGATTTCAAAATCTTTTGAAAATAAATATTCCTAAAAATATTAGACAATAGTTAGGCAAAATTTTGTGCTGCTAAATGCTTAAAAAATCTATGGTGATTTTATATTTTCAAACATTTTCATGTTCCCTCGCACGTTATATGCCGTCTTAACTTCAAACATTAAACTGATGTTCATAGAAAAGTGATTATATTCTTCTTCAACAGATTAGTGGTTAAAAATAATAATTATAAAAACAAATTAGAAAATTGAGTCCGCAATAAAAAATTGTACAAAGGAAAAGAAATCATAAAATAAAATATAAATTATAAGAAACAAAATTGGTATGTCGGTATTACGGAGCCCTAATATATATATATATATATATTTATGTTCATATATATGGTAAAATAGAACACTGGCACGTGATACGGTACGATAAAACTGAAGTAAAAAATAAGGTACGATGAATTTAAATTAACAAAAATATTAAACTTGAAACGTTTCTTTCTCTAAGAAAAATGTACGAATATATCAAACTTGTAAATAATTACAAGAGTATTGAAATTATGTATGTTTTATTTAAATATTTACAAGAGCGCATTGATGGTTAGTTCACAGCATTTACAAATTTATATATGCCACTTTATGAAAGTTTACGAAACTCTTTATCTTCTTTTCGTAAGTAATTGTCTGTGCTTTATCAACTTCGTTTCCTATCGCCTAAAACACAATTTGGTGTTTACAATAAGATATACATAATAATATCTTTGAATATTTGTCTATAAAAGAGAACACACCCATATTCCTACTTACTGAACCTCTCACTTCGTCACAAACCCAAACCCACTTTTTCAAAGATGGGGTTTCACACGAAAAACATTATCATTCTCGTTTTCCTACTCTTCAGCTTCCTTGCTGTCTCCTACGCTCGCCACTGCAGCCCTAGCCCTCCAAAACAATCACCACATCCCCACAAACCACCAAAGCATCATGTCAAACCACCTAAACCACACCCCCACCCTAAGCCACACCCCCACCCTAAGCCACATCCTCACCCTAAACCTCATCCCCATCCAAAACCACCCACCATAAAACCACCTCCGTCTA
Organism: Sisymbrium irio; assembly: GCA_000411075.1. Taxonomy (NCBI): domain Eukaryota; kingdom Viridiplantae; phylum Streptophyta; class Magnoliopsida; order Brassicales; family Brassicaceae; genus Sisymbrium; species Sisymbrium irio. The sequence goes on along the minus strand of KE154388.1, from coordinate 5,035 downwards.
CCCCAAAACCACCCACAATCAAGCCTCCACCATCACCAAGTCCACCTATTATAATGCCACCATCACCAAAACCACCTATTATAGCACCACCAAAACCTACTCCTCCCATCGTAAAACCACCAAAGCCCACTCCACCTATTATGCCACCATCACCAACACCACCCATTATAACACCGCCTATAGTAACACCACCACAACCAACACCACCCATTGTTACACCTCCAAAACCGATTCCACCAGTCGTGAGTCCACCAACACCAATTCCACCCGTTGTGAGTCCACCAACACCAATTCCACCCGTTATAACTCCACCGAAACCAACTCCACCTATAATGCCACCATCACCAACACCACCAGCTGTAACACCACCAAAGCCAACACCACCCGTCGTAATGCCGCCAACACCATCTCCGCCCATTGTTACTCCGCCAAAACCAACACCGCCAACACCAACACCACCTATTGTTACACCTCCAAAACCAACTCCACCAGTCGTTAGTCCACCAACACCAATACCAACACCCCCCGTTGTAAGTCCGCCAAAACCAACCCCTCCCATAATGCCACCATCACCAACACCACCCATTGTAACACCACCAAAACCGACTCCACCTGTGGTAACGCCACCAACACCAACTCCTCCTATTGTTACTCCACCAAAACCAACACCTCCTATGGTAACTCCACCAACACCAACACCACCCGTTGTTACTCCTCCAAAACCAACTCCACCGGTCGTAAGTCCGCCAACACCAACACCACCAATTGTAACTCCGCCAAAACCAACACCACCTGTAGTAACACCACCAATACCAACACCACCCATTGTTACGCCTCCAAAACCAACTCCACCGGTCGTAAACCCACCAACACCAACACCACCAAAACCCACTCCACCTGTTGTATCGCCACCAACACCAACTCCACCTATTGTTACTCCGCCAAAACCAACACCCCCCGTGATAAATCCACCAACACCAACCCCACCCATTGTTACGCCTCCAAAACCAACTCCACCGGCCGTAAGTCCGCCAACACCAACACCACCCATTGTAACTCCACCTAAACCAACACCACCTATAGTAACACCACCAAAACCAACACCACCTATTGCTACACCTCCAAACCCAACTCCACCGGTGGTAATGCCGCCAACACCAACTCCGCCGAAACCAACACCTCCCGTAGTATCTCCACCAACACCAACACCACCCGTTGTTACACCTCCAAAACCAACTCCACCTGTTGTAAGTCCGCCAACACCAACACCACCCGTTGTAACTCCGCCAAAACCAACACCACCTGTTGTTATGCCTCCAACACCAACTCCACCGGCCATAAGTCCTCCAACACCAACACCACCCGTTGTAACTCCGCCTATATCAACACCACCGACACCAACACCACCTATTGTTACGCCTCCAAAACCAACTCCACCTGTGGTAACACCGCCAACACCAACTCCTCCTATTGTTACTCCACCAAAACCAACACCTCCCGTGGTAACTCCACCATCACCAACACCACCCGTTGTTACGCCTCCAAAACCAACTCCACCGGTCGTAAGTCCGCCAATACCAACACCACCCGTTGTAACTCCGCCAAAACCATCACCGCCTGTAATAACACCACCAAAACCAACACCACCCATTGTTACGCCTCCAAAACCAACTCCACCGACCGTAAGTCCGCCAACGCCAACACCAACACCACCTGTTGTAACTCCGCCAAAGCTAACACCGCCTATAGCAACACCACCCATTGTTACGCCTCCAAAACCAACTCCACCAGTCGTGAGTCCGCCAACGCCAACTCCACCAAAACCAACCCCTCCTATAATGCCTCCATCACCAACACCACCAATTGTAGCACCACCGAAGCCGACACCACCCGTTGTAACACCGCCAACACCAACTTTGCCAACACCACCCATTGTTACTCCTCCAAAACCAACTCCACCAGCTATAACTCCGCCAACACCAACACCACCTATTGTAACTCCGCCTAAACCAACACCGCCTATAGTAACACCGCCGATACCAACACCACCCGTTGTTACGCCTCCAAAACCAACTCCACCAGTCGTAAGCCCGCCAACACCAACTCCACCCATTGTAACTCCACCAAAACCAACCCCTCCCATAATGCCACCATCACCAACACCACCCATTGAAACACCACCAAGACCGACTCCACCTGTAGTAACACCGCCAACACCAACTCCTCCTACTGTTACTCCACCAAAACCAACACCTCCCATGGTAACACCGCCAACACCACCGGTTATTACGCCTCCAAAACCAACTCCACCAGTCGTTAGTCCACCAAAACCGACTCCACCCGTAGTAACACCGCCAACACCAATTCCTCCTATTGTTACCCCGCCAAAACCAACACCACCGGTTGTAACTCCACCAAAGCCAACCCCTCCCATAATGCCACCATCACCAACACCACCAAAGCCGACACCACC
>KE154387.1:0-35460 GCA_000411075.1 Sisymbrium irio | reverse complement strand
ACACGTTTGGAGGTTAATATTAAAATACACGTAGAGTATAACAAAGGGCCTCTCTCCTTATCGTATATTCTCTTTTTCACATTTAAGTTTCTTTATTTGGATATTGCAATCTAGAGTGTATATGTNACTTCTAAGTGAACCATCTGTTTCCATTAGTAATTAAAAGGTATTTGACGGCTTTGTAGTATGTGCATTAGGAGATTTTTTAAAATACTTGGCAACTCTATTAGTATTTAAATACTGTCGTGAGATCATCACAGCAAATTCGGTATTAATAGAAACTCTGACCGAAGTTACCAATCAAGAGACGATTCTTCAATCAATACTTTAATTTAAAATATGTGAATCAGTTATCCATAAATTTTATTCAGAATGCAACATGTTTCAGTTTGAAATTTAAGAAACTTGTCCTTGAGTATTTAGCCCTGCTTTAGTTAGACTGAAAGTTGGTTTTCCCAAGGAAACAATTTTACAATGAGGTAAGCCCGAATTTGTGTTTGGTCAGGCATTCTCTTGCGTAGTTTCCATTTATTTTAAACACGTTTGGAGGTTAATATTAAAATACACGTAGAGTATAACAAAGGGCCTCTCTCCTTATCGTATATTCTCTTTTTCACATTAAAGTTTCTTTATTTGGATATTGCAATCTTGAGTGTCTATGTATATCAAAGGTAAGGATAAAAGCTGGTCCACAGGTTCAAATTTTAGACTTATTTTTGAATGAAAGTAACTTTAAACAACTCGGGTTCAGCTAGCAAATGGAAGGAGCATCCTTAAAATACTTAATAAGTTTATACGCATCCGACAATTTAACAATACAAATATCTACTTTGAGAGTACACAAAAAAAGAGAGATTATATTTTCAAAACCCGAAGAAATCTGCTATCTCTCAGGTAACTCAGATTCAACTTTATTCTCAAGCTTACCACGTTTCTGAGGAGAAGACGAAGAAATTAGCCTTCCGGCTACTATTCTGCAATGTTCTCCGCTTTAAACCTGAGCTTCCGGCAACTTTGATGCACTCGAGTATATCAGACATATCAATAAACTAAGATGCACCCACGTATATCACCATAAATGTATTGTTACTTGGTTATAATAGGAGTTTAAATAGTCCCCTGTCTAAGGCAACTAACATTTGATCACTTTTTTATGCTTATTTGTATTTCTACTAAATGATAAATTTTTGTGCATTTCTATTTGACACTATCATTTTTTTACCCTAACAAGTAGTTTACATTAGAATCTCAATTGCTTTTGATATGTGTTATCTTCATTTACATGTTAAAAAGCTTATATATATATATATATATATATAATAATAATAATAATAATAATTCAACCCCTATTTACACTATAAATACTTCTACTTTCTTTTAGATTTAATTAAAATAAGCACATTATATCAAAATATATAAGTAAACAAAGATACTGCATGCAATGTCAATGTAGTTGAGTTGAACATTTGACGATATATAAAATATAATTTTATCTTTTACTCAAATTATATGTTTGGTACTGGGTCTCCCTTTTTCTAGCTTTCGTAAAATCAGAAAGTAAAAAATATATAAACACGTCCCGTCATTTTAATATTTATTCATGTGGTGCATTTTTAAAAGAAGATTACGTTATGATAATATAGATTCATATTATAACTCACATATTTTTGGTATTTTCAGTTAAAATTACTGATTCCACCACATACAATGTTATAACATATATAAATCTCATTTATGATATTGCTTTCATTTACTCGGATACCATATTTTGATAATACAATTATTGAAATTCAAGGGTGAGAATAATTTAATAAAAACAAAATTCACAAATAATTTTATCAAATAATTTTTTCCAATTAAATTAGATTCATGATATATAACCATATACACCGGCTTTGAAACTTATATCCATATGATTTATATTGAATCCATATATTTAAATACATTTAAATATAAATAATGATTCAAACAAAAACAAACTTTTTTTCATATATTTTAATACTATTTAAATTTTTAGTAATAAGAAAAAATATGATTAAGCAAACACAACAACAGAAGAATGTACAATATAAAAAATATTTTTAAAAAATATTAATAATAAAAAAAAATCTACACAATATTTTAATATTTTTTATAATTTTACAAGTAAGAAAAAATATAATTAACCAACACAACAACAGAAAAATATATAACAAAGAAAAATATTTAAAAAATTATTAATAGCAAACAAAATTCGCGCATCGCACGGGTGTCTATCCCCAATATATAAAAATGAAGTGTGAAGAGTGAAGAGTGAAGCTGCTTATGCTGATGCAGGAAAAATCGCAGAAGAGGTTTGTAACGAACGCTGGCATTTTTTCCACACGTGCGTTTGCATTTACATGTAAAACACGTTTCCACAATTAAATTCGCATTGTAAGAAATTATTTTGAAAGAATGTTATTATAAACTGTAAACGCCAATGCAAAAACACATTTCGTTTGTGTTTGCGTTTTTAACTTCAGTTAACAAATACATTTTGTTTAAATGCTCAAAAAATTGAGGGTTTAACTATGGATAAAAAAGAAAGAAGAACACAATCAAGATCTAAATCTCACATATTATTCCATTCTTAACACTTGGATCTTCAGGTTTTGTACTTGAAATCGCTTTTATCAGAGTGGATGCCGTAGCCCGTATGTAATATACTAAACATTAATGCCATAACCCGTACGTAATATATTTGTGATGGTATATATAATTTACAAATAATATTTTCTAGGTCCGTGTCACACCACTTCTTGAAGACTCGTCAATTTCTTATAAAATCCATCGGACTTAGAAACAAGCTCTGTATGACTTCCTTTTTCCACAATCCGCCCCTTATGCAACACAGCTATAGTGTCTGCTTTTCTTATGGTCGAGAGCCTATGAGCCACCAGCACCGTGCTTCGTCCCTTCATCAGCTTGTCTAGCGCCTCTTGGACAAGTTTCTCCGAGCTCGTGTCCAACGCACTCGTTGCCTCATCAAGGAGAAGCACTGAAGGATCCCTTAGAACCGCTCTCGCGATAGCTACTCTCTGTTTCTGACCACCTGATAACTGCACTCCCTTTTCCCCCACGTGCGTCTTGTAGCCGTTTTCCATCCTGCTTATGAACTCGTGCGCGTTCGCAGCTTTCGCGGCTTCGATTATCTCTGCCTCTGACGCGTTCTCCCTCCCATACTTGATGTTCTCGTGTATGGTTGTTGAAAACAGCGCTGGTTCTTGTTGGACTAAGGCTAGCTTCCGGCGCAAGCTACGTAGATTTAGGGTTTTTATGTCTTGGCCATCGATGCAGAGTTTTCCGTAGTTCACATCGTAGAATCTCATAATCAGTGCAATCACCGTGCTCTTTCCCGAACCACTTGGTCCCACGACTGCAAGACTTTTCCCGGCTGAAACTCGGAGGCTTAGGTTTTGGAAAATGGAGACTTCGGGTCTCGTGGGATACGCAAAGCTCACGTTTCTAAGTTCTATATCTCCTTTGATGTGCGTAACCAGTCTTGATTTAGGTTGGTCTGGAGGTATCTCAGTTTCTCTATCTAATATCCTAAATACCGACCCGAGTGCTTGCGTACCCTTCACGATATCTGGGGTCAAAGCAAGAGTTTCCGCTACCGAGTAAGCCGTGACAAGCAATACCATGAAAGATTTGATACTATCCTCAAAGTTAGTCTCCTTGCGCTTAATCAAAACTGAGATGTACCAGAGACCAAGAGCGTAGGAAAAGAACGCGAGGCATTGAGACAAACCGTATCCAATTCCAGAGATATGACCTCTGAGAAAGGCATTCTTGGTGGGTTTGCTTAGCTCACACACGAACTGTTCGGAGATCTGCTTTTCAGCACCAAACGAAGCCACAGTTCTAATATTCGCAATAGCTTCACGCGCCACTGAAGTCGCTTTAGAGTAAGCCTTTGTGTAATCTCCTCCGAAGCCTTTCAGAAAAAATTGCTGTAACATAACACATTTTAAGCTTTCTCAGATTCAAGATTCAGAATATGGTCGAGAGGATCTTGGGGTTTGAGTTACCTCGGTAAGTGAGGCGGCAATGAGAAGAGGAAAACAAGCAGTTACAACAGCTGCGACACGCCAACTGTAGAAAAAGGCAATTGCTAGTGCTGTGACTGTGAGAGAGACGTTTTGAACTATTGTCGAGAGACGATCCGCAAGAGCACTCCTCACTAAAGTTGCATCAGCAGCTAAGATTGAAGTGAGTGAGCCAGTGTTGTTATCTTCCATATCGAACCAACCAACCTCATTCGAAAGAACCGCTGCAATTGTTGTAAGGATAGATAAACAATCAAGGATCGGATCAATTCCAAAATAAGGATGTTTGAATAGTGCTTACCTGAGAATAAGGATAAGCGAACCCGGGAAGTAAGACGCTCTCCCGTAAGTGTATAGAAGTAATGTTGGAGGAGATATATGGGAGGTGTTAACATTCCAACTCCAACGAAGACAACAGCTACCTTTTCGACGTCGCGCTTTATCACATTTGGAAAAGGCGAATAAAACGCGTTTAACACGTAAGCAATACCCATGGAGAACAATGCCGGTTGTGCTCCAGCAAGAACTGCACCAATTGAGCCAAGTAATGCATAAGGCCACTCTGGAGCATTTAGCTTTATAAGTTCCCATATCATAGAAGATGAGCTTAAAATTTCGTGATTTGAATCATTTTCATTCTTTTCTTGCTCATCCCTAAAGCTTGAAGTCCTCCTTGAACTAGAAACCCTTCTTGAACTAAATGATCCGGCTTGAGATTTACAAGATTCCAATGTAATTGATTGAGGATCTGTCTCTTTGCAGTTCACAAGACTCGCGTAATGTCCTCCTTTTGAAAGCAGTTCTGAGTGGCTACCGGTTTCCACAACCTGACCATTTCTCAATACAACAATCTTGTCAACGTTTCTGATGGTGGATAATCTGTGTGCAACGACGATTGTTGTTCTTTTCTCCATGACATTATCAAGTGTTTGCTGCACAATCTTCTCTGATTCGGCATCAAGCGCGCTCGTTGCTTCATCTAACAGTAATATCTTTGGATTTCTTAGAACCGCCCGAGCAATGGCAATCCTCTGTTTCTGTCCTCCTGAGAGCTGAGTCCCTCCTTCTCCAACCTATTAAATGGTTTGACCAATAAGGAAGTGGAAATATGAAGAGATGACTAGAAAAGTTCGACTAAATTACCTGAGTACTGTAACCATTGGGTAATGATCTAATGAAAAAATCTGCGTTGGCTGCTTTAGCTGCTTCTATGATCTGGTCCATAGTTGCATTCTCCTTACCGACAAGAATATTGGAAGCTATGGTGGTGGCGAATAGTGCTGGTTCTTGACTCACTAAACCCATCTGTTCCCTCAACCATTTAAGCTTCAAGCTCTTGATGTCATTCCCATCCAAGAGAATCTCCCCGGACTTGGGTTCATAGAAACGTTGAACCATTGATATAATTGTGCTTTTCCCTGAACCGCTTGGACCGACAAATGCAAATGTTTTGCCTGAACGTATGGTGAAGCTCAGATTCTCAAAAACCATGTTTGGTCTTGAAGGATAAGCGAAAGACACTTGACGAAACTCAATCTTCCCAGCAACAATTTGCAAAGTTGTTCCGTGGTCTAAACTTTCAGAACCTTCCAGATTGCTGTTCCCTATCATTCTGAATATATTTTCAGCGGCAACTCTGCCTTTGGAAATCGCAGATAAGCTAGGTGCGGCTTGACCTAAGGAGCTGCAAATTGCAACAAATGGATTTAGTACTAAGCAATTTTATGATATATCAACCAAAAGGATTTTAGATTTTGTGGACTTACAATCCGCTGTAAATGACATTCAGAATCGTTGTGAAGGCTTTTGCGCCGTTTGTTTTCCCGTGACGTACAAGAAGACTTGCATACCAAAAAAGCAAAGCCCAAGCACAAAACAAGAGGCCATATGTTAATCCAACTCCTAAACCTTTAGCAAGACCACTGCTTTTACCAAGTTTCAGAGCCTTCTTGAGAGAAACTGCGTAAGAATTTACCGCTTTTTCTTCTCCCACATATGCATACACAGTTCTCACCTGTGACAAAACCTGAAGATCCAAGTGTTAAGAATGGAATAAATAGGTCTGATTTAGATCTTGATTGTGTTCTTCTTTCTTTTTTTCCATACTTAAACCCTCAATTTTTTAGCATTTTTAAAAAATGTATTTGTTAACTGAAGTTAAAAACGCAAACACAAACGAAATATGTTTTTGCATTGGCGTTTACAGTTTATAATAACATTCTTATAAATTAACTTCAAAATAATTTCTTACAATGCGAATTTAATTGTGGAAACGTGTTTTACAAGTAAATGCAAACGCACGTGTGAAAAAATTCCAGAGTTAGTTACAAACCTCTTCTGCGGTTTTTCCTGCATCAGCATAAGCAGCTTCACTCTTCTCTGATATTGTTGACATGACTATGGCATACCCTCCTCCTGCAATTGCTATCAATGGAACCACTGCTAATGTGAGCAACGTAAGTTGCCAAACTGACAAAAAACCGATCACAAATCCGGCGATGAACTGACATAGGTAGCGCAAAACATGGCCTGTCTGATACAAAACAAAACACTTTCACCAATTACTTTTTTTCCTTTCGTCCTTATAATTAATTCATATATTTGGGGGAGTACCTTATCGCCAATTGCATCTTGGACCAAGATGGCATCACTTGAGATGTGGAAAATGAAATTTGAATCTCTAGCTTCTGTGTCGAAGAAAGTGATGTCTTTTGCTAAAATTGATTTCAGATAATTTATATGCAGTCGAGCTGTTTGTCTCTCCCCTGTTTGCATCCAACAAGCAACTCCTGCCAATACAAAACATTCCAACTAAAAACATGAGGAACACAGCTAACATTACTATCATACAAGCAGTTCAATCAATGAAGCTAGAACGTACCCATCCAGGCCGATACCAAATTGACCAATCCTAAGTAGACCAAGTACAGAGCATTCTGGAAAAGAAAATTCACCAAATTGTTATGAACCATAATTAAGAAAAAGGGAATCCAGAGACTTTCAATGATAGCGGTTTTCTGAGAAACCTGTGCAACGCGGGAGGAGAAGGCTTTAGAATCCGTAGAAAGATTGCCAAGAGAATCTAGCATTGTCCCGAAGAATACAAAGAAAAGTGGAAGCGTACCGCCATGAACACACGTGCCTAAAGTGCCTAGGAACATCAAAATGTAATCAACTTTATCTGCTGCGCTAAACAAACCCAACAAGGACACTGATTCTTTCTTCATCTTCATCTTCTCCTCCTTCTTTGCTTCCTTCTCGGTCTGGAGGTTTCCGTTAGAGGATAGCTCTATATTATCCATTCTCATTTGTACAAAGAGATCAAATAACAGAGAGGTACTTGAAAGCGTATATAAGCAGAGAAGGATTTAGGGTATTGGGTTGCTTGTGCCGGAAGGGAAGGTGAAGAGAAATAAAATAATAATATGGGAACTAAAAACAAGAGCCATCTCCTGTTGTATTTAATGTAAATACTTAATAGGTAACTGTGATCTATCCATCCTTCAAACCGTATCTGACAACTCATAGTTAATGCCTGACCCGTCGCTTGAGGCACATGAGATTCGTATGCTTTGACCTTTAGGCCAAGTTAACTTTCTATTTTAGCCTTTTTAGGGACCACAGCTTTTACTACCAAATGGCTGCAACCACTTCCACAATTGGTACATCCCCATCCCCCAAGTTTCACTCTTATAGTTTAAATAATAATATGGCGACAACCACTTCCATAATTGGTTGGTCCCAAGTTTAACTCTCCCGAGCATATTTGTTTTTATTTTATCTTTTCGTTTAAGAAATTATCTGTTTTCGTCATATTTCATAGATATCTCTAAGTATGCCTTGCATTATTACCATTTGTCGTTAGAAGATACGTAAAGTTAATTTGCTGAAGGTTCGTAATTACGTCAACAGTAAAGTGAACTTTTTCATTGCGATTACTGAAGGAGTCATGAAGGATTTTATGGCATGCCGCCTCCATTTATGTAATCTCAACAAGGTCCGATGGCCGGTGGAGTCTAGTCATTGTTGTTCACGTGGTATTCTCCGTTTTTTATCTTTATATAATTGCGATCGACTGGTCTCACTCCTATCGCGTCACATCAGTATTCTAATCCGGGATATGTTGTACATTTGTACGTCTTATTGATACTATTTTCGGAAATTATGTAAAATCACAACAGGTCCCACACGCTGCTCAAGTAGGACCACCACCAAACCTAAGAATGGTATATGCGAGGAACAGGGAAAAAATAAAAGTAGGATTATTGGGAAGTTCAGATCAAAATCTTTAAACTTTAAAAAATATAATAAATTACTATATATTATTTATTTAATAAGAAATAGTCTCTAAAATTTTAGAATTATAACCTAAAATATGAGAGATTTTAGGTTATAATTCTATGATATTAGAGACTTTTTCTATTAAACAAATATTAAATAATATTTTATGCTATAATTTTTTTTTAGATATTATGATGAGAAACTTGTAATAATCCTACTCTAAGTTTCACGAAGTTTTTTCTTCTATAAAAAATGTTAAATTCTAAATTAAAAAATTAACTAATCTCTCCCTTTTCTCTTTCTTTTCTCTTTCTATCTCTCCATACATACACTCTAAAAATCTAATTTTGTTTTTTTTGGTTATTTCATAAATTCATCCTAAAAAGAAAGTGAATGGTCTAAAAAATAGAGGGAAAATTTTTAGATAAAAGAAGTAATTTTCAGTTGTTTTTTTGTGTGATAGCATTGTTATATTAAGACCAGAGGAGCGGCTTAAAGTTTCTCGGAACCTCTAGATAATTTTTCTTTTTTTTTTGTGGGTAACTTTAGGTTTTTTACAATCAAAATTTTTCTTCAATATTTTTAAGATCCTAACAAAGTAAAAAGACCTGGGGGCCTGGGATAATTCCACTACTCGCCTCCCTAGTTAAGCCGACACTGATTAAAGCAGCTCAAAACGGCCAAAGATAGAGCTTTATCACCTCATTGTTCTCCTCCATAAGACTAACTCAAACACTTATAACTTCATGAAAATTTATATATAAAAAGTTAAAACTAATTAACTAATATATAAAAAGTTAAAACTAATTCATTAATTATTAATTGATTTTGAGTTTAAAACTCATAATAGATCTAAATCTAATATAGTATCAGCAGCAATTGTAGTATTAATTATTAATATCTAATAATTAGGTTAAATGATTTTATCATTCTAATACTAAGTTAGAGTATGAATTTCCAACTTAAAACTAATTGGTAATTAGTAAATTGACTTTTGACCTTTTATATATTAGTTAATTAATTTTTATATTTCTAATGTAGAATGTTTATCATTCACAAAATTAATGCTTCAGATTTCGTGAGTCATAACTCTCAAAATTAACAAGGAGTCTGATATTAGCATCAAAAAGTCATCTAGAAAAATATATTTTCTATCCCGCTAGTCCAGAAGAGCCATTTCCCCATGTGTAGAATAATTTCAGACACTCAGATGCAGCTCTTAGAGGCCAACTCGAAAGACCCAATGTGAGGTGGTTCATCATCTTCTTAGAGGGCAAACCATTATCCTATGTTTATAGATATATTGGAAAGCAAATATCTTTGGCTAACATGAAGGAGGTTAAAAACACAAAACACTCTACTAGCTATTTTATCTTGAAGAATTAGCATTAGAATTAGAGAAAATGCATCATAAAAAATATTTAAATAATTAAGAATTATATAACTTAGTAAACATATACTGGAGTGAATCATCCAATAAAATTATACCTAATAACTTGTATTTCCCTCTTTCTGCTTACTATTTTCTTAATATTTGGATAATAGTTTAGACATATCTAAATTTGAAAAGCAGTCAACATATATATTACTCATTAAACTATATACTGAAATTGGTTAAGATTATTTTTTTATAATTACTGATTTTTACAGTTTCTAACATCTAAACATATAAAATATTTAAACAACTGTAACAAAAATTAAAATAATGAATAATCTTTAAAAATTTAAAATAGCTAATACAAATTTTTTAAATAAATTCATTATAATATTTTAACTTTCAAAAAGATGTAGTTATAGCTATAATAATACTGAAACAAAAACAAATTCAATATATCAATTTATATATTCTAAAAATTAAATATATGTTAGACCGGCCGAAGATAGATAATCAATATATATATTTTAACAGATTCATGTGGACTTTAATATTATAAAATATTTTCTAATTATTAAAAAAATAAAGCTGAAGACTATAACAACAAATTATCCACCCAAAAACCAGCATCTAAACTACAATACATGTACACCAGCTTATATGAGGTAAAAAAACATTATAACTAAAATTAAACCAATATCATTATTTAGCTAAAATGATAATCTTATTATTTTGTAGATCAATTATCATACAAAATTTAATCTATAAATATATTGATATGCATTAATATGATTTTTTGACAATTATTAATTTATAGATAAATTTATAGAAACAATGTTTTAATCTATAATTTTTTTGACAAAATGATGCTATTTAAAAAAGCCTAAATGAATTTACTAATTAAAAATGACATACACAAACTTAAAATTATAAAAATAAAATTTCTTATCAATAATATATATTTAGTATCTATATAAAAAATTTATATATATTCATAAGTTTAAAAGGTAGAATAAATCATAACTACAAATTGTAACGATGAAAATGAAATTACATGATACTGCAATACATTTGAAAGTATTAAAAATAAAAAATTAAACATTGTGTCTATAAATATTTATAAGTTAATTTCCGATTCAAATTTTAAAATTAATCATCGTTAATATTTTTCAATACAATATAAAAATTAAAGATAAAACATTAATGAAATTTTAATGATAAATAAAAATAAATATATTACACCCATATTTTAATATATTATCTTAGATAGATTTGGATAAATTTATCTAATTATTAATTTATTTGGACTATATATTTACATAAGAAATTAAAAAAAATATTATCTTATTTGAATTTATCAATTTTTATATTGATTCCATTTGAGATCAGAAATATTTATTATTTTATAAAAGTTATTAATTTATAAAAATTATTAATATATCGAATATTAATTTACAGAAATTATAATGTAGTCTTATATAAAAGGATCAATGAACAAAATCCTAACATAACATCTCTCGACATTTAGGGATTTGAGAGTTTAGACTTTAGAGAATAATGCAAAGCCTTGGACGATACTCAAAAACTATTATCTTGTTCAGGAAAACACATCCGATTCGATTCACCCGTGCCCTAACGTCGGGGAAGCTGAATGACACTTTACATAGTCGAGTCATGGCGGTGGAAAAAAGCTTCCTATGGAGGGTTAAGGTTACACCTGTGCTGGAAGAATGGCTGAAACAACGGAATGAAATAAACCCTACGGATCTAAGAGCCCTCATCGAAGCTCTATGCGAGTCTCAGCGATTCGATCACGCCCTTCAGGTCTTTCTCTCTTCTCGGTTTCTGATTCTTCAATTTCCATATCTGCTATAAATTGCCTATATATCTGTTCTTGATGATGTACTTAGGTCTCAGACTGGATAACTAAACGAGGTGTTTTCGAGCTAAGCACTGAAGATTATGCATCTCGGCTTTATCTTGTTGAGATCCATTCAGGGTTGAGCGAAGCAGAGAGGTTCTTCAAAAGCATTCCTGAGAACATGAAAGACGACTCAGTCTACACCACTCTCTTAAGCTTTTACACAAAATCCAAGAAAACACGCCATGAAGCCGAAGCCACTTACCAGAAGATGAGGGAGCTAAATCTTCTCTCGAAACCCATCCCTTACTACAAGATGATTTCTCTCTACGGCCTTCTTGGAGAAAAAAATATGATCGACGAGATTATGAGGCAGATGAAGGAAAACGGAGTTGAGCATGACAAGATTCTCACGGCCAATAACGTTTTGAAAGCTTACGCGAGTGTTCCTAATGTGGAGGCAATGGAGAAGTTTCTGATAGGAATAGAAGACGAAACTCCGCTATTTGCATTGGCTTGGCAAACGGGAATATGCATGGCAAAAGCTTACTTAAAAGGCGGTTCAAGTAGAAAAGCGATAGAGATGTTGCGTAGGACAGAACTAGTGGTTGATGCAAAGTCGAAAGACGCAGCGAACAAGGTGTTAATGGAGATGTATGGGGAGGCCGGAGCTAAACAAGATACGTCCCGCCTCTATAGGCTTATCTATCCGAATGCCAAGCAGGGACGACAGGGAATGAGAGCATATCGAAGCGAAGGAATAGGTGTACGAAGCTCTCACGACCCGGAATATTACTATTACGGTGGATATGGTGGTGCCTTTGCCGTTGGTGGTGGATGTCGCAGTAGCCGTGGTGGTGGCGATGGTAGCAGCGCTGATGATAGCGTTGGTGGTGGCGGCGCAGAAGATTGCGATGGTGGTGGCGGTACTGGTGGTGGCGGTACTGATGGTGGCGGTACTGGTGGTGGCGGTACTGTTGGTGGCGGTGGTGGCGGTGACAGTGGCAGTGGTGATGGCGGTGGATGTGGTGGTGGTGGTGGCGGCGGATGTGGTGGCGGGGATTGAGAGAAGAAAACCAAGTAGAGAGTGTTTGGTCATCTTTTCGTTAAAATAATGGTTAGGCTTATATACCGTAGAATGTTTTACTATTTTTCCACTAGAGTTAGATAATGGTAAGATGGGTTTACCATATTGGCAACATTGTGGTGTACAGCTTGTCCTCCAGTTTTAAGATATTTTTAAAGCACCAATACGCATCATTTGGATTCAAATCCCACAAGGCTTATTTTTGTGTTGTCGTCGTCTATGTTGTGTGACCGAATGCTCCCAATAGAGAGTTTGCTAGGTCTGAAGAAGATCATCCAGATAAATCTCAGAACGGGCAACTTCATTCCAGTAATTAACCTCCTATAATTTAATCCACCTTCCTCCTTTGGGTTTTGTAATGTTTTTTTTTCTCAATAAACGCTTACATCATTAGAGCCTGTACAATTGATTTTATACAAGAAGGCATTAACTGATACACAACTTTGAAGCATTTTCTGATAAGAATAAAAACAATAAACTCTCCAAAAATTATGAGAAGCTGTCCAGCAGCATATCAAAGGTAATTTAATTAGTAGTCCAAGAACGACTTTTGGCTTACATTTTTCAATAAAAGGGTGACAGATTTGGTATGTGATTCCGCATTGTCTCGCTTTTATGATCCTATGGAACTATGGAAGTAAGCCGAGTGTCGACCTCTTTCTTTGAGCCAAAGCATTCTTGATTTCTGCTCTAGGAAGGTTTCCTTGGTTTCTTTCCCCAAGTTGGTTAATTAATATGAAGGGAAGGTTCAAAAAGAAAAACAAAGTTGGTTAATATGGCTTGTTTTAGACTTTAGATTGACATATGATGCCGAACCTTGTTGAGACAGCCGTGTCAGTCTATCACATTTCTTTTGCTTTAAATTGTCAACGATCTCTTGCGCAAGAGAGCCAATCACTCCGCTAAAGACACCCAATCTGGTGGCACGTCTCCGGTTTTGACAGAGCCAGCCCTGAAAATTCGAAGGTTAGAATATAAATTTTGAGAGTTTAAATTTTTTTTTTTTTAATAAAATAGAGATTATTTAACATATTCATTAAATCTTAAAATTTCAGAAAATATAAACAAATGTCTCATCCCACTGTCACAAAGACAGCTTTGATCATCTATACCATAAATTAGTATATTTGTTTTAAAAAGAATACTTTTAAAATTTTAAACAAAATATGGAGTAAGAAAAGAAATATACCATGCATGTCTTCTTATTAGTTTCTATTGTCATAGCATCACCGTTGACTGTTGTATATTGCCGTTTCTTTACCGCCCCCTTTCACTCTTACGGTTCTTTGAGTTTAAGGACGTAGCCTTCGTTTTTGGCTCATCCAGGTATTTCTTGAACCCATCCCAAGTTAACCGGCCTTTTTTGATTAAATTTCCAACATTCTTTCCATTCGTTGGCTGGAGTACTGAGTTTTTGCCTGCCTATCAAACTCCTTAAGAACTTCTGTCAAGAGGCGTTTTTCTCAATTGAACTTTTGCTATAGAAAAAAAGGTATTAGTGTTCATCTATTTTTAAAAGTTTTTAAAAATAGTCTTTCGATCATTTATGTGACGCGAATGATTAGAAACATTTTTATTTTTTTTATGTTTTCTTACTGTGCTCTAGAATGTATCTATAAGTCTTATATTATACGGATGGTTTAGTTGCGTATGACAAATTCTGATGATCGCCCTAAACATATAAAGGTATATATATATTGCATTTTAGTTTAGTTTGGAAAAAAAATTGATGTTCACAGTGGAAGAAAAATGACAGGAGAAGGAAAAAGAGTTGGAAGCATAATGATTAAAAAAATGAAAATAAAGATAACAAAATATATACTCAAAAAATTAAAATAAGTAAAAATTGAGTTTTAAAGAATTTAACTATACTGCAACGTATGACATGACACGTTGAAATAATGGCAATGAACACTCACGTTTTCACTTTGACACGTGTACATCACCCAAGCTTCACGTGGAACTACGTCAACGAGAGATCCTCTCTACATAAATTCTATTCCCGCAGAGCACAGTCAAATACTTATCCGTTTGAATCAATCATCATCAGACTAAACTAAACAAAGTCTACAAAGAACAAGAGTCATGTCAGGCGTATCTCTTGCGGTGGGTCCAAGAACCGATGCGGACAAACCATCGTCTTCCAGTGAGAAGGGGCGGTGGTCAGGAATGACGGCAGTCGGTGGTGGCGGCGGTGGCTTGATGGGATCACTGAGGGTAATAGAGCTACAGCTAGTCGCCTTCATACTAGTCTTCTCAGCGAGCGGTCTGGTACCTATACTCGACATGCTATTTCCAGCGTTTGCGTCTGCCTATATAATCGCCCTCTCTCGTTTAGCTTTCCCTTCACATGGCGTTTCCACCGCTTCCCCTGAAGTCTTTCACGGCAGCAAACTCTTCAGGTTGAAAATCCATCACAAGAAAAGAAAACAAAACCTGTGTGTTCACTTTCTTGATAAAGATTGACAATTTCTTAATGAAGATTATGACCATTTTTTTCGATAATGCAAGGGTTTATGTGATTTCGGGGACGACGGTTGGTCTGTTCTTGCCTCTAGCTTACGTGTTAGGCGGTTTCGCAAGAGGAGACGATCATGCCGTGAGATCAGCAACACCACACTTGTTTCTACTGTCATGTCAAATCCTGACAGAGAATGTAATAAGTGGTCTATCTCTCTTCTCACCGCCGGTAAGAGCTCTCGTGCCAATGCTCTACACAGTCTGGAGAATCTTTGTCATCATTGATTGGTCGAAAGATGTTTGGTTCAACAAATCTTTACCAGTCAATGCTACACCCAGTGTAATGGCTAATACCCCTTTTCACTCGAATACAAGTCTTCTTACCGTTTAAAATCGGTTTGAATTAACCGCGTGAAACCGTTTGCTTTGTAGGTGGCTGCGTGGTTCTGGTTTGGAAGGTATTTAGCAGTAGCCAATTTAGGGTACTTTGGAGTGAATCTACTCTGTTTCTTGATCCCGAGGTTTCTACCTCGTGCGTTTGACCATTACTTTAGAGAAAGAGACGAGATATTTGCTAAGAACCAAGAAGACAAGCCAGTTCAAGTTCATAGATCAAAACCTACCGAGCACAAATCTGATTGATCATCTTTTTCTTTTCTTTTAATGTGTAATGTAACGAACTAAGTTTTTATTATTATAGAGTGATTTAAATTGTAGTACGTAAAATGAAACAATGTGGTTATGAATGTGTACATTTTTGCTCTTGCGACTGAAAATGTGGTACCATCATCAATTTACCCCCACTTAGTGATGCTTCAACCTTGGGAAAATAACTTAATATTGACTGTCCATGAAACTAACCAGAAGCTCATTAACCATGCCTCGGTCGGGCATCTTCCCAGCTGCTCCATATATTGGAGCTAAGCCTCCCGTGATCGGTCCAGGGTTTGCTTTTACCTGACCAAACATGTAATAACCAGACATCAAATGAAGAAAAGAAACGAGCATCAAACGAGTATTTTCATTACTATACTTACAGTTTCTACGGCTTCACGCAGATCCTGGAGGAAGTCGTCAACTACAGGGACGTGTTGAAGAGTAACACATATATGAATGCTGGTCCAAAACACAGACATGAATCGTCAGAGAACAGTGAGAGAAATGTGGTCTTAAACTGGTTGAAATACCAATGTTTCGGTCTTTAAGATTACCTGTTGGGTCTCTGTAGTGCATTCAAATGCCAACCTTTTGAAGACATCATGTCATTAACTTCAAAGATATCCAGTGTTTTGGAACCAAACGCCACGATTGTCATATCTGGCTTTCCAACGACGAATAGTTCATGGATTCCTCTTACTCTGCATATCATGATAGCCAAAGCTATAAGAGTCGGAATCGAAACGACAAGGATCATCAATTTGAAGAAGAGTTATAAAACGTCAGAAGTATTAATACAAACCCTTCCTCGAGTCTCTTTGATGCTTCCATTATCTTGCTTGTGTTTTGCAGGTAGCCTGTGGAACAACAGAAGCAAAAAGAATCAACCAATTAAAAGTTTTAAGACACTCTAATGACCAGAAGCTCGAGAGAGTGAGATGAATCTTGTGAAACCTTCTTCGCCGAGAGACATCATGGCAGCCCATGCACCAGCGACCAAAGAACCAGGCCTGCTCCCAGCTATAGTTGGAGACACGTACAGACCTCCTGACCATTCAGTTACTGCAAAATACAGATTCAAACAGTTAAGAGCAATACCGAAGTCAGGATTTGCATAGATTTAACAGTTTTCTTGTTTCTTTCTTTTCCCCTGTTATCTTATATAGATGGAAGTAGCAAAACATACTTACCAGCAACAAATTGGTGCTGTTTGTAGATGCAGGAGCAGATATTTTTCAGGCAGAAAATCCAGAGTCAGTTAAAGATCATATATGAATCGATATACATACAAAACTACACTTATCACAGCACTAAATAGAATATACTGAAGAATTCAAAATTTTATAAGAGGAATTTGACAGTGTGAATAATTCGACGGAAACATAAGTAAGCGATATATATTTTTGTATATGAATCGTGACAGAACAAGAATACCAGGATCAGAACACGGAGCTGAATATAACCTATACATATGTGTTTGGTAATGAGCCTGGAGAAATTGCATAAGAGTTGAAAAATTAACAAGTAATTTACCTTTCTGATCTCATGATTTCTGTAGAGAACTGTACTAGTTCCTTTAGGAGCCAAACCATATTTATGCACGTCCACTGAAATTGAAGTAACTCCTTGTACAGAAAAATCGAAAGCTGGGATCTGGTACCTGGAACAGTGAGGAAAAATATATAAATAAAATCTACAGATGAAATCACTCTCTGTTATTGTCAATCTGAATAGTACAATGAAATGCAAAAAGTTGATATCCAATGCGAAACTAAGAGAAGGGGTAATAAAACGGACGGTCACATAACATAAATTAACTTATCATTCCCTAAGTTAAGAACATAGCTTCTTGTTTGTCAAAAAAAAAAAAAAACATAGCTTCTTCAGTCCGAAACCTATAAAGTAGATGATATCATCTCTTTTTACAGGACTAAAGGAAGACATAAGTTGTTAGAAAAAAACTGTTGCTACATACCCAAGTTTGCGAGCGAAAGGTAATACAAAGCCACCAAGGCAAAGGTCAACATGAAAGCATATTCCATAGCTAAGAGCCAGTTGACCAAGCTCCTGTAATGAAACAACAGAAATAGGAATGTTTCTACACGTTCATTGCATACAGAAGAACATAATTTTAAAATTACAGGAGACGTAGAAACGAGTTTTTTTCTCGAATTTAAGGTGACCCATTAAAGGTAGAAACCAGTTTTACCTCAATAGGATCGATGATGCCATGAGGGAATCCTGGTGCTGATCCAACAATCTGAAACAATGTGGTTTACAGATAATGAAAAAAACAAAACACACACCTTAAATTTAAAGTTGCCTGAACGAGGCATATGTAAAAGGTGATTACGTCTGTGAAACTGAGCTTTTAACTCATGGAATTACAAATAGGCATCGGCTGGGATATGTACACCAGACCAGTAAATATCAAACCAAGGAACCAGGAAACGGAAAATATCTAAACATATTATAAGTGGCACCTAAAAACATTACCATGATGGTGTTTCTGTTAATATGCCGCCTCATTGCCTTCACATCAGCTCGGAAGTCTTTGTCTACTGGAACTCGCCACAACTTGATGTTAAAATACTGGGCCGCCTTATCATAAGCCGAATGACCCGATTCAGGTATAATCCTATACTTATAAATGAAATATTGTTCCGTCAATCAACTCATACATGATTGATCAATGTCAAATGAGGGAGGAAACATACATTTCTGGCCGTGTGATTCCCTTCTTGTACTTCATATAGTCACGAGATGACTTCACAGCCAACACTATACTTTCTGTTCCTCCAGACGTCATGTTTCCGCATATTTGTCCTCCTGAAACCGTTTCTTTACTCCCGAGTAAAGCAGCAGTCATTGCGACCACTTCCGACTCAAACCGCACTACACTCTGGAATACGTCGATATGCAACGGATTAGTATGCGAGAACCTGGAAAGCATCATCCATACATGTCATACACATAGAAACTTGAACTAACTTTTTATACATAAACAAGAAATCGCCATTTTCAGGGCCATGAAGATAGGAGCTAAAATCTTGCTAAAGACTTACATTGAACATGCTTGATTTATCAATGCAAAATGTCCTTCAGACTCGCTTCCACCTATGTATCTGTTAGAAAAGGTAGTACAAGTTAAACAAATCCCCACCGAAACCGCAAAGAAAATTCGGACATATATAAAAAAAGCATCAACTACCACAGACATACACAGTGCCAGAGCATTTCCCTTGCCAGATAGCATCATTCCTCTTTTCAGTCTCCATTTCTTCTAGAACTTGGACTCCTAGACCTTTCACTGGCAATTCTTCAGCCCGGTTCTTTTTCTTAGAGCTGCTACCAGATTGTAGTTGATCGACAACCTGTGAATTAGAAGAAACAACCATCAACTAGTTAACACTGATGCTAGTTTCCCATACAAAAGAAATGACATAGTGAGATGTACTAAACATTGAAGTCTCTAATAATACCCTTAAAAAGAAGCTAGTAGGGTTCCACTCTAAAACCCTTGTAATTTTCTGTTCTTGATACGGAAGTCTCAAATCCCAAGAAATTTTCTATTATTGAGGACCTCTAGTGAAATCTTAACTTCAGCAAACTTTATGTCTCAATGGTCAAATGCTACAAATAAACATGGGTCCAAGACATTCTGCTGCTTCTCTGCCATAATCCTTTACTACCGATGCAGATATTTATAACAGAAAACAAAATAAAACTAAATTTGTTTACTCAAATATAAATTAAGGAGGAGTAAAGCATTAAATGGACTTGTCAGACATTTTCTATTTTTCATTGTTTCCTCTAGAGTAACACAAGAATAAGGTCATTACACGAACAATCTGCAGATTCAAAACACAACTCACCTTTTGTTTCTCGGCATCTATGTACTTTTGAACTCCAGGAATCATTCTGTTTCATGTTCCACAGAATCGTTAGTCTCACCAATAAATATAGTAACCCAAAAAGAAAAGGTTGAGATCGAAGACACTAATAAGATATGGGATTAAAAGATTCTCACTTGAGGAAACCCATGATGAACCCCACAAGACATGCTTTCAGGCCTTTCTCGTGAACAACGCCGAATACAGATCCGATCATCTGAGCGAGAAAAAGAGTGAGAAGCGGAGCTAAGAGCAGAACCAGAGGCTCAAACTCCGACAAACGCGAATTTAGCAAGCCTCGACCTTGAACCAACATGGATTTTACTGAAGAATATGACAAAGAATCCATTTTTTGACTTATGTTTCTTGAAACTGAGATTGGTAGGAAAAGTGAGTCGTTATGAGCATAGAAAAAGGAATAGAGAAAGTGATAGGGATGACCGGATGATCAAGGATCTCGTTGAGGTCATCGCGTGCAAGGCACAGATAGTAAGAGATAGCGACAAAAGATCTTTTTTTCTTTTTTTGGCGCTTTGTGTTTGGTTGGTTGCGTGTGCCGTCACGAGACATTACGTCACACTCTGATCAGATGCCTGCAGAAAACTAAACCGAACTAAATCGTGAACAATGTTTCCGAATTTAGTTTTGACCACAAAAAAAGGAAAAGTTTCCGGATTTGGTGTAATAAACCAAAATAAGGCTCATTAGTGTTTGTTTATCTATTTGGCTAAACGCAAACCAAATCTAACAAAACCAAAACTGCCCCAAGTAACCCAAACTGGTACTGATCTTGAGAAGTCAGAGAAGTTAAGATACACAACACAAAACTGCCTCAAGTAACCCACAAATAACTCGGACAAGACTTAGATATGACCCACATTCCCCATCCTTCAATTCGCTTTTAGTTAGTCAAATGTGGCAACTCATATAAAATAAGAACATGTGGTTTTTTAATACAGAACCGGCAACTGAAACTCTTGGCAGCAGGCTTGCAATGAAAAGTCCAGAGTTGAAGTTAATAACCTTCGACACATTTAAGCCTTCTAATAAGACAAGACAATAAATGAAAAAAAAATACTTTGATAGGCCAAGCTTGGACCTGAAGATGTGGACAAGTAATTCTCCTAGAGGCCAGGGATCGCGTTACAGCAAAATCACATAAAACAATAAAAGGATAAACGAGAAATATTGGGATGAAAAACCACATTGGAAACCATTTCATATTGTCTGATCAAAGCCATTGGATTCATAGATTGTAAATGACAGATGAACAAACCATTCAAACCAAATACAAGAGAGACATGAGACAGTTTTCCTCTGTTCTCAAAGATAAATCATCTAAGAAATGAAGACAAATAAAAAGAGAAAGAAAGACATGAGGAATGATATGATAAGAAGGATTGCTCAAATAGTATTGTAGTAGTAGGAATGCAACACTGGTGTATGCTAACAATCTGATTCATTTCAGGCGTAGTTCAACCTGAATATATCGTTGAAGACGTAAAAGCTTCCTTGTGGCGTCGGCATCAAATGAAACATCTGGATCACAAACAACAAAATGAAAAAAGGTTTGTAGCTGCGTTAGAAACAAGATCAAAGCAAACAAACAAACACAACACAATCAAAGATAACAAAAACCAAACAAAACTCTGGGAACATTGACAGATGGTAACTTAAATGGGTGAAACAAGAAGATGCCAAGCATTTGATAGAATAAAGTCTTGAACTAAAGGAACTTGTGCAATAACTTAATTGGCTGAAACAATGACAGGTATAATCAACAAAAGATTGTATCGCAGATTAACAGACTCGACTCAGAGACAAGAAAGCTTATCCAAATCCACAAAGGCGATTCCTTTTGATCAATCAAATCCACAGAATACAGATGAAAACGTTCGTGTTAACTGAACATTGTGAGACTAAACAGGAGGCTATCCAAAACCATAAAGGCGATTCCTTTTGCTCAATTTACAGATCTATGCATCCAAAGATAAACCCTTGAGATCTAATATAAACCAAATGAATAAGCAGAGGGGATAAAAGAGAGGGGGTGGTAGACCTGGCTGAACTTGAGGGCGTGTTCCTCGCCGGCGAGCTGGAGGTTACCGGAGACGAAAACGAGCATGCCGGAGGCGGGACCAGAAGGCTGACAGTCGACGGTGGAGATGTTGTGCTTGCACTGTTGGAAAGGGAGAGAGGTGAGCTTGGCGACGATGCTCTGGACACCTTGGATCTTCTGACCTTCGAAGGTGAGCATGGAAGCTTCCTGGTAGAGACCGCCCAGACCCACACGGTTGTTGTCGAAGGTCGAGTAGTAATGTTCCACGAAGGCCTTTGCCACTGCATCCGGATCCATCTGCGACATTATTTTACTCAGAGAGACAAAGACAAGACGACGAGGCAGGCGAGAGAGAGTGTATTGGGGAATGCGGGAGAGAGAGCCCCAAAAGGGTTTTTCTTCTATTTATTTCAGACACGCCGCTCTCTTCTCTTCTCACCTCTCTTGTCTCAAACTTTGCGTTGCAACGACGCTGCCTTTTTAATTGTTCCTTTTCCTTGTTTTATTTTCTTGTCAATAATTTATATATTGTGGAGCATCCTTATATAATGCGCATACAGTATTAGGTTAAGAAATAAAAAATTCATAAAAATTTAACTATGTCAAAACAGGTATGAAATATATCTTACATGTATAAAATGATAGTATATGGCATTTAGTCATGCGGTTTCGGTTAACCGAACCGAACCGAATTAGTTTGGGTCGATTTTCGGTTATTTCGGTTATCTCAAAATTTTACCAAAATTAACAGACCAAAATTTCGGTTCAATTCGGTTTGGTTATCGGTTAATTTCGGTTTTGAGTTTATAAACCGAAACTACCAGAAAAGTTTTTTTAAAAAATTGGTTTGGTTCGTATATTTCGGTTAAAATTAATTATTTCGGTTCGGTTATCTCGGTTAAAATCAGTTATTTCGGTTAGAATCGGTTCGATTCGGTTTGGTTATTTCGGTTTATTGGTTAAAATTGGTTAAAAACCAGTTTAATTCGGTATAATTTATAAAAAATAGTAAACCAAAATCGATCGGTTTATCCAGAACCAAACCAAAATTTTCAACTAACCGAATCAAAAAAAAGTTTACCGATCGATTATTAACCCCGAACCGAAAAAACACCGGTTCGATCCGGTTCAGTATTTTCGGTTCGGTTAAAATCCGCAGGCAAAACTGTAAGGTTTTTAGCAAATTATTAAGCTTTAGTAGACAAATCACAAATCTCTTCCTTTGGTCCTATACACCTATTCTAAAAGTTGAACATAATCATATAGAAACAGCATGGTATGGATTAACTCATGAGTTATGTCATGAGTTTCCGATTAAGTCATGAGTTTCTGGAAAACTTGGCTTGGCCGAGTGGTTAAATTGTTGATATACAGTGAGTTTTTTTTGTACGAGTTGCCCTGTCCCTAATGAGAGAATTTGGGCCAAGCAAGTCATTCTCATTCTCTCACTCTTAAAGAACACCAGAGCCTATACTCGGAGTCAGTGGAAAACCGTCTTTGTCACCTTCGCCATTTCTCTCTACAGAAGTTCAACCAAATCTAGATGAGCATGTCTTCTATCTACGCAAATGGCTGCACGTCCTGTCACAATAGGTTCTCTTACTATAACTGCATCAAATTATGTTTCCATACAATTAAATCTCTCTTTCGTGCTTCGGTTCTAAAGCTGTAAAGAACACACACTTGCGAGTCAAAAGGGTAGGTCAAGATGCGAGAGCATCAACATGTTCCATCCAACCTCGTTTATAAATACAAAAAATATTCAGTCATGTTATTAGTGGTTGAATATTGTGTATAAATAAATCTTGGTAAAGATATGTCAACCGCGACTACAACTATGACTATCTATCATCAATAAAAGATGCTCGGTAGTAAAGTAAAATACACCCGCTCCTAAGTATATTATACCATACTAGTCGTATTATACCGTATACAACCGCGCGAGCCTACGTGCAGCCTAAAACTTTTATCTGCTACACCACTCAGTACTTTAGTCACCACCAATCAGATCAAAGAGTGAGGCTCAATTGATTTTAGTGAATTATATATATATATTTTAACTAGGGGAGTAATTGACATGCACCCAAACACTCCCAAACTCAAAACCGTCAAAAATCGACTATTCATCTCTACACCCTTCAATTTTGTTTATTCTCTCCATTTCCGCAACAGGTTTTTCAACTTGTCTCTTACTCATTGGACATCGTCTTCTGCCTCCGATTTGGCAGTTCCGTACTGTTTTTCCATGGCCGCTTCTTACCGAAGCCCTGACTACTCTCCTTCCACTGGTAAACCCAACGTGGATTCTCCTTAAAGATGCAAACTTTTTATGTTATTCTCGTTGGTGTTGAAATGGGTTTTCTGTTTCGTCACTTTCACGAAGAGATTTTGCCATCCCGTTATCGAATTTTCGCCTTTCTGAGAAAACACTTTGGTTGTAATTAGTAAAGCCTCGCCCTTTTGGCATGTGCGTTGATTTTGTGTTGCATCACTCGTAAATGTATTAGCTTTTTTACTTGGTGGTGAGATTGTGTCTATCTGCTCCTTTTTATCTTTGACGGTTTCTTTGGATGTTTAGGCTCAGTGAAGGCCTTAAACACGCTGGAGATGGATATGGTAGAGAGGCTATCAACTGACAAGAGTGTTCTCCAAGATCAGGTATTTTGATTTTTCATTATGGCGTTGCTCGTCTTATGTTTATGTTAGCTAGCCTAGCTCCAATATGACACTGTGCCAAGCTTTTACAGGACACGAATAGCTTTCGCCCTGTGTGTGGTACTAGTACTACTGGTAATGCTTTTTCTGCAAGTTCCTGCGGTTTTAACGCAGAATCATTTCACATTGGAGGTTAGGTCTCTGTGATACTTTTTACCAGTTCCCTTAACATTTAAATGTAATTTAGTGGCTACAACCAATCTTCTGCTTCTTGTGAACTTAGATCATATTGTGTCACCAGAGAACTGCTTACTTTTCCTTACACTGAAGTCCACCTACTAATGCGAGCTATTATTTAAGTTTTCACAATGAAACATTGCCACATGCCCCTGAAGAAACCGCTCGTTTATTTCCTGCTTCCCCATGTTTGTCTTGTGACCATAATTGTAGATATAGTGCTTCTTAGCTGTTATTGTAGTAGCATTTGAATTTTCCTTGTTGCTCATTAATGTCGTCGTTTTTCTCAAGGCTATGAAAATGCAGCTGATACTCCAAGATCGTACCGTTCACATACGGATATTCTAAGCTTTGAAGAAGTTTCTCCCGTGCGTTTATCATCTAACATACCCCTTCTACTCTACGTGCTTTTGATTTCTCATGTTCTTGATGGGTTCATTTCTTTTTCTTTTTCTTCTTCACTTGATGTAGGGCATGAGATATGACATGTTTCACCATGGTAATTGTGTACCATCAAATCTTCAGAGGCCATCTAATTCTACTAGATATCAATCGGTGCCACAGCATTATGGTGACCTCTATGCTGATGATTCAAGACATTTCGTTCCTTTTGACCCATCAAATCAACAGTATCCAGTCCCAGAAAATATTCTTCTTTCTCCAGAGTTTCACATGTTTCAGGCGAGCTCCAGACATTTTGATAGGCATGCAAATGTCAGGAGCAATAGTGAGGCTGATTATATGATTCGCTCTACGGAAAGTTTTGGCATAAGAAATAATATATTTGGAGAACCAAGGGGTCCGAATCTCAACCCCTTCAGTGGAGAAAAAATGTTTCTTCCAATGCCATCGACCAGAAGAAGCATGAAGCACCCTGGTTCAGGAAACTTATCTGCAAATGATTTCGATATGGTTAGTTTCTGTAATCACTATCTCGACAACTCATAGCATTTTCCGTACATAGCTCTAGTAATTCAGCTTTCTTGAAACCTGAACACCTTTAAACCTTTTTGTTGTTCCCATCTGTCTGGCTCTTGCCTATGTCCGAGCTCTCTTAAAGGACTAAACTTACTTCTATTTGATCTAATTATTGATACAGGGTCCACCACATCGAGTTTTGCATGATCCTTTTGAATCTGCCGCAAGCTTAAGTTACAGAGAGCAAGCCTACAACCAATGCAAAATAGGCTCTTTCTCTGCTTCTTCTTCTCCTAGCCCAACTTGGGAGCTTGATTATAACTTGCCACCACTTGATGAAACTATAAGTGGAAGCTGCACCGACTTGTGCCGTTGCCCTGCCATGGTTGATTTGCTTACCGAGAGAAACAAAGGGCCTAGGGCTTCGAGGCGAAACGGTAAAAGTAAAATGATCACTTATGATCACGTTGATCGTTTTTGTCAACAAGATCCGCTCTCCCAGTTCAAGGACGCAAAGTTCTTCGTTATTAAGTCATATAGCGAGGATAATGTCCACAAAAGCATAAAGTATTGCGTTTGGGCAAGCACTAAAAACGGAAACAAAAAGTTGGATGCTGCCTATCGTCAAGCAAAGAATAAAGAAATGGCATGCCCAGTCTTTCTTTTGTTTTCGGTAAATTGCCTTTTTTCGTCATTACAAATCAAAAGTTGCTTGAAAGCTGTGCATTGCGACTGTGAGAATTTCCTTGCAAGATATTTACACTTATGTATTCAGCTTCGATACCGCCTTTTCATGAAACTGCAATGTCAGGCCATTATCTTTCTAGACAGACTGGCACTACCGCAATATATTTAATTCATAACTGAAGAAAAGCTAAAAAAAAATAATTTCAGGTGAATGCCAGTGCCCAGTTTTGTGGAGTAGCCGAGATGGTTGGACCGGTTGATTTTGACACAAGTGTGGAATACTGGCAACAGGATAGATGGTCAGGACACTTCCCGGTCAAATGGCTGATTGTTAAAGATGTTCCAAACAGTCTCTTTCGTCACATCATAATTGAAGACAATGACAATAAGCCTGTCACTAACAGTAGAGACACACAAGAGGTAAACTAAACTCTTATTGTCTTGTACATTCTTTTCTCGAGTGTCCATTTTATAGATGTATATATTTGAGCATTGTGAGTTGTATTTTCATTCTCAATTGATGCCTCTATTGCATCTTGTACAAATTTGGGCAATGTGAGTTGTTTTTGCTGTCACTGCACCAAGAATTGATGCTTCTGTTGAACCTTGTATCATCTCATTTTCTCATCTACGGTGGCAAAATTTGTGGGTTGTCGAGGAAACATATCCTACATCTAACCATTAACATAATTATCAACTTATAAGTTTTACTTTGAGCACATTTGGTAGACATTCAAAGTATAAGATGTGAAACTGCATATTTGTGTTTTATATATACAGGTGGGAGTGGAACAAGGTATAGAGATGTTAAATATATTCAGTAGCTGTGGAATGCGTTCTTCGATCCTCGATGACTTTAGCTTCTACGAAGAGCGACAGAGATCTATTCAAGACAGAAAAGCCAGACAGCGTGCGGCTCTTGAAAATCTCATACCCTCTCCAACCTCTGTTCCAACACATCCTGCAAGTTCTCTCCACGATAACTATGTAAGGGAAATGTCCAATAGATTTGCAGAGGCTTTGGCCTTGCAACACAAACTCAGTTAAGTTGGAAAAAAAAACCCTCTCTTCTCTTTTGGAAGGGGGTTTGTGGTTTTATACTCTTGATTTTGTACTACTGACCACATACTTAAGGAGCTTAGGTTGTATGATAAATTCAAGGTTCTAAAAAGTCGACGCCTATACAATCTTGAGAAAAGCTTCTATTTTGACCAAATCGATTAGTTAAAAACTCAAAAATGTTGCTAGATAGTAGATAGGATGTGAAAGCTCAAATTAATAGAACCTAACGATAACTTTTGAACGTTGGATATTTTTTAGTTATGTGAGGAAAGAGATCCGATCAAGTGGGAAAGTTCACTCGTTACAACAAATGGTCCGAACCAAGAAACACACTCGAAAAGATAGTCTTGAAATATTGAAACAAAAACAACACATAATAAACAAAGAAAGAAAGATTACATCCCTAATGTCACGTCCCACGTGCCTACCGTCTAGGCCAAAATTAACCCATCCAAGGCAAGATTGAGACGAAGGAGACGGTCATCAAAGCGACGGCTAGAGCCACGACGGTTTGACCATCTCTTATGGAAGATGATCCCGCTTTATCCGCAGACATCGTTGGAGTTGCCGGAGACTTCCCTGCAGGCGCCTCCGGTGTTGTTGATGTGGCATTGTTTGAGAACACGGCTGCGTCTGGTGAGCTCGGCGAAATCCCAAGAAGCTCTGTTCATTTATGCACATTTAAACGTTAGCGTCACTCAACAATGTCACAATTGACCAAAAGATGATTTTATTACAAGAAGTATCTTGAAAATTCAACTTCAAATTTTAGCATCTTCATTTACCAACACATGGCATTATTAAAGAAGGGACCAGCAAAAAATTTTCTTTAAATGCAAGGACTATTACATAGGAGTATAAATTGGCTCTACTTTGGGGAAAAAAGTAGGTTAGAGTGCACATTAATGTGGTACAGAATTAAATGCCATTATCTGTAAATATAGTTACAAGTTGCAACCCGAGGCACCTGTCGCATTAAAGTATCTATAACTAAATTGGTTACTGGTTGGTTTCCCAGTCTCTTAGCATATGAAAACATTTTTTTTTTACATAGATATGAATAAGAAGACAACGGATTAAATCATTAGTTAAGTTGTAAAAGAAAAGAAGCCATTCACCTTGGAAAATTATAACTTATAAAACTCATGAATTCTAGTTTTGTGACATGCATGGCGCTCCATTTAGATAGAAGCTTGAAAATGACTTCATTATTAATTAAAAATAATTATAACGTAATAATTTCAGTAATATGTTTTGAACTTTCCCAAATGTGCAATGGTGAGAAATTGAATCTCAAGATGCAATCGGATTTAAATCTGACCAGAACTACGTATAAATCAACAACTTACATTCTGCCGGTTCGAATATATAACGATAACACAACAACTACACTAGTGTAAATCACTGAACTACTTGCCTTGGTCATCACTATTAATTCTTCATGCTTTCTTTTTGTCCGCATTTTACTGTTCAAAAGCTAAGATATATAGTATGATTATTCTAAATAGCCTCAATATCTAATTAATTTAGGCGTCGTTAATTAACATGCAGACATAATCAGATCGAGATTAAAGAAAAAACAGGAGAAGAACTAAAAAATTAAAAGCAAAGGTAAGGAAAATAGCCAAATTAACGAGAAACGTACTTGGACAGTTGGAGATGCTAGCGTTGTGGAGCTGACAAGAAGTTGGAAGTTGAATGAGTTTAGCTTCTTGAATACCATAATCCTTCAAAGCTTGTCCCCCTGTCTTCGCTTGTTGGATCACGAAGCACAAACACTTTGGATCGTTCTCTTTTATATCTTCTATAGCGTCACAACACTTCTTCGACGGACTTGGTGCCTTCCCGGTAGCGAAATCCAAACACAAAGTCACCTTTTGAAGATCTGGGGCACATTGCTGAGCCAAAGCTCCTCCGGCCGCCGGAGCCGCCGGTGTTTCCGCGGAGATGCAGGCAACGACCGTCATGGTGACTAGGAAGAGGTAGAAATGAAGACCCTTCATTATCAGATTCTTTCTTTTGTATATTTTCTGGTTTTGCTTTCTTTTCAGCTGTGGATTTTGTTTGTATTTAAAAGCAAAAATGACTTTGAGCTGTGTGTTGTGTATTAAATGCCACTACGGTATATGACTATGTGTAGTTGGGAGCTTAGATCGACACCTATTCATATTAACATTAACAACGCTGATATAGTTGTTGACTTCTTGACGTTTCTTTTGTTTGCGTGTATTGTTATTGACGCCAGAGTGAATTAACACATCTACCCAAATCATAACTAATTGGGATGTGATTTCGCGTATATGTAAAATAGGATGCCATGATATGAAATAGTAAATTAACTTGGTTATATGTTAATTTCATGTTATTTGCTTATAACCTTGCTAACTAGATGGTCGCAACTCGCATGCCAAAATGGATAAGCCAAGTCTGAACGGTCTTGTTTGCTTCTAGTGTATTTACATCCTAAATTCCGGTGGCTGACGATATCAGAGAAATGTATTATTTTATGACACTTCATTTAGCTTGATTTAACCTATTAGGCGTGTAAAAATGTAAAATGAATCGTATATGACCTAAAAGGTACCAATAACCAAACACCTTTATCCAGAAAAAGCATGCAAAACCATTGAAATATTTTTGGATAAGAAATGTGTTTACCATCTTTTTTAGCAATCTTCTCATATTGTTTTCAATTTTGAACCGAGCTCCATTATTCGCTTTGTCTTCGTTCTTTTGTACCAATTGGTTCTAAGATGGGCCTGGAGCTATATCTTTGATGTACTCTTTCGACATATATGGTACATGTGTACGTAGCTATATAGTACCGACGCCATTCCTATAGTGTAAGAAAATTTTAACATCAGTATATATCTTAATTTGCTTGGAGACATCCAGATACTTTATAATTATCTATAACTATCAAACACACTTTCTCACAGTATCTGTCTGACAAACTACGATTGAAAAATTCTTGAACTCAACTTTCTGAAATAAATTATTTTCTGAAGACTATATTCGATAAAATAAAGGATAAAAGAAGGTTTTCATTTCTTATTTTATCATGAAAGAATTTTTTTTTTTTTGGATTCTGTAGATTGATACTATACTAGTTCTATGTATATGCAACAATTTTGTTTCTATCTGTACTAAAATATTGTTTTCAAAACAAATGTATATATGATCTTAAATGGGAACACGATATATAAGTGTAAAACAAAACAAAAGAAAAAGAGTCAACGTCAGGGTTGAGTGCGACGGAAAGTGGTAAATGCGTCCAGACGAGAGTAGTTGCTTCGACGCGGTTAGGATTGACTGATTTATATCGTCCACGTATGAACAAAGGACGATGTCTTAATTTCTCGAATTTTTGTCGCTTTTCATTCATACGATTTTTATAAAAACTTGCTGATTTTTATTTCCTTGCTTCGGTTTGGGTTATACAGAAATATCTTGAACTATAGAATTCGTTTTAAAACAATATGAATATATTCATTGCGTCAATTAACTACGTGCATGTGATTCTTTATGTTGGGTCCTTTCTCAGACAAATTAACTCTCGTATTGAGACGCTAGATCTGTAAAATTACTTAATTGAAGATCAAAATACTCCTAAAATAAGTAGTTATTCACAAGCGTTGTCCCAAAAACATGTTTTTTTCATAATTATTACTATGCTATTTCAAATTTTCAAACATTGAACAACAAAATTGATCAAGTTTTAGGTTTTTCGCAAGGTTTAGCTCACACTCTCACGAATATCAATAATAATATTCTAAGGATTCAGTACATTGATGATGTTAATTTTTAAGACATTGTAAAAGTTACATATAAAATACAAATAATAAATCCAAAGTATCTAACAGATCAAATATTGTTCGGAAATATCACGGAATATTACTCTATCGAGTCGGACATGTTTTCTCTATAGTAGCAACATTGTTATTAGAAAAGTTAACATCTGTTTCTATTTCAGTGGTACCTCAAAATCAAAAATATAAGTTTCAGTAATCTCTTTTAGTAGCCACCGAGTACGTACCGACGCAAAGACTCTTCAGCTTAGAGTTTTTGGAAAAATCGAGAAAGAAAAAAATTTAAAAAGGAAAATGAAAGTTCGTCATGATTAATGCTGCTGAATATGACGACCATATTGCTATATTCTGATGAATAAATCTTTGGCTTCAAGATCACTGAATCAACATCACCTAAACAACATTGATTTCTTATTTAGTATACATTGTCATATATATTGGCTCCATTGTTTGGAGCGGAAGGTTTTCACAAAGAAATGCCAACCGTCCAAGAGACTGACAAATCGTTGGTTTATGATTTTTGTAGCCTATTCAACCACGACGTTCTCGTAGCTTTTATATTTCTTGAAAATTAGTAAAGCATATGACAGAAGCCCATAATCACAACATTATGAGATAATATAGGCCCACGTAATAGGTCTTTAACACACACAGTCACACACATTTAACAGTTTAACACATGCATATATGTGTTTATGTGTGTGTGCGCGTGTGTGTGTCTGCGCAGGTGTATACATCGGATTCCACAGAACATGCAAACTAATTCGAACAAAGTCTTCAACCTCATTGTCCGACGACACTACAGAACATGTACTAAACATGGTCCACAAAAATTAATTAGTAGGGTTTACAACAATAATGAAGACTCATCAATATATCCCCAATGCATCACCACACCAGCTAATGAAAGTTACGGTTTTCGTAAGGATTTGCTACGATTTGTGGTGGACAACAAAACTAAGACCATGATCTTTTCTTTAGTACTGCGTTTAACATGGAATTCACGAAGAATTAGGAATTTAACAACAAATAAGGCTTTCCGTTTTCATAGTTCGCAAATTTTATGACCACACAAATCTTTTCGGTGTTGAAGTTCCTCCAAATTTCCCCCCTAAACATCTAGCTAAGACAGGCCTTGTCCTAAAATCCTAATAAGTGTACGCTTTCATTACGCTTCCTTGTAAGCATAAACAGAAGGTTTTGTCTCAGACTCGATTACTTTTGATATGTTCGTTTTATTTCTGTAAATTTAGTTAGCTCAATCCCGAAAAAAAATGCGGATATCTTGTATCTGAGATTTGTCCCCTAAACATTTGTTAATCCGAATCTTATACGGTTTTGTGCTTTCTCTTTGAACAATCAAATCAAATCACAAATCGTATCAAGAGTAATAATATTTTGATCCCATGCATCATCCATCATCACAGAAACTATAGCTTTGTATATAACATTTTCACGTACATACTTGCGAATCTCTTTATGTTATTATTGATTAGATTTGGTCCGGTTTAGGACATTCAAATCAAGATCCGGTACTGTAAGTGAAACATGGTTAGCAGCATAAACACGGTTTAGTGTTCTGTCTTATCTCTCTGGCACTGTTGGTAATTTGGTGTGTTCTTCCCTGTCGCTGTCGGCTACAGCAGAGACTTCGGTAATCTCCTCTGAGCTTGGCCATCACGTTTGTATTCCTGAAACTTCCTCGCGAGACGTATCTTAACCTCACCTGAGAAAGTTTTACTCGTAAAAGACTGGTCTCGTCTACTTTTCTCCACTTTACTTCAGCTAGTGAACACTAGTGTTCGCTAAAATTACCAACCAGCAGCGCACATGAAATATATCATTCAGAAATACTGTAATATCAATGGATCAAAAGCAGCCGCGTGTTGCATTCGTACTTCGTACCACAATTAGTTTCAAACCAATCACATTAAATCCATCCATAACGTTACTATATCAAACCATGACATACTTTATATTGTGCCATAGTAGGGTTCATTTTCTTCTATCAATTACTACCAGATATAAGCAAATCCTTTAACATGAAAACTTTAAACCACGGTACAAAATGAGTGGCTCCACAATGATTATGTGTACAACACATTGAAATGATCACCAACCTATTATGCTTGCGCCCATAGCCATAGGCTTCCCCATTAATATGATTCTCGGATGGCTTTAACTATGAGTTGTCAAAACAGTTAGAAAGATCGCTTTTTAGGTGAGATTAGAGTTCTTATTAACACTGCACATTAAATAAGCGAGGGAGATGGCTTTTTCGTAGAATTTCCATTTTACCCTTTTTCTTCGCTTTCCCCGCAAGAAACCCACAACCTTATATCCCTCACTGCTCATCTATTCACTCTCCAGTAGTGCTACTCTGTTCTCAGTGACAATGGATAACGCAGAACCTTCCTCTAATGGAAACATCCACACTGAGACTGAACCAAAGAAGGAGGGGAAGAAAGAATCGGTTTCATTGATGGGTTTGTTTAGCGCAGCAGATAAAGTTGATTGCTTTCTGATGTTTCTAGGCGGTTTAGGTGCGTGTACTCTTGGCGCTACGCTTCCTCTCTTCTTTGTGTTCTTCGGAGAAATGCTAGATTCTCTTGGCAATCTTTCTACAGATCCTAAAGCCATGTCTTCCCGCGTTTCCCAGGTTTCTTCAGAACCCGCCATCTATGAAAACATTTATGTTCTCGCTCTCTCTCTTGCTTTATGGCCATAACTACATGAAATTCGGTGATTTGTATTTTTATAGAATGCTCTGAGCTTGGTCTACTTAGGATTGGTCACTTTTGTATCAGCCTGGATCGGTACGTTACTAGCTATATTGACTGATCCGTTTGCATAGTGTTATCAAGTTGTAGCTGTAGTTTTCATGTTTTAGTTGAAATGGTTTTTTGGCAGGAGTTTCTTGTTGGATGCAAACAGGAGAAAGACAAACAGCTAGATTGCGTATAAACTATCTCAAATCAATCTTAGCAAAAGACATTACTTTCTTCGATACAGAAGCTAGAGATTCAAACCTCATTTACCATATCTCAAGCGATGCTATATTGGTTCAAGATGCAATTGGTGATAAGGTACCTTTTCTAATATATGAATCAATATGAAAGGAAGAAAAAAACATTTGAATGATACATGTTTTGTTTTGTATCAGACAGGCCATGTATTGCGGTATCTATCTCAGTTCGTCGCCGGATTTGTAATCGGTTTTTTGTCGGTATGGCAACTTACGCTGCTCACGTTAGCAGTAGTTCCACTGATAGCAATTGCAGGAGGAGGGTATGCTATAATCATGTCTACAATCTCAGAGAAGAGTGAAGCTGCTTATGCTGATGCAGGAAAAGTCGCAGAAGAGGTTTGCTTATATACTAAGGCTGACATTGTGTTAAAAAACCTATTTCTGTGTTTACTTGCAACCTAAATCTCTTCTTATTTAACTAGTAACACTTGGATTGACCCTGGGAACATAATTGTATATGGATGTTCAGGTTATTTCACAGGTGAGAACAGTGTATGCATTTGTAGGAGAAGAGAAGGCTGTAAACTCTTACTCAAATTCTCTCAAGAAAGCTCTAAGACTCTGTAAAAGAAGTGGTCTTGCTAAAGGCTTAGGAGTTGGATTAACATATAGCCTCTTGTTTTGTGCTTGGGCTTTGCTTTTGTGGTACGCTAGTCTTCTTGTACGCCACGGCAAAACCAACGGCGCAAAAGCCTTCACAACGATCCTCAATGTCATCTTTAGCGGATTGTAAGTCCAAAAACGATAACTTTTGCCTGATAGGTATCAGAGTTGTAACACAAATCATTTTGTTTGCATTTCTAGCGCCTTAGGTCAAGCTGCGCCTAGCTTATCCGCGATTTCCAAAGGCAGGGCTGCTGCTTCAAATATATTCAGGATGATAGGGAACAACAATCTTGAAGGTTCTGAAAGTTTAGACCACGGAACAACTTTGCAAAATGTTGCTGGGAAGATTGAGTTTCATCAAGTGTCTTTCGCTTATCCTTCCAGACCAAACATGGTTTTTGAGAATCTGAGCTTCACTATACGTTCAGGCAAGACTTTTGCATTTGTCGGTCCAAGCGGTTCAGGGAAAAGCACAATTATATCAATGGTTCAACGTTTCTATGAACCCAAGTCCGGGGAGATTCTCTTGGACGGGAGTGACATCAAGAGCTTGAAGTTGAAATGGTTGAGGGAACAGATGGGTTTAGTGAGTCAAGAACCAGCATTATTCGCCACGACCATCGCTTCCAATATTCTTCTCGGTAAAGAAAATGCGAATATGGATCAGATCGTTGAGGCTGCTAAAGGTACTTGGACAGTTGGAGATGCTAGCGTT
>KE154385.1:69281-101481 GCA_000411075.1 Sisymbrium irio | reverse complement strand
TTAAGCTTGAATGAATTTTGTTACAGTTTCTTTTGGAAGGGGAAACTAAAAAGTCTCATATATTACAGTTATTAGACGTGGTTTTAACAGTTTTAGTGACGTGGATATGTGTTTTACTGATGTGGTTTTTTTAATTAAAATTAATCTTAATTAAGGTAAAACTAATTAAGGGTGTCTTTCGTAATTTAATAATGGTGTCCAAACATTTGAACAATTTTAGAAAGTTTGATAGTACTCTAGTAATATATGCAAAGTTTGATAGGATTTGAGTAATTTTTCCTTAATATTTCGCCATATATCTCCGCAAAACAAGGCATCATAATAGGGTTTGGTCTTTACAGAATCCTTAAGTCATTATTACAAGAAATTGTACTCAGAGGTCATTTCTGGTTCCTTGCTTGACTATTTGGGTGGCTGCGGACTGTGGTGTTTATACTGGAAATTAGGAGATGTGTGTTTGCTGTTTTTTCTTACATTAAAAGATTAGGACTTATGAATTTTGCTGGATATGTGCACAGAAACGATGTTCTTCATGTCAAAAGTAAAACTCCATTTGGGTTTATGCCAAAATGCGATAGTTGGTCCAAATCTAATTTTGATCTCTTGTTATGAAAGATTGTTGACCAACGATCTACAAGATACACCCCTAGTAGCTGTACTTGTCTGCTTCTTACTTTTAATTTATGTTTGTTTTTATATTATCCATGATCTTTTGATGTACTGCTGCCAAAAGTTATTGATAGAAATTTTATTTCTTTGATACTAACTACTTATTCTTTTCTTTAAAGTTTCTTACGATCAACCTTTTAACAAAGACAACTTTCTTTATTAGTGGTTAGAAAACTTAACTTAAAAACTAAACAAAAAACTTTAATATTTTCTTATGCTTTCACCACAATTTTGATGATCATATATATATAGAATTAGAATATCCTTTTCCTAATCCTATTTCCTTCTTAGAATTAGACAACTTCATAATTTCCTTAGGATTACAATTCTTGCCTTATCTTAATCCTAATCAACTTGTTAGTCTTTATCTTAGGCTTCACGTAATTGTTGAAGATTATCCAACATTCTCTCCTTTAGCCTTCAACTTAGCTTGTGACAAGTCTTGAACTCCTATCAAGCTTCTTATCTCTCCGAAATTTGTCTTTGCCAATGCCTTGGTCAGTATATCAGCCTTTTGTTCAACTCCCGGTATGTGCTCAACTTCGACAATCTCCTTCTCGATGCACTCTCGTATGATGGTATTTTTTGTGAATGTGTTTACTCTTACCATGAATTACGGGATTCTTTGTGAGTGTGATCACTGACTTGTTGTCAATCCTTATGAGCACTTTTTCCGTTTTCCTTCCCTTGATCTCGGCTTGAAGATCTTGAAGCCATATTGCTTATTTAGCTGCTTCCATTGCGGCCATGAACTCGTCTTCACAAGATGAAAAAGCAACTGTGTCTTGCTTCTATGAACACCATGTAGTAGGTGACTCACCAAGGTCGAAGATGTGTCCTGTGGTACTTCTTCCATCATCTGGATCAATGTTGTGACTGCTATCACAAAATCCAATTATCTTCCTTGATCCTCCACGTTTAAACTTCAGTCCATATGATACACTTCCCTTTAAGTATCTTAGGATGTGTTTCATAATCTCTCCATGAGATTTTTGTGGACTCTGCATATACCGACTAGCTACTCCGGCTGAGAATGCTAAATCAGGTCATGTATGGATCAAGTATCTTAGATAGCCAACGTTTCTTCTAAAGCAAGTAGGATATATTTCTTCTTCCTGTTCTGCTTTAGAGACCTTTAATCCGAACTCCATTGGCTGGATTACAGTCTTCTAAGCCGGCTTCTTTTAAGATCCTCTTTGCATATGCTTC
This sequence comes from Sisymbrium irio, assembly GCA_000411075.1. Classification (NCBI taxonomy): domain Eukaryota; kingdom Viridiplantae; phylum Streptophyta; class Magnoliopsida; order Brassicales; family Brassicaceae; genus Sisymbrium; species Sisymbrium irio. Next base: position 99,603 of record KE154385.1, on the reverse strand, counting down.
TTGTTTGATCTCTATTCCATCTTCTCTTTTTCGTACTTCAATGCTGAGGTAGTATGTGAGCTTGCCGAGGTCTGACATCAAGAACTAAGATGCCTTTCCTTTCTTGAAGTCATTGATGATCTTAAGAGTATTTCCTGTTACAAATAAGTCATCGACATACAATGAGAAACATCCCTTTATCTTCTCTGCGATATATTGAGTTTTCTTTTAAGCACTTCTCAAATCTCATTCCTTTCAAGATTTGATCTAACTTTGTGTTACAGGCTCGGGGGGCTTGTCTTAGACCATACAAAGCTTTCAAAAGTTTGTAAACTTTGTGCTCTGCTCCTTTAACCTCAAATCCCTCTGGCTGTTCAATGTAGACATATTCTCTTAGCTCTCTGTATAGGAAAGCTGTCTTCACGTCTAAATGATGTATCTTCCACGAGTTTGATGCAGCTTCTGCAATCAATAGCCTTATGGTCTCTAGGCGTGCTACTGGTGCGAAAGTCTCTTTGAAATCAATGCCAGATATTTTGTACATATCCTTTTGCTACAAGTCTCGCTTTGAACTTGTTGATAGTACCATCTGCATTTTTCTTGATTTTGAAGATTCACTTGAGACCGATCACCTTTACTGCACTTGGTTTGTCAACAAGGAACCATGCCTTGTTCTTGTTGATGGAGTCAATCTCTTAACCACACGCTCTAGTCAAATTCATTGAGTTCTTCGCCTCCTTATAATTTCTTGGCTCATCGTTGATTGAAAGCAAGAGAATCTCACATTCTTCTTCTGCTTGAAGAACATAGTCTTCTAAGTGACGTGGTAATTTCACTTGTCGTGTTGAGCGTCGTAGTGAAACTATCTGAGCTGGCTGATTTTCAGCCTAGTTGTTCTGTTCTTGCTGGTCATCATCACCGGTCTTCTTGATCATGATCAGCCTCGTCGTTGTTGTTGTTCTCATTGAGGTTTTCTTCATCTGTGATTACAGGACCTGCTCCTGTATCTATAACTTCACCCCATCTCATATAAAACATCCCCGGATCCCTTCTTGGTCCATGAGTTGACTCATTCCAATTCCAGCTTTTCTTCTCATCAAATACAACATCACGACTTACAACTATTCTTCGTGTTGTTGGATTATACAAACTGTAGGTTTTGGATCCTGGATCGACTCCAAGGTGCAGTAGTGATTGTGATCTATCGCCAAGCTTCTTGAGGTGAGTTGATTCGATCTTTGCATATGCTCGACAACCAAACACTCGTAAGGCTTCTATGCCTGGTTTCCTTTTATGCAAACACTCATAAAGAGTCATGTTCTCAAGAGCTCTCGTTGGTATCCTATTAATCAAATAGGTTGAATGTCGAACTGCTTCTCCCCATAGATATTTAGGTACTTTCATAGCCTTGAGAGTGCTCCTTGTCATCTCCATTAAATGTCTGATTCCTTCTCTCTACTACACCGTTTTATTTTGGTGTATATGGTGCCGTTATGTGTCGTCGAATCACAGAACTCGTGAAACTCCATAGATGTGAACTCACCTCCCCTGTAACGTCTTTATTTCTTTGCCAAGGTCCTTTTCCACTGAGCTTTTAAACGCCTTAAAAACTTCCAAATGCATCACTTTTCTCTTTCATCAAGAAACTTCCAAACACATCACTCTTCTCTTTCATCAAGATAGACCACCTGCATCTTGAATAATCGTCTATTATAACAAAAATGTATTTGTGATGAGCGATGGTTGGTGGTGTGATTGGTCCACACAAGTCTGCGCGTAATAGCTCTAGTGGTTTTGATTCTCTGAATGTCGTCATCTTTGGGAAGCTCTGCCGAACTTGCTTTCTGACTAGACATGATTCACATATCTTAGTTTCATCATTTATTGTAGTTAGACCTTGCACCATCTCCTTTTTGCACATTGACTTGATTTTTTTGAAGTTTATGTGTCATAATCTCGCATGCCACTTCCATGTTCATCATCTAGTTTTGCATTTAGGCACATGGGTTGACCGATCTTCAAGTTTATCTTGTAAAGTCTGTTTGAAGATCGAGTTACTCTTACTAGTAATATTCCACTTGGATCATGAACGGTTAGAAAATCTCTCCTCATTCTTACATCACATCCCACCTCCGTAGCTTGTCCAAGATTAGGATGTTGCTCTTGAGATTTGGAATGTAGTAGATGTTCGTTACGATCTTTTGTTCTCCTGTCTTGCCTTGAAACATGATAGATCATATCCCTTCTATCTCCACGTAAGAACCATCTCCAAATTTCACCTTGTCTTTAATCTTCTCAATAAGCTCTGAGAAGTAGTGTCTTTGCAGTCTTTCAGGGCACACAGATGAGAAGTGTCCCGGTTTATCACATCGAAAGCAAATCAGCGTTGATATATCCTTTCTTTCCTTTCCTTTATCATTCTGATTTGTGGGTCTTTCTTGTGAGTTACTCCTTCCCCTTCCTTGTCCTGTAGATCCTCTGCCTCCTCTACCACGACTTCCTCCTCTGCCTCTTGATGATGTCATAGTATTTTGATATGAATTGGCGTATAAAAGCTTTCCTTGTGAATCCCTGTTTGCTTCTTCATCTAGGATTCTTTCTTCATATGCTTTTAGTCTCCCAATTATATCTTCAAACCCGGTACTCTTTAAGTCCAACACTTGCTCAAGAGAAGCAATTATGTGGGTGTACATGCTTCTGGGTAGGCTATTGAGAAATTTCGTCACTAACTTATTTTCATCAATAAGTTTTCCAAGTGAGGCTGATTTTGATGCAATCTCTGATAGTTTTCCCGCAAAACTATCTATTGTATCACTGTCTCTCATCTTAATTCTTTTGAATTCTGACACTAGGGTTTGGAGTCGAGCTTCTTTGACACGATCAGCTCCTAGGTTTCAAGCTTTGATCGCGTCCCATATCTCTTTTGATGTTTCTTGTTCACCAACTTTTGTAGAACAAGAGACTCCGGAATTTCTTGAAACAGCATACCTATTGCAATGTTGTTCTTGTCTACATAATCATAATCTGATCCCGGTTCGATTGTGTCCCACACCCTGTATATCTTCATTAGGAATTTCATTCTCATGGCCTAATCTGTATAGTTTATTGAGTTCAATATAGGACATTGAACTGGTGGCGGCGCCGTGTTGAAGTGTTGTCTTCTCCCATGGCTTAGATGCGACGTCAATACTCTCGTTAGGTCTTAGTATTGTGAGCTCTCTAGATCCGACTTGATCTTGGCTCTGATACCAAATAAAGTTTCTTAAGATCAAACTTTTAACAAAGACAACTTTCTTTATTAGTGTTTAGAAAACTTAACTCAAAAACTAAACACAAAGCTCTAATCTTTGATCACAACTTTGGTGATCATATATATAGAACTAGAATATCCTTTTCCTAATCCTATTTCCTTATCTTAGAATTAGACAACTTTCTAATTCCCTTAGGATTACAATTCTTGCCTTGTCTTAATCCTAACCAACTTTTTAATCTTTATCTTAGGCTTCAGGTAATTGTTGAAGATTATCCAACATTCTTGTTGAGCGCTCCCCTTTGCCGCGTGCTTTAAAGGTATGCATCTTGTGATTAAGCTTCATTATATTATCTTTTAATTTCACACTTAGTAACTTTGACTACTATTTCTCTTATTATTTCTTGAGATCATTATCTAGATGAAAAGACGACTCCTGGGACAGAGTCATCCTGATTATGCAGATACAGTGTATCATCTTGGAACGGTACTCATGTTTCATTTTTCTTGTTGCTTTAGTAATCTTTATAGCTCTTTAAACTTGTCATGAATGGAATGCCTCTTTTCTTTCTTGGTTAGAATATTCATCCACATAACCATGAAGTTTGTTCATCTATAAAGTATAGTGATATTTTACTCAACTATGATAACAATGTTGTGTTTATTATTATCGCCCTTATAATTGCCTCTCGCCCATTCAGATATGTGATGAATGAAATCTAATATCACACATCAAATCTGATATTGAAGTCTAATTCTATCGCCCATCGTATTTATTGTACCTTGGTTTTGTAATGTAGAATGGTGGTCAAGGAGAGTCAATGACATATATCAGGAGACTAAGGTATCTTTCTCAGGTTTTGTCGCCTTAAACTTTGCATCTGATTTGGTTGTTGCTTTTATTTCTTTCACTGCATTGATATGAACACAGCATGGACTGCACAAGATCCTCTTTGCATGAAAACCGCAGAACTTGTTGGCTAAAAAAATTGACAATTCTTAACATCTTTTTTTTTTAACTTTGTCGTCTGCTTCTCCAGGTATATATACGATCCAATCGTCTGGCTGAGGCTGAAAACATACATAGGGAACTATTGCACATGATAGAATTATCAAAGGTGTGGTTTTGTTTTTCTTAACTTTCATTTAGCTTATCCAACAGAATACTGTCCCTTTCTGTTTTGCAATATATTCTTTTTTTTCCTTGCAGTCTCCAACTTTCTATTCTAGCACAAAAGAGAAACGATTCAACTTCCTGATATTTCCATGATTGAATGGGCAAGTTTAAGTGCAATTAGAGAGGTCTATAATTGAAAAGATAGTATTTTTGTTAAACTGATCTTAGTTATGCTTCCGAACTGTCGGATGCATTTATGATTTATGAGCTAATTTGTTGTTTTTATGATTCTAGTTTATAGTTCTTAATGACTAGATTCTATTACAGGGATGGAACTCAATGGATGCAGTAATTGCAGCTGAAGCATTAGCGGTTACTTTACAGTTATCTGGGAAGCTTAGAGAAGCTCTAGAACTTTTTGAAAAGTGAGCACATAATATACTCTTGATCGGTTTATGAAAGTAATATGAGGATCCTCAAATCTATGGAACTAAAGCTTTATGCTTTTATGACAATTTTCTTGTTAGGTGTCTCAATACCCAAAAGAAGTTGCTTCCAGAAGGACATATTCAAATAGGTGGAAACTTGCTGCACATCGCGAAGACATTTATGCTTCAGGCTAATCAGTTGAGGGACAACAGTGAAGCTCTATCTAAACTAGAAAAAGCAAAGGATTATCTTGAAACCTCAGCTAGGTTGGTAACTATATATGTTTCTCTACTAGCTCTCTGGTCTCAGTATAAACTAATTATCTTTTCTCTTCACATAAAATAATGTAAAGTTTGTGGTGGAAACCAGGATAGCAAAAGATGTTCTGCTTAAGCTGAAAGACAATAAGAGCAAAGAGCAGAAACAAGGGAAATCCACTGAGACTCTAAGGAATTATGAACACGCGGCTTTAATCATATTGGTAAGTCTTGGTAGAAGCAACACTTATATTGGTACAACTGTGTTCTGATATCCTATGAACAATGTGTTTGGGACCGTTTCTTTTTCTTTGCAGCTACGATCTCTTGAGAGTCTTGCAGTTTTGGAGACGAGCAAAAATAAGATCCCGGAGGCAAAGGTTAGTACTGTAATACGTGATCTCAGAGCTGTCAAATTATTGTAGATTCAGACAGCTCATTGATGAAAAAGACCAGTTTCAAATTTGAGATGCGCTTCTCAAGTCGAAGCCATGTTCTAGACTTGACTTTATATTTGATGCTTTCTCTCTAAACAACAAATCTTGTGTAAACTGTTGACTCGTGACATTGCAGGTAAGGCATCCACATTCAGCTGAAGATGCACTTCTCCAATGTCTTTCAGCTTACAAAGAGGTAAAAAAGTTACAAAAAGGATTTTGAAAAATTATGTCCAGTATATCATGCATTCATGCTATATCATGCATTCATGCTATATAAAAAAATTATATGCTGTGATTCTTAATCTTCTGTCTGATTCTTATTTTTTCTCTCTATCTTTTTTGTTCTGTAGTTTGGTCGTGGAATTCAGCTACAAGATTCTCCTGAAGTAAAGTCTGAATACCTTTCGTGTCTCAAGCATCTCTCAGATTTATTAGCCAACAAAGAGACGACACTTAACTCAAAGGCAAGTCCTATTTCATTACCAGAGCTCAAGGAAGAAATTAGGCGTATTGAAATGGATATTGGTTCGCATAAGAAAGGCTAAAAGTGTTTTTTTTCTTCTTCTCAATAGAATCTTAAATCGAATAAAGGATTATATAGAGAATCCAACCGTTGAATACTTATCATGTTTTCCTTGCTAGAAGGATGAAAACTGACGTTTTCTTAACAGCAATATGTTCTTTCCGTGTAAAAGACACTTCAAAATCTAGAATAAAAGAAAGTGTCGGTTTATTTTAACCATCCTCCAATTCTTTAATCTACTTAATATAAGTTCAGTTTCGTTAAACCAATTACAAAGCAACAATATCCATTTAAAAGGATAATCTGCTCTTCTTTGCCTTTGCACTGTAATTTCCATTTACTTCTTCATTGGCTTCACAGTCTCCATTGTTCCCAACCTCTTCTTTATTTTTCCTCTTCTTTGTCTCTGAACTATCATTTCCATTTACTTTTTCTTCAGTTTCACAGTCTCCACTGATCTACTTCTCTCAGAAGGGAGGATGCATTCCCTTTTTGTACTATATCTACTTTTCATCCAGATGATAAAGCAAAATAAAATAAAAAGATGTCAGAAGAGAAATGTTATGAAGATTTTACTCAAATCGATTATACAAGAAATCAAAAGCTTTAAAGAACTGCACTTACCACCGGATGTGGTGGGCTAGTGGTTAAGCGCAGGGGTTGGTCCTGTTGTACTCTTAGTTTGATCCCCGGTTAAGAGGGATGCTTTACGCTGTGTTATTGGTATTAACAAAGGCTGGTTCCGGGCCGTGGAGGTGGATTAAGGCCCAAAGCCCAACCACCTCCTAATTAACAAAAAAAAAAAAACTGCACTTCTTTATTAATTTAGAAAACTTATCACAAAAACTAAATCTCTCTTGAAGTCTTTTAAAACATCTCTCTACATAACTTTTTATATAGACCTAGGCAACATCCTAAACCTATTGGAATTACAAACCAATTTACATATTTGTAAAACCTATTTTCTTTTTCTTTATTTCCCTAAAATAATTTTTTTTCTGAGGGAACTTGTCGTTCAAGTTCTGGAATTATCCAACATTCACCCCCGTAATTCCAACTTGAATTCTGTGGGCTTTGATTGCTTGTACTCCTATCAGGTTTCTCAGAGCATCTCCTCTAGAGGAAAATCATCTCCAACCCACCTCTATTTTTAGCTCTAAATGCTATTATAGAGGAAAATCATCTTTAACTCATCTCTATTTGTTCCTCTAAAGTATAGATCTTTACTCTTTCCTCTATATTTAAATGATCGCTTTCCTTTTTCTCTATAATAGAGTTATACTTTTTTATTTACAAAACAGTCCTTTATTTTAAAAATTTATAACTGTGACTAAAATAAATAAGTTTTGTGTTTACTACGTACAGTTTCTTTTCTTAAAATTTCATGTATGTTTTAGATAATTTTTTTTTGTTATCATCTAAGATGATCTTAATTTAAATAATACTATAAATTTTATGAAAATTTTATAAACAATCTAATAAAATGATTAAATTGCAAATTTTACAAATAAAAGATATTAATATAAAATAAAAATAGTTTTAGAGGAAAAAATAGAGGAATACATTGGAGTGAAACACTCCTCTATTATAGCATTCCTCTATTTTAGAGGCAAAAATAAAGAAATACATTGGAGATGGTCTCATAATGGAGTCCAGCTCAGTTATTATAGCTTCGACTGATTCTCGCAGATTCTTAGCCTCATAGTAGTTCTCCGGTTGTCCATCAATGGTTAACAAGAGTTTTTCACCTTCTACCTCAGCTAGTAGAATGTTATCATCGAGATATCTTGGCTTGTTGATTGTACGACCATACCTTGTCACGATTTGTTGATTCTCTGCTGCTCCGCCATTATCAACCTCATCCTTTTCTTCATGTTGGTTTATAGGTTCAGGATCTTCTTGATGATCATCGTTGATGTTATGATCATCACCATGTTCATTTCCATCTTCTATAAAACCTCCGAGAGACGGCTTAAAAATACCAGGCTCTCCCTTGGTTTGTGTTGATGGAGAAGACCAATTCCAAGCTTTCTTCTCGTCAAATCTAACATCTCTATTTACAATCACCTTCCTTGTGTTTGGATCATAGAGACAATACGCCTTGGAAACCTCGATCTATCATCTAACTTCTTTAGATACGGTGTCATGTTCTTTGCAGAAACAACACAACCAAAAACACTTAAGTGTTCTATGTTTAGTTTCTTGGCTTTAAAACATTCATACGGTGTCGGACCGTTTAATGCTTTTGTCGAAACTCTGTTGATGAGATACATTGAATGACATACGGCTTCTCCCCACATATCATTTGGGATTTTCATTGTTTTAAGCAAACTTCTTGTCATCTCCATCAAGGTTCTGTTTCTTCTTTCGACTACACCATTCTTCTGCGGTGTATACGGTGCAGTTAGATGTCTATTAACTCCATTTTCTTTGCAAAACGAGTTGAATTCGCCTGAGGTAAATTCTCCTCCTCTATTGGTGTGAAAGGTTTTGATCGTCTTTCCTGTGTGCTTCTCCACAAGATCTTTAAACCTTTTGAACCGATCGAACGTCTCACTCTTCTCCTTTAGTAACATGGTAAACATGTATCTCGAGATGTCGTCTATCAATACAAAAACGTACCAGTTGCTTTCAAGAGATGGTGGTGTGATAGGTCCGCATAAGTCTCCGTGAATCACCTCCAAGGCTTGAGTTGCACGGTATGACGCTTTGATTGGGAACGAGTTTCTCGTTTGCTTCCCAACTAAACATGCATTGCATGCATTCTTCTCTGGTGTGATCTGGGGAATTCCAACGACCATATCTTTTCTCACCATGTTTCTCAGAATGTCATCACTTATATGACCTAGCCGTGCATGCCAAGTCGTTACATCATCATCGTTTTGTATTTGTAAACACTTTGGAAAACTGACTTCCATTGGTGTTTTGTAGAGACGATTTGGTGATCTTACAACTCGTACTAGCAACTTGCCTTGTGGATTTCTCAACGTCAAAGCTGCTCATTTCATGTTATCTTCACATCCATACTCTGTTGCTTTTCCGAGACTGATGATATGGTGTTTCAAATCTGGTATGTAGTAGATGTCTTTGAATGCTCTTTTTTCACCGGTCTTGCCTACAAAGACAATGATACCTTTTCCCACGATATTAACATTGGACCCATCACCAAGCTTTAACTTTCCTTTTATCTTCTCATCAAGACTTGAAAAGAATTCTATGTTCCCCGTCATATGGTTGCTTGCTCCATTATCAAAATACCAAATACTGTCATTAATGGTATCATACTTTTTTAAGAACACTTTATCTTTGTTTAAGAACACCACTACATGAACATAAAGAGTCTCTTCTTTTTGAGTCTCGTTTAAGTTTTTTTCTTGATGTTCAATCGGTCTCTCAGGACACTTTGCTACGAAGTGACCAGGCTTCTCCTTGGTTTTGGCTGTTGAACCTCCCTCGTTCTCTGCCTCTACCTCTACCGGAGCTGTTGTTGCCCTGATTTCTTCTTCCATAACCTCCACGGCCACTTCCTCCTCTTCCTCTGGCTCCTCCTCGAGAGTTTCCGTAGCCTCTGCGGTTATTGTTAGAGTTAGAAAACATAAGTTTTCCTTGGTCCTCACTAGGTTTGATTCGTCTTACACGCTCTTCATACGCCTTCCCTACTATGTCATCAAATCCTATTTGTTTTAGGTCCACGACTAGATCAAGAGAGGCAACAATTTGTATGAAATTCTCTGGAAGTCCCTTTAAAAATTTCTTCACAAGTTTTGTTTCGTTTATGATTTCTCCAAAAGCGGCTGATTGAGCTGCAATCCCTGAGATCGTATCCAAAAAATCATTAACTGTGTCATCGTCATTCATGGTTAGCTTGTCAAGCTCCACCATCAGGGTTTGTAATCTCGCCTCCTTTACTCAGTCTGCACCCTGGTGACGAGATTTGATAGCATATCATATGCCTTTTGCAGAGTTTTGTTCTCCTACTTGCAAGATAACTGTCTCAGGAATAGATTGGAACAATAGTGCTGTCGCCACATCGTTCTTCTTTTGATCCTCAGTTCCTGGATCGATTGTTTTCCATACTTCACTTACGCAAAGAGTAATCTTCATCCTCATCACCCAAACTGTATAGTTTATCGATGTTAGCATCAGACATTGGATTGATGGAGCTCAAGGGTCCTTCGTTCGCGGCGGTGGTACTTGTGGAGCATCTCCCATGTCTGGCTTGCTTCACCTACCAAATTCGCCCTTTGTTGATCGAGTCTTTCAACCTAAAGGCTCTGATACCAATTCAAATCGATTATACAAGAAATCAAAAACTTTACAGAACTGCACTTCTTTATTGATTTAGAAAACTTTATTACAAAAACTAAATCTCTCTTGAAATCTTTTAAAACATCTCTCTACATAGAAATTTTTATATAAACCTAGGCAACATCCTAAACCTATTGGAATTACAAACCAATTTCCATTTTTGTAAAACCTATTTTCCTTTTCTTTATTTCCCTAAGAACTTCATTTTTCTAAGGAAACTTGTTCCTCAAGTTCTGGAATTACCCAACATTTACTTGATACTTAAAAGGAGAGAGAGATTTGTAATTACCATCATCATCATATATGGCTTTAGAAAACATTTCCTCATCACATCCCATGTCATTTACATTGGACTTCGAACAACCAGCTTCAGAGTTATTCTATACAAACAAACAAAAGAGGAATCAGAAATATATGTCTAAAAATTAAGATCCAAAACTATAACGACAGAAGCGTGTGGAAACTGCAAATAATATGAAAAAGCAAAAGATTAGAAACTCAACTGTGTAGTTGAAGATAGAATCAATAACAACCGACGTATCACCACTTTTTTTTTCTTAGTCTATGCAATATCACCTCCATTTGGTCCTGTAAAAATAAATGAATCACATTTATTGATAAGTTTAATAAGCATATAATGCAAATAGAAATTGAATTTAAGAGGAAACTGCCTCACCATATAATCACTTTTGTTTTCTTGGCCTTCATAATCTCCATAATTCACTCCACATTCTTTTATCATCCATTTGTCTCTTTCAATAGAAAATTCAAATAAAAGATTGTGCGAAGTCACATCTGCCACAAATTCACAGACGTACAAATGATCTGTTATTGGATAGCTGAATCTTCTTTCGTCCAAAATATTTTTGAGATTATCTTTGTCCGTGATCGATAGAGATAGGTTTACGCTATCTTCAGTCATATTTTCAAAGATATCTTTAAAGAGATTTTCAAAGGTATACTTCTCAATGGTATTCTTCTCAATGGTATTCTCCTTGACACGATTTTCAATGTCATTCTCACTACCGAGCAAAATGCAAATCTTAAATTCCAAGGTAGAAGGTAATTGCCTTTGGTTCAACTTCAGTATTAAGGAATCTCCGTTAGCTCGATGAGTGAAGCAGAGAGGGATTTCTTTACCGGGTAAGACCTGGATGCCAACATTCCCGGATTTCTTCTGGATGATGAGATCTCTTGCATCTTCATTCAGCCTGAAGCAGTTACCAAAGTCGAGACGAATATATAAATTGCTCAAGGAGCAATCTAGTCTCTCTAGAGACTCACAATTTAACACGTTTAGATAAATCAAAGATTTCGGAAGCTGTGGGAGCGATAAGAGCTTTTTGCATCCCTTAAGTGTAAGATCATAAAGACGATCCCATGTTCTGATTGATGAAGGCACTTCTTCTATTGCAGTTCCACTGAGATCGAGATCTCTTACGTTTGTTGAGATCTCAGGAAAAACTTTTAACGATGAGCAGCCTCCAAGATCAAGACTATACAGAGATTTCAAATTGAAATTGACCGGAAGAACCTCTAATTTTGAGCATCTTTTCAAAGTAAGGGATTCTAGTTTGTGAAGGTTTCCAATAGAGGCCGGGACTTCCACTAAACTTGAGCATCCACTAAAATCTAATGTTTGGAGATCAGTTGCATTTCCAATATAGAAAGGTAGCTCCACCAGACTTGAACAATCCGTGAGATCTAACTTTTGGAGATTAATTATTGTATTTCCAATAGAAGAAGGAAGCTTCATCAGACTAGAGCAATCACGGAGGTTTAATTCTTGGAGATTAGTAGCATACCGGATGGAGGAAGGGAGCTTAACAAGACTTGAGCATCCACGTAGTATTAATTCTTGTAGACTAATGGCAGTAGAAAGATTAGGAAGCTTCTTCAAATTGCTAGAAAAACTCAAATCCATCCACTTGAGATTTTCAAGCGACTGTACAAACAAATAACACATACATACAGTTAATTAGCACTTTGACACATCAAAAGGATTCACGTAGAAGAAAAAAATATCAGATTTTCATTCTATTAGTAGTTAATTAAAAAAAAAAGGATACGCCTAAAAAAAAATATATCAGATTTTCATGCTTTATTAGTATGTAATCAAAACTAAAAAAGCAGAATGGCAAGCTCAGTCTATTTTTCTTTCAGGTTAAATAATTGTGCATATCTGAGTCCTGACTAATGATGATAACCCTACAAAAGAAAACATACTATAGATTCTACATAAAATTGAAAAACAATATCAATAAAAAGTACTTACTTTATTTCCTTTCCACAACTTCTCAAGTTTGCTCTGACGCATTGTTAATTCCACAAGGAACTTCACGCTGACAGGAGAAGGCAAACATGTCATCGGAAAATAAGACCAATCTAGTAATTGAATTTTTGGAGAAAGATAGCTCAGACCATACGACAGAGACTGGTCGTCTACTTTTAAGAATTGGAGATTAGACATTCCTTCAAACGTTTTCTCATTTATATTTAATTTATACGGAAACCCTGGAAATATACAGAAGCATGTGACACTTCCACGACCCTGGAAAAAAGAGCCAATAAAAAAAAGTAGAGATGATCATTTATCAAATAAACTCAAATAAACTCTAATAAACGCTAAGGGGAAAACTTACTGCTACATCACGAATGTCCTTCAACAACTGTTTACAATGAATATCTCTACCGAGCTGGAAAAATAGATCATGCATTCTTACCCAGGTGCCGATTTTTATAGATATGAAAGATTTCTCATATAAGTCGTGAAGCCGTTGCCTCACATCCGGAAACTTCTCTTCAAGATGCTCAACCACTACCTCAATGTTTCCCCAAGGGAAGAAACATGCTATATGAAGAAATAAATCTTGATCTTCATCGTCTAAGGCATCATAACTGAACTTCAAAATGCTCTCAGTTTCTCTATCAAGGCGCCTTAACCTTGGTAGTGTCTTTGTCCACTCGTCTTTGGACCTTCCTCGAAAGTGGGAGCCCATAACCTTTAGCGCTAGAGGGAGATGACCGACAAGCCGTGTAACTTCCCGAGCAAGCTCCGCGAAACCATCTTTAGGGTAGTTCTGACCAAAAGCATACATGCAGAACATTTGAAAAGCCTTATCAGTTGTTGGGAAATCTACTTCGTAAATATCGGTGATCCCATATCTCCTTAAAACACTTTGATCTTCTGTTGTGATGACAATTCGACTTCCAGGACCAAACCACTGGTTATTTTCGGCCAAGGCAACTAGTTGTGCTAACCGGTCCACATCATCAAGAACAAGAAACACTTTCTTGCCTTTCAACCTATCTTGTGCGACTCCTAAATGAGTGATCACCATATCTTTTTGATTGAGCATCTGAGACAGCATGTTGCTCTGTAGTTGTAATTGTGCATTGTATTCATTGAGACACGGTCGTGGATAGTTTAATTTGATATCCCCCATGATTGCACTCAGTTGGAACCTGCTAGATATTTGGTTAAACAGACCTCTAGCAATGGTGCTCTTACCAATCCCAAGAGGACCCCAAATCCCAATCATCCTCACCTCATCCAAATCTAGGCGTAGCAATGATTCCAACCTTCGCATATGAGCTCTCATCCCAATATAAAGATCCAAATCTCGGGATGGGGCAGCAATATTCAACTTGTTTGAAATATCAGAGGCTATGTTTTCGATCATTTCCGCTTCATCAACCCTAACAAAGACAGAGATCAATATATACATCATGTTAATAAATAACAACGTCGAAGTCGCATACCCTTTTGAAAGGTGGCTGCATATATTTTTTAGAAATACTTAAAACAAGTGGAAATCAGGATAGGACGAACCACTTTGTTGAATGGTAACCGGCAATAGTGGCAACACCCTCCAAAGCTTTTGTCCATGCCTCAATCCTCTCCTTGGTTTTTCCTTTACAGGTTTCTTCAAAAACCTTCCCAAACTCTCCTTTCTGCTTCTTGACATGAGTTGGATCTACTTTATAAAAAATGGTCATCACCGTCTGACCAGATGTTTCTCTGCAGCTCATGATCTCCACAAGCTCGTCAAGACACCACGACGAAGAAGCGTATCTTTGGGAGAGCAAGACGATCGCAATCTTAGCTCCTCTGATGGCCCGTTTAAGTTCAGGACCGATGGATTCTCCTGTTTTGATCCCGTTATCGACGAACATGTTGATTCCTTTGTTTCTGAACTCCTTCAAAACGTGACTGAGAAAAGTTGTGCGGACATCTGGCCCGTGGAAGCTTGGAAAGACATCGTGTTCCCCGTTTAGAGACAAAGAAGATGAACAAACCGAAAGAGATAAAGAGGACGAAGAAGCCATTACTAGGATTGATAGAAAACCTTTAAAGCTCACAGATCTGTTTTTAGAGCAGTAGTGCGCGTAAATACCAACAAAGTTTTAGGGTTGACTTTGCTAAACACCCCTTCTTTTTTGAATCCCACATTCTAACCTCCATACTTTTGGTCTTATCACTAACCCCCAGACTATATAATCTTTTGTATGTAGTATATTATTTGAGAAACACATTTATATAAATTCTTGAAAAAGGTTTAATGTTTACGACATGTCACTGGTGTTCTTTAAAAAAAAAAAATATTCACGTAATGTAACGAGGAAAACTTGTTTTGAGGTGGAAACCAAGATAGCAAACGATGTTCTGCTTAAGATCAAACACGGAAAATCTAAGGAATTATGAACAATTATATAGGTGTATTTTTGTTCGGGTTTCCAAAGAACAATGTGTTTGGACTTTTCTTTTTCTTTGCAGCTATGATCTAGATCTCTTGAGAGTTTTGCATGTTTGGAGACGAGCAAAAATGAGTTCTGCCTCATTGACGGATCTTGCAGGTTAGTACTGTCACACGTGATCTCAGAGTATATAGATTGGATGGTTTTCATTAGAGTCTCTACATTTTAAAAAAAATTTGATAAACTAATATACAACTGATTTGAGACTCTTTCCAAAACTCTTTTTTTTTTCAACTTCTTTCCACCTTTTGAGATATTCTTATAAATTGAAAAATATTATATCTCTATTCTATTTACACAAAAGTCTGTTTGATGATAAAATTATGTGACTTACAAAAAATACCAGTGATATATTAATTTTTATTAATGCTAATTTAGGCCACATATATGTAGATTTTAATAGATTTTATATAATTAATCACATGTGATCATATAGAGATTAATTACAATAAATAAAAATATATTAATTAGATATGTATCCAAACAATTTAAATAGTAGATCTCATTTCTATGATTAATTAATATATATATATATATATAATAAATTATAAATCTTTTTTATAAGCCACAAAATCAAAATTTGGTAAATATATATAGAAAAATAACATAAAATATATTTAGTAAATGTATACATAGAGTAACATAAATATATTTTGTATATTTAGTTTGATATATATTTATTCACATAATGAGATATATTTATGTTTTTATAATTGTGGATTTTTATAGTTGTTTTATTAAAATATGTAAAATAGTTAGACAATTCTAAAAAGGATTAAAAAAACTAATTATATTATTTTAATTATAAATCACTTAAAAATAAGTAAGAGACAATAAATTTGATAGATGGAGTATCATATTTTAACTTTACTAAATATATATAAAATAAAAAATTTAATTAAAAATATTAGAAGATAAAATAAAAACTAATAGAATAAACTATATAATTTCATCATTTAAAAGTAAAACTATTATTATATCTCAAATTATAGTTTCTTTTAAAATATACTTTTAATAAGTATAAAAACAAAAATAACCTAAAAATATCATCTTATCTCATAAGATATTGAAACTATCAAATATATCTATTAAATAAAAAAGCTATTAGCATATCTAAATTTTAAATTTACAAAAAGAACTGTACATAAAAAAGACGGGATCTAGTCTACTATATTGTTAATGAATAATAAAATTAAATTAGGTGACATATAATTTTTGATTTTCATGTAATCGATTAGGCTTTGAAAATTATGATGTCAGATAAATACATATCACAATGGTCCAACTGAAATCCAAATACAGATTAATATATCTATCTTTAACATTATTTAAATAGATAACTTCTCAACCCATGATGGGTTTGTTCCAGGGTTTTTCTCCTTTACAACCACGATCATCTTCGTAAACAATCTCAATTTCTGTAATTTAAATGACCACCCAAATTAATTTTTCTCATCACTTTATCATTTTAAAAGTTCTAATTTCGTCTCTTTGCTAAATTGTTCCAACAACCATCTCGAACTCTTCACTGATTAGTGGTGCAGGAGATTTCATATTACAGTTGTTTAGCCAAAAAAAAAAAATGATACAGTTTTAAGTTTTAACAGTTTTGAATTCCTTTTACTTATGTCCAGTAGAGGAATTGCTTTAACATATCTTTGGTAAACCAAACTGGCTCGGCTCAAATTGTTAAATTTGGATTAATTCTGAACTTCCAACTAAAAAAAAAAATTGCAATTAGTAGATTGGTAGATTGGCCCTAACCTTTTATATATTATTATTAGTATCTTCAAACTTCCATGTGGGACTTGGATTGTATCCAACAATATCCCCTTCAAGCCAAGGACCACATAATCCCTTTGGCTTTCATGTTTGATGAGGCATCTTAACATGCCTCTTCGAGATGCTAACTCCATCTCGAATATGATCCCTCCACACACCGATCGATCCCTACTTGGACCGATAATAAACCCCTTCTTGGGCCTTCTTTCTCGGGCCTCTCTTACTCGGGTTACACAAGGCATGTCCAAATCCACTTTTTCTAGGTCCACCAAACTCTTTAAACCTTGGACTCTGATACCATGTTAAATTTGGGTTAATTCTGGGTTTCCAACTAAAAACTAATTGACAGTTAGTAGATTTGTAGTTTGCCACTAACCATTTATATATTATTATTAGTTTTTTCAAATTTCCGATTTGGGACTTGGATTGTATCCAACACAAATCAAAGTTCAAGAAACTGAGAAAATCGTTTCATCTCTCGACAAATCAAAGAATATCATCTCTCTTCTTCTTTCTTTGTATGTTCTCTGTTTCTTCTCTGATATGTAAGAATGGCTTTGATTTTTGATGGTAATGAATAAAAATTATAAACAAAATCAAATGACAAGAAGTATATTGGTCTGTCTGGTTTGTTGTGAAATGTTTATTTTTTTTGTTTTATTGGGTTTTTTAATCTATATCAGTTTTTTGGATTGGAATTAAAATCGAAATAGAATAAAGAAAATGTGAGAAGAGAAGAAGAGATTTTGAACTCAGATCGATGAACATAAGAAAAGAGACTCCAATTTACCAAAAACCTCTCAACCCAAGTATGTTAGATAAAAACATAATATGTCCATTAATCATAATTTTAAACTGTAAATTTAATTTTATAAAAAAATACAAAATGTTTGTAATTTATTAGATTCCATATCACATTTCCAAATTTATATAGAGATAATTACTAGAAGAGTATCAATTTTCTTGTATATTACTAAACTAGTCTTCTAAATTTTGAGAAATGGAAAAATGGTAAAAATTAGGTTTTCAATTATATTACGGTTATGCCATTTTTGAATTTAAAAAAAAAAAAATTCAACATCAGAATAATCTAAATCATCTCTCTCTCATTTCGGAAAAAAAAAACTCAAATTCTTATTTCTCCACGACGGCGATTTGAAGTCGTCTTTTCTTCCGACGGTAAGTTTTCCGTGCTTCTTTCTTCCTCCACCGAATCTCTTGTTATCTCCTCCTTCTTCGAGCTCTATATTCCTTTTTTATTATCAAAATGGTTTTTTTTCACTTGTCTGGTTAAAGTATGTTGAAACCTTATTAAAATTCTTGGATTTCGACAAATATTTAGGTTTCTGGAAGCATATTGACGATTCCGGTGACCACAATGCCAAATTCGACAACCACATCGAGTATTTTGATATCTCGTGTGGTGGTAGATTTAATTGTAAGTGATGGTAGACTTATTATGGATAACAGTAGACGGCGGCGGCGGCGGCTGGAGAATTTATTGTAGGTTAAAAACCATAGAATGAAGAAGATGAAAATATTATCATTATGCCATTAGTGAAAAAATCACAACGGTAGACTTATTTGGATGTGATGATAGACTTTTTGGTTTTTATGCTAGAATTATTTTGGTTTTGATGGTAGACTTATTTTGATTTTTGATGGTATACTTATTATATTATAATAGATTACGACGGCTAGAGGGAAAAATTGCAGGTCAAAAACCCTAGAACAAAGAAGATGAAACAAATTACCATTATGCCATTAATGAAAAAATCACAATGGTAGACTTATTTGGATGTGATGATAGACTTATTTTGGTTTTGATGGTATACTTATTTTGTTTTTTTTATGGTAGACTTATTATGTGATAATAGATGTCGGCGGCTGGAGGGAAAAATTGCAGGTCGAAAACCCTAGAACGAAGAAGATGAAACAAATTATAATTATGTCATTAATGAAAAAATCATAATAGTAAATTTATTTGCATGTGATGGTAGATTTATTATTATATGATGCTAGATTTAATGGTTATTGACTTAATGGTGACTTTATTATATGGTGATAGACTTATTTAAATAAATTATTGATGGTCATATACATGATGTTAGATTTTTAATTTTTGATTTTTGATTTTGTCGGTATCAGGGAGTAACCATTCATCTTCTCCAATAGATTTTGTAGATTTCATTAGTGGAGAAAGATTTCTTACGGTTTAAACTACCTAATACACATGTTCAAAAACGCAAAAACAGATGAATTATGTGACTAGAGTACATGACGGCGGCTGGAAAAATATTACAGATTGAAAACCCTAGAACAGATGAAACAAATTATGATATTAATCAAAATGTGTTGCACGATAGACTTATTTGAATGTGATGGTATATTTATCCATATATAGCGATAGATTTATTAGTGGTTGTAGATGTGATGATAGATTTTTGATTTTTTTTGGTTTTAGGTTGTAATTGTTCATCTCGTAGATAAATTTAAAAGTGATGATAGATTTGTTTGTTATGTGATGTTATATTTATTGTCAAATGACGATAGACTTATTGATGTTTTGTTGTAATGTATTTTATGTATAACCTTAATGTTAAAAAGTGAATGTAATAATATATGATCATAAAGCATTAAGAAATTGAAGGAAAAAAAACAGATTAATATTGTTAATGCTATTACCTTAGCTAAATTTTTTAAATAAATTATCAAATAGTCTTATCAATAAAAAATCAAATAGTCTTAGTAACAACAATTCAAATAATCTTAATAAACGTTTAAATTTAGTAATAAATAATTTTATTTTTTTCAATTTTGACAAAGTATATTCGTTTTAATAATAAGAGATTTATCATTTTAATGATGATAGACTTATAATCTAATGATGCTAGACTTATATAGATCCGCGTTTGAAAACAGTGTTTTGCGTTAGAAATTCATCCAAGTAAGAAATAAGTCATAAATATATAAGTATGCCACCATACTCTATTATTATCAAATAAATTTACCACCATAGCCATAATAAGTCTATCAATTTCAGCATGTTTGAGTAAAACTGAAAAGATTACATAAATTTATCGTAATAAGAAAAAAGTCTACCACATCTTTATAAGTCTATTATCACTAAATATATATCTACCAAAACATACATTTGTAAACAAATCTACCATCAAAGAAAATTAATCTATCACAAGCCTTTAAGTCTACCTTCACTAAAATAAATATATCATCTCTATGTATAAAAATAAGTCTACCACCATTAAGAATAAATCTATCACTCTAAATTAAGTCTACCGTCAAGTAAAAATAAATATACCATTCAGATCAATAAGTATATCATTCGACAAATAAGTCTACCATTCCAAAACAAATCTATCCTCATATCAAAATAAATCTACCATTCCCAAATATATCTACCGCAACGTACAAATAAGTCTATCAAAATAAGTCTATCGGTTACCTACTAAGTCTACGGACTGGAAAATAAATCTACAGCCTCAAAATAAGTCTATATGAAAAGAAAGTTAGACTTATTCGGTTTTTCGCAAATTTTTGAGAAATTCATTAATGACATTTTCGATATTACGGTTTTTGTCAACACATGCATAAAATGTACAAAACACTCTTTTAATAGTTACCAAATATTGGTACTACTTAGATCATTTTCCAACTTTTAAAGACTATTTTAATAAATATTCCATTTATATATAGTAAATATGTTCTTACCCATATGTAGTAGTACGGGAAAAATTCTAGTATATATAAATGTAAAATTAACTTTTATTTTCGATGACACATCATCATCCTACTCTTCACTCATTCTCTCATTTTTATTTAAATCAATCTTTATTTATTATTACATTTATATTTCTTCATTAAAAACCAAAATCTCATTTCAACAAACTAGAATAATTAAGGAATGTGGATGCTGTGGGAGCGACAAGAGCTTTTTGCATCCCTTAAGTACAAGTTTATAAAGACCTTACCATGTTCTGATTAATGAAGGCACTTCTTCTATAGCAGTTCCACTGAGATTGAGATAGCTTATATTTGTCGAGATCTCAGGAAAAAGACTTTAATAATGAGCAGACACTAAGATCAAATATACCCAGAGATTTTAATTTGACATTGACCTGAAGAACCTCCAATTTGGAGCATCTATTCAAAGAAAAGAATTCTAGTTTGTGAAGGTTTCCAAAAGAGTCTGAGACTTCCACTAAACTTGAGCATCCACTAAACTCTATTGTTTGGAAATCAGTTGCATTTCCAATAGAAGAATGTAGCCTTACCAGACTCGAACAACCACTAAATTCAAAGCCATAACAATGAGATATACTCAGCTGAAAAGAATGTGTAACTCCACCAGACTTGAACAACCCGTGAGATCTAACACTTGGAGATTAATTATTGTACTCTCAATAGAAGCTGGAAGCTTCATCAGACTAGAGCAATCACTGAGATCTAATTCTTCGAGATTAGTTGCATTCCTGATAGAGGAAGGAAGCTTAACAAGACTTGAGCATCCATGTAGTTTTAATGTTTTTAGACGAATGGCAGTAGAAAGATTAGGAAGCTTCTTCAAGTTGCGGGAAAAACTCAAATCCATCCACTTGAGATTTTCTAGTGACTGTACAAACAATTAACACATACATACGCTTAATTAGCACTTTGACACATAAAAAAGCTACGCATAGAAGAAAAAATCAGATTTTTGTGTTACTGGTATTTAATCAAAATAAAAGGCAGAGTGGCAAGATGAGTCTATTTTTCTTTCAAGTTAAATAATAATGCAAATTTGACCAAAAAATAGTAATGATAACTCTATGAAATTGAAAAACCATATCAATAAAACTTCTATACTATTATTAAAACATGAAATTTTTTAGAAAAATATGTATCCATGTGTTATAGTACAAGTTTTGCCATTGAATATCAATGATTATACTCTAAATTAATTAAGGGTAATTACGAAAACTAACTTTATCTCTACTAAACATGTGTCCAAACACTATCACTATTAAACATGTATCCAAACAATTAGAAAAAGAGAAATACCCAAAATAAACTAATTTTGAGATTTATGACCAAAATGTTTCATTAAATAAAATTAAGACTAGTTTTCCATTCCTTCCTACATATTCATTAAGTAAATAAAAAATAAAATAATATTTTTATCATTCACTAAAATAATAAAAAATAAACTATAAGTAAAACTATTCAAAATTATCTTTTCAAATTTTTTTTTTCCATAATTGTGAAAAAGTATTTTTTTGAGATTTTTTTTTTACTTTTCTAAATATATGTAAATTTTTCATAAATATTTTATAAGTCTTATATGATCTTTCAAGAATGTGACATTTCATGATTGATCAAATACAAATTTAGAAAAAAATTCTAAACTTTTAGGAATACTTTACTGAAACTAATTACATTTTTTATGTATTAGTTGTTGGTTTTTACACGAATTTTTTAGTATTTTAAAGTGTCTTACTGAAAATAGTATAGAATTTACTGAAATATTAATAAAATATAAATTTAGAAAAAGCTTCGTAAATATATTGTAGACCTTAATCAAAATATTTGAAACATTATTTTGAAACATTGCTGAAATGTTAGAAAACTTATTGAAAACATTATTACAATATTCAATCTAGGTGGTATGTCTCACTTATTTTTTATTTATAAAGCTATTACTGAAATCCCCATTTAAAATTCTAACTTTTTTTTTTGTATTAAGCAAGAGTTTCCTGAAAATATTGTAGACCTTACTAAAAACGTTACAACAATATCCAATCTAGATTGTATGTCTTATTTATTGTTTATTTAGAAAGTTATTACTGAAATATTAACTTAAATTCAAACTTATTTTCCACTAGCTTAAAAAAATTGAAATATTTTGGATCGGTTTACATATTTTTAGAAAAATATTATTAAAAATAGCTTCAAATGCATAAGACTATCTTCCTAGAATTTTAGGAAGACTATATTAATATCTATGACAATTTTACATATTTTATTCGCTAAATAGTTTTTGAAAAAAAAACCTCATTTAAAAAAATATTATAAACATTATTTACATATTGAAATAAACCATAAAAATAGGCTTAACATACAAAAATACTGTCTTTAAATTTTAGGAAACAAATAAAAATATTTTGAAATAGTTACATATATTGACGAAAGGGTTCGTAAAAAAAATATTTGAATTTTAAAAAAAAAATATCGAAAGAAAAATAAAATTTAATAAAAATGTAAGTGAAATTAGATAATATTTTTATCTCTATAATATTAAAGACGAACACTTTTTTAAAAAATACTTTGGCAAAAAGTTTAGTTTTGTTGAGTTTATTGGGTGAGTTAAATTGATTTTAATATATAAATTAGAACTATATATACAAATTATACCAATTTTTATAATTTTTGTCATCAAAATATTTAAACAATTGTAAAACAGATTAAAATAATTAATTAGTTTATTTTGATTATAAAAGTATTAAAAATAATAAATAAACCAAGTTAAGTAAATTGACTATCATATTTTTATTTTTAATAAACTCAAATTATTTTAAAATTATAAGTTTTTGTTATTATGTTATTCATTCATAAAAAAAGAACTAAAGAACTGTCTTTCAGGTCAGAATCTAGTACTTACTTTATTTCCGTTCCACAACTTTTTAAGTTTGCTCTTACGCAGTACTAATTCCACAAGGAACTTCAAGTTAACAGGAGAAGGCAACCAGGTCATCGGAAAATAAGACCAATCTAGTAATTGAATTTTTGGAGAAAGATAGCTCAGACCATGCCACAGATGCTGTTCTACTCTTAAGAATTGGAGATTAGACATTCCTTCAAATGTTTTCTCATTTATATTTAGTTTATACGGAAACTGATCTGGAGATATATATATGCATGTGATACTTCCACGATCCTTAAAAAAAAAAGCCAATAAAAAAAATAAGTAGAGATGATTAGTTATCAAATAAAGGCCAAAGGGAAAACTTACTGCTACATCACGAATGTCCTTCAGAAACTGTCTACGATGAATATCTCTACCCAGCTGGGAAAATAGATCATGCATTCCTACGAGTATATCTGTACCATCATTTACCCTAAGTATGAGAGATTTATCATATAAGTCCTCAAGCCGTTGCCTCACATCCGGAAATTTCTCTTCAAGATGCTCAACCACTTTCTCAATTTTTGCCCAAGGGAAGAAACATGCTATATGAAGAAATAAATCTTGATCTTCATCATCTAAGGCATCATAACTGAACTTCAAAATGCTCTCAATTTCTCTATCAAGATGCCTTAACCTTGGTAGTGTCTTTGTCCACTCATCTTGGGACCTTCCTCGAAAGTGGGAGCCCATAACCTTGAGTGCTAAAGGGAGTTTACCGACAAGCCATGTAACTTGCTGAGCAAGCTCCGTGAAACCATCTTTAGGGTAGTTCTGACCAAAAGCATACATGCAGAACATTTGAATAGCCTCATCAGTTGTTGGGAAATCTACTTCGTAAATATCGGTGATCCCATGTCTCCTTAAAACACTTTGATCTTCTGTTGTGATGACAATTCGACTTCCAAGACCAAACCACTGATTTGTTTCAGCCAAGGCAACTAGTTGTGCTAACCGATCCACATCATCAAGAACAAGAAACACTTTCTTGCCTTTCAACCTTTCTTGTGCGACTCCTAAATGAGTGATCACCATATCTTTTTGATTGAGCATCTGAGATAGCATGTTCCCCTGTAGTTGTAATTGTGCACTGTATTCATCGAGACAAGGTCGTGGATAGCTTCTTTTGATATTCACCATGATTGCACTCAGTTGGAAGATGCTAGATTTTTGGTTAAACAGAACTCTAGCGATGGTGGTCT
This sequence comes from Sisymbrium irio, assembly GCA_000411075.1. Taxonomy (NCBI): domain Eukaryota; kingdom Viridiplantae; phylum Streptophyta; class Magnoliopsida; order Brassicales; family Brassicaceae; genus Sisymbrium; species Sisymbrium irio. The sequence continues at coordinate 74,879 of KE154385.1, read as the reverse complement.
TACCAATCCCAGGAGGACCCCAGATCCCAATCATCCTCACGTCATCCAAATCTAGGCGTAGCAATGATTCCAACCTTCGCATATGAGCTCTCATCCCAATAAAAAGATCCAAATCTCGTGATGGGACAGCAATATTCAACTTGTTTGAAATATCAGTGGCTATGTTTTCGATCATTTCCGCTTCATCAACCCTAACAAAGACAGAGATCAATTAATACATCATGCTAATAAATAACAACGTAGAAGTCGCATACCCTTTTGGAAATGTGGCTGCATATAGTTTGATGTGAAGAAACGTAGAGGATGTGTTAGAATTACTAGAAGCAAGTGGAAATCAAGAAAGGACGAACCAGTTTGTTGAATGGAAACCGGCAATAGTGGCCACACCCTCCAAAGCTTTTATCCATGCCTGAATCCTCTCCTTGGTTTTCCCTTTACAGGTTTCTTCGAATACGTTCCCAAACTCTCCGTTCTGCTTCTTAACATCAGTTGGATCTAGTTTATAAAAAATGGTCATCACCATCTGATCAGCTTTTTCTTTGCAGTTCATGATCTCCACCAGTTCGTCAAGACACCAGGACGAAGAAGCGTATCTGTGGGAGAGCAAGACGATCGCAAACTTAGCTCCTCTGATGGCCCGTTTGAGTTCAGGACCGATGGATTCTCCTCTCTTGATCCCGTTATCGATGAACGTGTTGATTCCTTTGTTTCTGAACTCCTTCAAAACGTGACTGAGAAAAGCTGTGCGTACATCTGGCCCATGGAAACTTGGAAAGACATCGTGTTCCCAGTTTAGAGACAAAGAAGAAGAGGACGAAGTCGCCATTACTAGGATTAAGACAAAAACTTTACACTCACAGTCACAGATCTGTTCAAAGAGAAATGTGCACGTAAGGAGCAACAAAGAGACTTTGTACACATAGAACGTTGATTTTTGTTGACTTGAAATAAATTTTATCTTTTCATGGAAAATATGAGCCACAACCGTAGCTATCATTTAGGCTCCACCATTTCTTGAAATTTGCCGAGTTATTACCTGTAGAAGAAGTAATAACTACTCAGAATTTATTTTTCTATTTTTATTTATCTACAGTTCTATTTTTATTTAGGGATCAACCCTTATATATATATATTTATTAATTTTTTGTAATATTATGTGATACATTCATATTAGATATACTAGAAGGGGATGAATCAGAAAAAATGCAGGCATTAAGGTTCACCCAATACTGTTCCAATCAGAAACTGGTTTTGGCTATCATTTAGGCTCCACCATGTCTTGGAATTTTAATTTTTTTGAGTTATTACGTCTAATTAATAGAAGTAAGACTACTCAGAAATTGGTTGTGGCCCCACAACTATATAAAGGAAACACCAACGAAGAACACAAGCCATTTCCGAGAATCCAATCTGCGTCTGATTCTGATGTAAAAATGAGAAGGTAACTGATTCTAATGCGTGATATGATAAAACAAAATGATAAAAAGCAAAGGCACTAATGGTGGAAAGAGTTCTTTATGTATTATGTATATAATACTCTTTATGTATTTGAACCAATAAGAAAATATATCAAACTCATCAAATAGTTTATTCAATACTGCAAATCAAATATTTATCTAAAAAGTTAAAAAAAATGAAGATAGTAAAAGTATATAAAATATTAAATTATGTGATATTTTATTATAAAAATATCATGCAATTTATAAGTGATTGAATAATAATATTTTAATTATTTTGAAAAAACTAAATTTTCATGAGTATAATTATAAGTGCAAATGCATATATAAATCTAATTATTGTTTATATATAAATCCATGATGTAAACTACTAGTAAATCTACTAAGCTGCATATAAAAAATGAAAATTATTACTAGTAGTTTACATTATAGATATATATATAAATAATACTTATATTTATATACAATCTTGTAAGATAAGACGGCGTCGTTTAGTTTAACCATCCTACAATTCTTGAACAGATTCCTCCTCTGTGCTTTCCAACTCCAGTTTTGTTAAATTACGACCGATCAACACCATTCTTTTGATTCTCTCTGGAGTGCAACTTTCTGGGTATCTTCGATTTCGAATCGAGGGTTTTACGGTAAGTAACAGCCCAATGCAAAATTCTGAAAGCTTCAATCTTTGAATCTTTGTTAAAGGATCTAATGCTTTTGTCCCGATCATTTGCTAGTTGTCGATTGATATTAGGATTTCAATTATTTGACTGCCCTTTTGCTTGTTTCTTGTGAATTGTGGCCTCTTGATAGATTGATCAATGGCCTCTGATAGAGAAGACTTTACCCTCTGTGGACCATCACACCTCACGAATCTTGATTGGTATGTCTTACAAAACAATTGTCTAAATCTCATTTTCACAAATCTTGATTGGTATATATACATTGACAAAGAGGTTCATGATTTCTTGATTTCTTGTTTTTTTCTTACTCTTCAGGGCAAACGAGAATCACCAACGTTGTGTAGCAGCTTGTTTGGTTCAAGGGATTTACATAGTAGAGCGTGACCGTCAGCTAAAACGTGAAGGCTCTCAAGCTCTTGCGTCTCCATGGTGGGACTTCTTCAACTTCAAACTCATCCGTCATCTAGTAGACGACGCTGATTTCTCCATCTTTGGTGGCATTTACGAACTCAAACCTCCACAAGAAGACACCACCACCACTACCACCATCACCACAACTGTCGACTCTAAAGCTCCGCGTTATGTCATAGCCTTTAGAGGGACATTGACTAAACCGGACTCGATATCTCGTGACCTCGAGTTAGACATCCACATTATCCGTAACGGGCTTCACCGTACATCACGTTTTGAGATCGCCATGCAAGCTGTTAGAAGCATGGCTGCTTCTTCTTCTGTAGACACTTCAAAACTATGGCTAACGGGACATTCTATGGGTGCAGCAATGGCGCTTCTTGCTGGCAAAACGTTGGCAAAGACTGGAGTATATATCAAATCTTTCTTGTTTAACCCTCCGTTTGTGTCTCCTCCTATCGAGAGGATAGCAAACGAACGTGTTAGGAGTGGGATTAGAATCGCGGGGAGTCTTGTTACAGCAGGACTCGCTTTCTCAAGAGCCCTCAAGCAAATACAGCAGCCTCAGCAGCAACAGCAGCAACTGCAAGAACAAAACTTGTCTGAAGATCCGCTAAAGGCTTTGTCTTTGTGGCTACCTGACATACACGTGAATCCAGGGGATCATTTATGTTCTGAGTACATTGGGTTCTTTGAGCACAGAGGAACAATGGAACAGATTGGTTATGGAGCTGGGATCGTAGAGCGGATGGCGATGCAGCATTCGTTGGGAGGTTTGCTGATGGATGCGATGGGAGTGAGTAACGCAGTGGACGTACAAGAGCCGGTTCACGTAATCCCATCTGCTAAGCTAATAGTAAACCGGAGCAGTTCAGAAGATTACAAGGACGCTCATGGGATACACCAATGGTGGAGAGATGACCAAGATTTGGTTTCCAACATTTACTTGTTCAAATAGCTCTCTTTTTTTTCTTACCAAACCAGACCGACAATGATTTACTTAACATAGTTCAGTTTCGCCAAACCAATTACAAAGCAAAAATATCTATGATTGAAAACACAATTTGTTCTTCTTTGTCTTTGCACTGTCATTTCCATTTACTTCTTTGTCGGCTTCACAGTCTCCGTTGTTCCCAACCTCTGAAGTTCTTTCCATGTCCACGAACATGAAGAAGGAACTTTGTATTCTCCTCCTCTTTGTCTCTGCACTATCATTTCCATTTACTTTTTCTTCAGCTTCACAGTCTCAACTGATCCCAACCTCTGAAGGGACATCACTTATCTCAGAAGGGAGGAGTGCATACCCTTTTTGTACCATATCTACTTTCATCCAAATTATAAAGCAAAATAAAACAAAATGTCAGAAAAGTTCAATGGTAGGAAGTTTTACTTCATACTTAGAAGGAGAGAGAGATTTGTAATTACCACCATCTTTATATATGGCTTTAAAAACAATTACATCGGACTTCGAACGACCAGCTTCAGAGTTATTCTATACAAAGAAACATAAATGAGAAATTTATGTCTAACAATTAAGATCCAAAACCGTGATGACAGAAGCGTGTGAAAACGGCAAATAATATGGAAAAGCAAAATATTAGAAACTGCCTCACCATCTTTCTATTATGTGTCTCTACACTATCATTTCCATTTATTTCTTCTTCAGCTTCAAAAGCAAGTCTCAAAACCATGGTGGAGAATCTTGAAGCAGAGATTGTCAAAGAAAGAAATAGCTTGTTGTTTCTGAAATCGGAGCTAGATGAAAAACTCAGACAGATTCGTATGTTAAATATAGTCTTCCGCCTTCCTTCGTTGGTGTTGCATTCACGCCGGTGGTGATTGCCTTTTCAGACATGTTTTCTTAAGCTCTAATACCAAATATAGTCTCGAGCTTGTAAAGAACACAAAATATAATAAGAATTGCTCTCTTATTAGAAGATTTAAAAACTCACACAAAACTAAAGCTCTCACGACAATCTCAATCTCACAAACTCAAACTCTCTCTAGCTCTTAAGGCATAACACGCCAAGGCTTTATATAAAGATTAGGATTACAAAAACTTCCTTTTTTTCTCAAATTCAAATTCTTAATATGTTTAGATAACACCTAAATATATTTCATAGTCTTTATTTTCTTATCTTCTTTTATTGTTGCTTGTAGGTCAAGCTTAATCCAACAGTGATCTCTTAGAATATGAATTGGATATTTGGATGGTTCTCATATGTGGTAAAAAATGCAGCCTCCGTGCCCTCATAATCGGTGATTAGGCGCTTGGCGGTGGGTGGCCGCCGCAATTTGGTTCAAATTGCTGGATAAATCGGCAATTTTTCATATAAAAAAATCTTCATTTTTATAAAATTTAGGGTTGGAATCGACTAATTTTAAATGTAAATCTGGAGTATCTGTGTTAAAATTCCTAAAAAGCAATTTAAATTGAGTAAAAATCTTGGAAAAATACAAAATATGTGAATAATAGGTTGCTGGTTCAAGTAGAAAACAAAGTTACATGGTTATTTTCTTCATTTAGAGTTTATTAAACTAAATAAAAAGAAGTATCAAAAATTCGCTGGAGGGGGTTTGAACCTAGGTGTAGGAGAGCAAAGAAGGACGTATCAGCCAGTAAAGTACCAAAAAATTATCAAATATTGTTACATTCTTCTATATATAGCTCAAATTAGATGTCGATTAATTGCCGTTTAATCCCCAATGTTTTACGTAGACACTAAAGTCAACTTGATTGTCCTATTAACGCCTAGCGCTTTCCCGAAAAGATAAACTAATACGTAAATAATTTGACTCTTTGGAGAGACTATTTCCATCTTTTCAAAAAATTTCTTCCACTTTTGATAAAAGTGATATTGTTGGGGTCAAAATTCCCTCCAAAGACTAATAGACCCGAAAATCCAGTTTAGGGACTGAAACTCCTTTCCAAGAACACTTTCAAAAGCATTAAAATCCACCAAAGGAACAAAAACAAGTTCTGGCGACCAAAAATCATTAAAGACATTTCTTGGTCGTCATTTTCCCTAAGGGGAAATGAAATGACGACC
>KE154382.1:17552-28497 GCA_000411075.1 Sisymbrium irio | reverse complement strand
AAAAAAAAAAAAAAAAAAAACAGAATTAGTTAATTAGTGTTTACTTCACGCATGTGCTTAGGGTAGTGTTAACAAATGAGTTTTTTTTTATTCTTTGGAGCTGTTTGTGGTATTTCCATCCAACAAATCTAGAGACGTTTAATCCGTGGTGTAAAGTTAAGAACCTTTACTAAAATGTTGTGTCAGAGTAAAGAATTCGCTTTCCATTCATAGTCTAAGTCAAGAGACTTTTGTATATGTAGTCTTCGACTAAAGACATTTCTAATCCGAGTGTGTTAAAGGCAAGATATATGTTTTCCAATTCTTTGCCTTGAAACATTTTTAAACCGTTGGTCACTTCTACCATCCAACAAGCCAAGACCCGATCCATAGTTTTTTTTCTGAAGACTTAAGCCTTCACGATTCATATTCTTAATTTAGGACTTAAGACTGATTTCAGCCTTTGGTCACTCTTTCAATCCAACAAATGAAATTCAGCTCATTGTTTTTCTCTTAAGTCTTTGCCTTGAAACTTTTTTTCAGCCTTTGTTTAGTTCCAAGACTAGTGGGTCTCGAACAAGAACAAGAACAGTTTCTCCGTTTATCGTCCTTTGGTAAGACTCCTCTGAATCGTTGGTCATTCTTTCCATCCACTAAATATATCAATTCATTTCATTTCATAAGCTTTGCCATATGACTTCTTTACGAAGTTGCATATTTCCTTGGAAAAAGTCAGAAATCGACCCATAGTACTTCCTTACACTTTGAGTACAGTAAGGATCGTTTCAGTCTTTTGTCTTAAGATTTCAACCAGTCGTTGGTCCTTTTTCCCATCCTACAAAATGTAAGCCAATCCATTTTCTGTCCAAAGACTTCCAACCGTGGGTTGTTATCCAGCAAGTCTAATACAACCCATGATGTTTGTCTAGTGACTTTCCATCCAACTCATAGTCTAAGTATACTGTTAAGCTTTGTGTTTCATAGACTTTGTCAGACTTCTTTAAGCCATTAGTTGTTTTTTCCATCGAATGGACTTTCTATCCAACAAGTTCTTTCAACCATTCTGCATGTTTAAAACCCGGCTTTGGTCTAGTTTTAAGCTTTGTGGTCCTGTCTTCAGACATCTCTAAACTGTTAAAGCTTTCCTATCCAACAAGTCCGTTAGCTATTTATTACCTTCTAAGGACCTTTTCTAAGCCGTTGTGGTCATTTTTTCCATCCCTATGTAGTCTTTTTCCTATAGACTTTGTGTAAACCGTGAGTAATTTTTCATCCAGCAAAGTCTAAAACCAACCCCAAATTATCTTTAGACAAAGACCTAAGGAATCTGTTATCAAATCATAGCCTTTGCGTAGACTTTCTTAAGCCCTCGTTATCCTCCATACCATCAAAATAATCGAGAACAGATCCCACATAGTCTGTCTAAAGATTTTTAAGTCATGCACTACCACCAACCAATAGATTCCATTTCTTTTGTAACAATCCTGTTTATATATGCACTACCAACCAATTCATTCCTTATGGGTTCGGACAATGTACTCAAATAATAATCTGACAGAACACTATTAAATTAGTGCATGCCTATGATCTTTTAGAGTTTCAAAATTTAGCAGAGCAGACAATAGACGAGGCATTTACTTATAGCTCAGTGACTAGGAAACCGAGTTAACTATAGAACCGGGAGAAGCTCATATGTATTATGGCATTAGGGACATTTCAAAGAGGTAATTAAAATTACCTCGATTCTTAGATGAGGCATTTGGTTATAGCTCGGTCACTAGGATCATTTACGCTATGGAATCAGGGACATTTCAAGAGGTAATTAAGATTACCTTGTAACTGACCAGACATTAGTATGGCTTGGTGACTAGTAAATCGGGACAAGCTCGCATTCTTGGCACCTTGCACTAGGGACAGTTCAGAGGACAAGCTGCATTCTTGCTTACAGCTTGTTGACTAGGACAAGCTCATTTGCATTCTTCTTCCGTTTTGTTTCTCTTGAGTGACTAGGATCTCAAGCATTATGGACGTTTCCTAGCTTTTCATTCAGCTTAAATGACTAGGATACAGTGACTAGAAAACCGTAGAACAAACTTATTTGTGATCTGTCACAGCGACATTCAGAGAGGTAATTAAGATTACCTCATTTCGAGGCATTTGATTATAGCTCCGAGACTAGGAAACCGAGTTATTCAAAGAGGTAGGACAACCTCTTTTGAATTCAGGCATCAGGGACATTTCAGAAAGGTAATTAAGATTACCTTGATTTTAGAACGAGGCATTTCTTCATAGCTCGGTGACTAGGAAACCGAGTTATCAACTGAACCAGGACAAGCTCATTTGTGTTTTTGGCAACAGGGACACTTCAAGGTAATTAAGCTTACCTTGAATCTAGGCCGAGGCATTTGTTTAGCTTAGTGACTAGGATATCATGGCATTAGGGACACACTTCAGAGAGGTAATTAAAAATACCTCGTTTCTATTATAGCAGCCAGCGGATGAGACATTAGTAGAGCTCGGTGAGTTTCCAGGCATGTAAGGCTGCAATAGAAGATAAATCCGTGATTAGCTACAAGCGAGACTATAGTGAACAAAGAGTTGTAAGAAATTCATTTTAACAAAAAAGGAAAGGACATCCAAATCCTATCTCTGAACAACAATGATACAAACTGCAAATCAAAAGAACGATCAGAGAACTCGAAGATGTAGAAGAAGATTGCTTACTTTCTGGCAACTCTGCAAGAGTGGGATGTCCCGCAGCTCCGCTTTGTGCTCTGTTTCGCAATAGTTTATGTGTGTGATGGTTTGTGCATCTCTCTGGAACAACTGATGTGCCTGCCAATATATAACAACTGGATTAAGATACCAAATCAGCCTACCTTCAGCAAGAATTTCAAAGAAAACACACACACAGTGAAACCAACAAAAAAAAAAGAGCAAAAATTTAAACAAAATTTTTATGGATTATATTAATAATATTAATAAGATATGGATTAAGTAAATTTTTAAGTAAATTTTTAAACAAAAGGTTCAGAATCTTAAGTAAATTATATTAATAAGATCGCAGAACGAAACAAAAAAAAAAAGGCATAAATATGGATTAAAACATTTAAAATCACCTCACGAATCAGTAAAATTCACTAACAGAATGTATTGAGTTTATGATAATGAATCGATCCCTAAGATATAAGAAACGACTTCGTTGTGACTTAATGATTCCAACGAAACGGCAAAAGGATTTACCTTTGACGGTGGGCTTCAGGCGAAATCAAGAAGGTTTCGCTTCAAATTGAAAACCGGTAAAGATACTCTATACCGAGATCACTGCAAAAACGTAAACTTTAAACGATTAGGTTAACCTAAAAACACAAAAATACAAAGTCGCAAACATATATGAGAACGATTTACACAACCTTTATACAACCCTAATTAACTACCTCGACAACGACCCACAAAAACCCAACCGATCGGATCGGTTTCAGGCCGAATTTCTAATCAAGATCACTATAAGAAATGATCAAAGATTATAATTTTCAATTTCAGAGTCGTGATAAAATTCATCAAAAGATTCAAAGAGAGAGAGAGAATAGAGAAATTGGGAGAAAATCAGAAATATACGAAAAGCTGGAAATAAAGTCGGTTTGATACAACGCGTTTTCGTAACGGCTAAATTTTGAAAAACTCGATCGGTTTATTTAAATTTGAACCGGTTCTCCGTTTTTCTAATTATATTAGAAAGATTTAAGTGTATGAGAATTAATAATTTCGAAATTAAGTATATGGAGAGTTGCTCGGTATCTTACAACTCTCTCTCTTCTCTACGCTCATCTTTCAGAGAGAGAGAGACATCTTATCCGGCATAGTCCGGTGTTTTGTCTGTATAATATTTTCCGCATGTCGGATAAAATAATTCCGTCTAATCGGATAAAGCTTCGGCCTTTGGCCGACTTCTCTTTTCCGGTTCGTTTGAATCAGTTTTGTTTAGTTTTCTAGACTTTCTTCTTTTGCAGTCTTTTTAGTTTCATTCTTTTGGATGAGACAAATCCCGTGTGTTGTTCCGGTTTTCTTATATCCCTCAGTTATCATATAACTTGTTTTCCTTTCATCACAGTGTAAAGCTTTGCCTTTCCTATGTTATTTGTCTAACTAGCTTTCGGAGAGGTGTCTGTGTTTGAGAGTAATTCGAGCTGGTGAGAGTCTCTTGCTAGGTCTGGAGTAGATTAAGCAGAGTTGGGGTCATTTAGACGTCTCGACGAATGATCTATCTTCTAGATCTAATGGGGTCTCTGGAAATCATGCTCTGACGGATTGAGTGAACTCCAGCTTATTCATCCATGGCGATCTCTACAAAAGAAACTTAAGGTGTTTGTAATCGGAAGGAGGTTAGGTGGTTGTCAAGATCGCCGGAAAATCTTCAAACGGTGATGAGCGGCAGAGATAATGTCGGCGACACTGTTTGCCAGTTTCAACCAAAAAGTTACACATACGGGACACGTGTTCAATGTTTACTAATCTTTATCTTTAACTAGAAAGATAGGTGGATTTAATTTTTTATACAATTATCATAACTAAAAATTTCTTTATTATTTTTGTTATTTTTAGTATTTTTATATATTTAACTTTTTTTATACATAGAAATTTTTTATTAAAATTAAATAATATCTCACATTTTTAAGTATTATATTTCAAAATATTATAAATATGTTTTTATGTTAATATTATTTATGTTATGTAAATTTAATCACATTTTTATATTATTTATATTTATATTTACTTAATAAAATAATTTAACATTTTTTATAATTATAAATATTATTATTAAAAATTAATAATATTTCACATTTTTATCTACATTATTTCAAAAATATTGCAAATATATTTCATGAATTTGATAAAATGATAGTAAAATTTTAGAAATATAAATAAATGTAAATATAAAATAAAACACAAAACACAAAAGAATAATAAATATTAAATTGTGATTTTAAAATTAATATAAATTAAAAATCATTTAATTAATGACAACAAAATAAAGAGATAAAAAATAGAAAATGTAAAGATTTTTGAAAGCACATAATAACCACTTAATGATTATATTTAATGAATTTATTGATCATATATTTAAAATGTTGAATTGATATGAAATAAAAATAATATATTACATCTAAAGTTAAAATAAAAAAAAATTTAAGAAATATTTAAAAGTATTGAATAGACAAAAATAAAATAAAAGGCAAAATATAAATTTTATTTTAAATTTAAAAATTAAATTTTAACTCATTAAACTAAAAATTAAAAATAAAGAGAATATTTTATAATTATTAAATTTGGAGATACATAATTTAAAAATAAAGTGTTAAATATTTGTATAATAAATTTAAATTTTAAATTAATAGAAATTTTAAGTCATTAAATGTAAAATTGAAAATAAAGAGAAAATTAAAAAATACTAAATTTTGGATGATTTAAAAAGTAAAAAAAAAAAGTTAAACATTGGGAGAACACATGTCAGCTTTTGAGAACTTCGTTTGAGGAAACCTTACTTTAATATATAAGATTTGGTTGTAATGCTGGATATTGTACTTATTTGGGCTTTTCGATCAACACCTTGTAATATGCCTTTATGGGTTTTATCAGTGAAAAGGAAACTATGTTGACAAAAAAAAAGTATATAGAAAGCTGAAATCTTAAATTAAGTTTATATAAAAAAAAAGAAATTTTAATACCAAATTGATCTTCACTTTTTAAAATAATTACAATTTTTCCACTAGGATTTACTATTCATCTGACGAATAATTTCTGATTTTATTTTATGATAACTCTAATATCAACTAACATTAACATATTATCGTTATAATGTTTGATGATAACATTATTATATAGTAATATATAATACATTATTAGCACGTTAATATTATTATACACTAATTACATAAAAAATATAACATAAATAATAAATATATTATATGTTATTAAATAATATATACTATATTATTAACGATTAACACTATTATACACTAATATATAATACATTGTTAGCATCTAATTTTATTATATGTTAATAAATAATACATTGTTACTACATTAACATTATTAAACGGTAACAGTGTTATAATGTATTACATATAATATGTTAACTAATATCTAATAACATGAATTAATTGTTAGCAATCGATATTTTTCTGGTATTTTCTTTTTCATCTTATCTCCTCTTCTACTCTCTTCTCATGTTGCAAAAGTTAATTTCAAATGTGATGTTTGATATGATGTGCTTAGTTACATTTAGTTCATATCCTCATTTTTCAATACATGTCTTCTATTTTTTTTATTTTTTTGATGAATGACAATTTATGTAAATTTTGAAGAGAAAGAAGAATAAAAACATAATTGTATAGATAGACAATAACACTATATTTGTCAGTTAATTATTGAAGTTTCCATTCCCATATATTTGAAATTTCTCATTATATTATCTCGCCTAAACCAAACCGAACCTCACTTCCAACCTAAACTTATTTATTAATGGGTGATTTTTTTTTTCAACAATAAAAAATATAATAATTTAAAGTGATTTAACTCGGTTCTTGAATCCAATTTGGTGAATCCGATGCAACGTGATAAGCTTCGGTAGGGAGAGCTCTTACGGTTCTTGCCAACTTGTCCGTTTTCTTGTTTTTTGCACGTGGAATAAGCTTGATGGAAAATGGATTGAAAAACTCCTTCCAGCTAAGAAATTCCTCTATGTGCGTTGTGAATGTCGGCCCCTCAGGATAGGATACAATATTAAATAGCTGATAAAATTAAATATCTGGGAAGCTGAATGGTCACCTCTTTGAAATCTTTGTCAAACATAAATTCTTGTTTTGATAAAGAATGATAATTATATTATTATCTTCATTCTTTATCAAAACAAGAATTTATGTTTGACAAAGATTTTAAAGAGGTGACCATTAAAGTATCAAAAAAAAATTAATACAAATTATTCAATAGTTTATTTCTTAAAAAATGTCAACAGGTCAATATCATTTTTTTCAACAACAGGTCAATATCTTGATTTAAAAAAAAAAAATATTTAATAATAAGTGTTGGTTAGTATTTAATTTTCATGGTATGATTATTGGGTTGACTAATTAATACTACATACGAAAAATTATAGTTTAAAATATTTTCTTTTCTAAAAATAGCATATTAAATTTATATTTAAATTCTAAAATTATTTATAAATTTATTATGAATCAATTTTCTTAAAAATGAAATTTGATCGTATTTAAGTTATTTTTGTAAACATTTATTTTATTGTAAAATTCACAAGTTTTTATGAATATTCTTCAAAATAAACTTTTTTCAAAATATTTTTAGTAACCAATAAATAGAATCTCATCTTTTCGTTTTTGAACAAAAAAAAAGAATCTCATCTTTTCGTATTGCAATATATTTATATCACAATTAATAAATTCAATTTTTATTTACAAATGGGGTTCTAAAGAGTTCGTAAGTTTATCTGCAGTGAGAACGATGTAGAGACTCTTGATGAAATATATAACTCTATACATGTTTCTCAAGAATTATAATTTGCCCTATGTTAAATATAGAAAATATGTATAGATATATTCATAAATTAATAAATAAAACAAATTCTCTCAAAAGTTGAGGGGTTTTGTAGAAGATGGTGCTCCGTTCAAAATGTTTCGTAACAATGAACTCAGGTCAGGCCCTAATCTTGCTGGAATGTCTTACCAAAAAAAAAATATATATATATCGCTGGAATGTTTTCTTGAGCATTCAGTTCAACTTTTATCCAAAAAGGCCTGATTTGTTTTTACGCAATTTGACCAAAGCAAAACAAAATATGGTACCGTGGGTATTAGGACAGACCTGTTAAATTGGAACAATATCAAACTTAATAAATTTTATTTTATTTTGAAAAATTCAGGAACATTACAATAGCAATTAGCGAACACGTAATGTCCAATACATGAAAATAATTAATATGAAGGAATAGCTTGAGAATGGTTTTGATGGGGAATGTGAACACACTGCTTGAAACAGTTGTCGAAGCACTTAAGGCTTGTTCCGATTAGACCGAAACATATGTTTTGGCATAGTTTCTTGCATACTTGTACTGTCTTCGCTTGACTCTCCATCGTCAACATCATAATCACCAGTGCCGGCCCTGACCTAAAGCTCGTAAAGCTCTTTGCTTTAAGTGCCAAAATTACATTACATATTTAGGGGCGCCATATTATAATACAACAAAAAAGAGTGGGCTTAAAACACAAAATTGGCTTTAGGCATTGAAACAGAACGGACCGGTACTGATAATCACTATCACCACGATCATTATTATCAGCATCATTCTTCTATATCTCTTACCGGAAAAATAGTAATAATAATTTTTTTTAATTAATTTTCTTGTTGCTTTATTGGAACTAGTTACAAGCTTGACTACTGAATTATAGACAACTCGATTATGTACACTTACATGCACCTATGGAAGCAATTGAACATTTGGAATGTGATTAATTTTTTGTTTGACTCCTAATAAGGTCTTGATTGTTCCTTTCTTCTGTAGTTAATATACTTACATATATGTACGTGGTAATATGTCAGAAAAATCAACCAGTTAACTTCTTCAATATATTGACAAAAAAAAAGAAGACAAAAAGAAAGACTAGACTAAAATATTATTAGCAAATTTGTTGACCATTGAGTTATCCCCTTTATAAAAATTACTCTAAAAAATAAAAATGTATAGTGCATCAAAATCATATATATATACTTCATTCTCATTTATCGCCCTATTGATCCATTTAACATATTTCTTAAGAAAAATAAGCATCTATTTAAATAATTTAATAGCATAAATAAATAAAAAAATTTGATATATATATATATATATATCGGAGATGGTGAAGATAATGAGTATTAGTTATTAGTTATAAACTTCAGTTTTTGTCTTCCCTAAATTATTTTGAAATTCTTNTATATATATATATTTATATATATTATTTTATTCTTTTAATTGTTTAATTTTTGTTTAAATGTGAGGGTTTAACTCTACGGATAATAAAAGTGTTAGCTATAATTACACATATATTAAGTGAAGAAGTTAAATAAGATTAATGGAGTGGTACGACAGTTCCTTCGAGAGCAAGCAATGAATATCCTAAAAAGATGAAATGGAAAACTCGATGAGTGCGATGGTACAGTTGGAGAGCTGTGTCTTCGTTCGAAAAAGGTTTCTTCTTTCTTTGCAATTATAATACTATATAAATAAGTATGAACAAAAAAATGGAGGAAAAATAATGAACATAAAGCTCTCTGGATCACCCGCCTACCCTAGTCCCTTTGAGAATTATTAGCAAGAAAAAGAAAGAATATTCAGCTTTCCAATTTGACATTCTTTTGCAATGAAATAATAAATTTTAATTCTCGACGAGAATTTATTTTCTTAGCTCATTTTGATTATGATTTGGAAGCGAATAACATAATTAAAAATGGAATGTGAAGAGTGTAATTTGAAATTTGTGAATTTTGATAACTATTTTATGTTAAAGTTTAAACTAAATTAAAATATCAGTTTATATACAGCTAAAAATTAGAATTTTCTTTAATATATTAAAAATACTCAAGTACTACAATACAACTATGTGTTCAATTATAAAACTGGAGATTAAATGTAATAAAAAAGTAACCATAAACATGTAAACAGCCAAATTTGTAGTACACGAAACAGTCTATAATTACTCAGTGAATAATTATTTCTCTCTCGGGTGACAAAAATAGTGATTATTTAAGATTATTGTAGCAATGCATGTATACATATTATATATATAGTGAGAAATCCAATACAAGTACTCTTAGTCTCAAAGTTTGGGGACCTTTAAAGTTGCATTTAGATATGTAGTGATATAAAGTGTAAAAGTAAGTACACAATAACGATAATTACAGCTTTCAAAAACAAAATAATGATAATTACTGAAATTTGGAATAAAGTATTTTTATTTTCCTCCCTAGTAGCGTTTTAAGAAATTATTACCTTTTTGCATGGCTGCCTACTTTACGAAAAGCTAACCTCCCTAGTAGTCGTCAAGCCACGTACGCAAGGAAAGAAAACTGAGCCAGCCACATGTTACTGAAATTACAATTAAACCTTAGAAAATAAAACTATATAAATTGACTAAACTCTTATAAAACTCTTAGAGCATAAAACTCTTAGAAAATAATTGACTAAACTCTTATAAAACTCTTATAAAACTCTTAGAAAATAAACCTTAGAAAATAAAACTCTTATAAAATAAAACTCTAATTGGCTTATTTGGGGACCATTCTTCTAACAATGCTCGATAGCTTGATTATAAGCTCAGTCACTGCAATTTATGAAATTAAATAAACAAAATACTCTAAATATTGATTAGTGAAACAGTTAAATATATGTTGTAAATTAACTTGTAATAGTAAATCCCATTTTAATCACATAACTGTGATCACTGATTAATAAACAACACCATCTAATTCATTGTGGGCTAGTAGTGGTGTAAAATTTTCCCTCAAGTTTGAAGAATTAGGGTCGGAGTCTTCTGATTACGATATCAATTAAGGTTAACCATTATGAATGCTATAAAGTATAAACGATCAAAATTGTTGGCTATTTTTCATTAATTAGTTAATACTTCGGCTACAAAGTAATACTAATAATATTCCTAATTCTCCGAACTATATGAAAGAAGTGAAAGCTCATAAAATAACTAATTGACAAAAAAAACAAATTTTTTGTTTTTACTTTTTTACCATTAATCAAACTAGTTTTAATCACCACTAACTTGATTTGCATTACCTTTTAGGTATGGCTTAATCACTTAACATGTATAAATAAGTATCCGTTTTCCTTGCTAATATTTTTCTCTCCTTTTTCATCAATGCCAATGGCAACACTAAGGAACACTCTCTCACTCTTCTTCTCCCT
>KE154381.1:349424-369439 GCA_000411075.1 Sisymbrium irio | reverse complement strand
AAAAAAAAAAAAAACTTCTCGTGCTAATTTTAGAAGATATAAAAAGGTTGCTTAGGTTAATTATTTGCAGTCCATTCTATTATACAAGTTTTTTCTGATAAATTAATTGGTTCCGTTTTGTTTAGTATTTTAATTCTAAAATTAAATTAAAAAATCATCAACAGTAATTACAGTATTTTTTTCCGCACTTTATGCGGAAGTAGATTTATAATTTATTAAACTATAGTATAAATTTAATTTAAAGGTGAACTATCAAATTTAAAATTTACATTTTATATATAAATTATATGAAAATTATGTTGATTATTAAAAAAGGTATTTATATTTTGGTTTGAATTTTCTGTATTTACTAATTTATTTATTTTATTGAAATGTGGTTTAAATCTAATTTTAGAAATTTGGATGAACAATTTAATATTTAAAATATATATTTGGGAGATGAGTGATTTTTTAAAAGTAAATCGATCATTAATTGTTTAAATGGTTGGTTATTGTATTATTTTTTTTTTAAAGCAAGTGTTTACATTTTTAAAAATATGAATAGTGTTTCGTTAAAAATAATTTTGATATTTTAGACTGAGAAGTTGACGATGAGAGAACTTCATTCCCTCCGAAGCATTCACTAGTATTGACTAGCATGTGATATATAGCTATGCAGCCTAACCGATAGTCCGGACTCCAATTTACACCCTGCACATTTATTTACATGACCAACCGGTCCACCCGATCAACTGATAATTCAATTCGATCTCCTAAAGACGGTGACTGTTATCAAACGCATTCAATTTCATTTATAATAATTTTTTACCCTTTTTAATCTTTCATTAACATTCCTTATTGACGTTTATTTTCCAACAAAACCATTTCAACAGTTAAAAAAAAGTTGCGATTTATTTTTAGTGGGAAGATTAGTCTATAATTAACAGCTTTAATTATTTTTCAAGGTATGATCCCTTTAATTAACCCGTAGATAACGTAAATGAAACCCCCCACCCGGGGTCCTAATTATTATTTTAATTATCACTAATTTACATGCTTACTTACTCAAATATTATTAAAAAATATGTCTTTTTTTGGAATTTTAATAATTAATGAAAATAATAATTTGGTGAGAGGAGAGTCCTTTCAATTTCTTAATACGGTCACAGTCTCATAACATTTTCTGTCTTTATTTAAAGAAAACGAAACAGCTTTCGAGGGAAAGAGAAAGAAAGAGAAGTCAGAAAGAACATCAATCTTCTGCTTGTGAAACAAAAAAGCTTAAACCATGGCTTCAAAGCTCGTGATCATCATCGTCTTCATTCTAGATCTCATCGCTGTTGGACTAGCCATTGCCGCCGAGCAAAGAAGAAGCGTCGTAAGACTCAATTCTTGAAAAACTTTTCTTTTATACTCTCTTTCGGATTCTTCTTGTCCTCTAGTCCACACATTTTGGTTATCAAAGTCTTAAACTTTGATCATTTTCTTGGAACAGTGTTTAAGTTCTTGAATTCTTGTTCTTTGTTTGGGTTCAAAATCTCTGTCGGTGCCATATATCTTGTAGTGGACTGTTTTCTCAGATCTGTTTCTTGATCAATACGGAGCTGCAAGTTGTAAGCTTTATTAAAGATGGTCGATGAGTTTAGGAATGATCCTTGTGCATGAGTTTGATTCATAAACTGTAGCTTACTGCATTGTTGAATCTAGGGCAAGATCTCGATGTAATGTTTCTTGGGTTCTTTGTTGTTTTGTAGGGTGAGTCTGTACCAGACAAGGAGAACTTATATGGGAATTGTCAGTATGGCTCAGACATAGCTACAAGCTATGGAGCTGGTGCGTTTGTGCTTCTCTTTACCAGTCAAGTCATTATCATGGTGGCTAGTAGGTGTTTCTGCTGCGGCAAGGCTCTTAACCCTGGTGGTTCTAGAGCTTGTGCCATCATGCTCTTCCTCCTTTGCTGGTAATAATACTTACATACTAAACCAATCCGAGTCTTTTAACATCTTATTGGTTTCATGGCTGTGTGACACCATATCATTTTCGACAGGGTGTTTTTCTTGATTGCTGAGATGTGTTTGCTGGCTGGATCAATCAGAAACGCGTACCACACTAAGTACACGAGGATGTGGAACGTCGAGGATCCACCTAGTTGTGAAGTGATCCGTAAAGGAGTGTTTGCAGCTGGTGCTTCTTTCGCACTCTTCACTGCTATCGTCTCTCAGTTCTATTACGTCTGTTATTCTCGTGCCAGAGATGATTACAAGAACCCACCACCTTACTAATGAGATTCCACACCCTTTGCAACAACAGTTTGTTCATTTTATATCCCTTCACTGATTCAATAGGATGTTAAAAGTCGATGGTTGTTTAGTAGTGATTTTGCTTCTTGCTTGTATTCGTTTAAGCTTCTGAGTCGCAACATTTGCCTTTTGGTTTTACTTTTGATGTATAAATTCTTATATAATACAGACGGGTATTCTACTACATTTAGTATCTAAGATTGTTGTTACAGTAAAGTTTGTTTTTAGTTTTAGAGCTCATAACCTGGAAACAGAGCTTGAGTTGGCTCATTCATGTCGAGAAACATGTAGGCCATTCCTCCTATACCTTCAAAGAGAGAGAATGGCTTATCTCCTCCATGCATTTTACCTTCTGAGATGAGCTTCTCTGATTTATCTAGTAGGAAAGAAGCGAAAGCCTTTGCTCTGTACAAGTACTCTTGTTTTCCTGTTAGACGGTATAGAGAAAGAAACACGTACGTGTTACCACTGATGCCGTGACAGATTCCTACTCGTTTAAGCAAACCACGGTTCCACACGACTTCTCCTGCCTCCATTGCAGCTTCCACAAATTCATCTGTCCTAAAAACCTGAGAAACATCTAGAGATGAGTTCGGCATTGTAGTTTTACGGATAGAGTGTACATGCGGATAGTATCTTATTAACCTGAGCTGCCTTAACGAGTGTGAGAGCAACACCAGTAGCACCGTGACACCAGTGAACAAGACGATCTGATTCGCTTCCTTCGCTAGATAGGTAGTTTCCGCTTGGGAAACGGTTTTGAATCATATAACTTAGAGTACCTTTAACATCTTGGACCTCATCTGGTTCAAGTTCCACATGCATCAGGACATGCATGATCCCTGCTAAACCGTGAGCAGCTCCCCAATACTTCTTCCCGTGCCACTCGAACATCAATGGACACTTTCCTCTCTCCCCGAGTTGTCTTCCTGCCCTCAAGATCTCTTCAACCACGACTCTCTGAAGGAATAATAATGAGATGGTTCATCTACTAGTTTAGAACTTTATTTTAGTTTAATAACCAAAAGAAAGTTTTAAACTTTGATACCATTCTTGCTGATGATACACTGTCCTTCCCGATATGCTTATTCAAGAACAAGCATGCCCATAAGTATCCTGCTCTACCATATAGCAGCTCGTATGGCAAACCACTGGGAAGCCTAATCTGCTATGAAATGAAGTTACAAGGTTAAAGCAAAGTACAAGTCAAAGTATGCACGAGTGCAGAAGAAAGTTGAAGAAGTACCTCACGGAAACGGGTTAAGTAACGGTCCTGTAACTGGGCATCACCAATAAGCTTTGCTGCAACAGCACCAAGAGCACATACACCAGCATGTCCACATATGAATGTCACACGCCTGATAGAAAACAACACTCATTACTCATATGATCTTTCAACTAGATGAACATTTTCATGGGCTAGTAAAAGAAAGGGACTTTTACTCAGTATCTCTTGAAGCAACATAACAAGACTCAACAATCTCTGAGCATAGCTTAAGATCTTCTTCATTTCTTGTGACCTGATATGATTTGAACAAGAGGTAAGCTGTCCCTAGAACTCCAGTGTACATGGTATAGTCTCTAACACGTTTCCCTGATCGTTCCCATGTCTCCAACACCACCTGAAACAATTTTTTTAGTATAATTCAAACGTGATCAAATCATATAAACGCTATGGAAACTGAGTTTACCGTATCTTTGAGGCTTAAAGCATATCTCTGAAGCTTGTCGGAGAATGCTCTGTACGGAAGACAGAGCAGTTTCTTCAGTGAATCTTTACTTGCAGAAGCTGTCTCCTCCTCTTCTCCGACATCTTCCGGTACAAACTCCGGCATCTCATTTGGAAAACATCGTTCTCCCATCTCTCTCTCTGTCTCTCTGTAAAGCGGTTTGCTGTTAGAATCTCGAAGTGACACATCATCATTAAGGTTTAAATAATTTAAAAAACGGTGATGATAATGGGCCTTATTATCTGGCCCAATAAGGCCAAGCCCATATTAATGGTTCACCTCTCTCACTGCTTCGTTCGTCTCTGTTACCTAAAAACTCTCTGTGCTAAAACCCTAGAGAGGAAAGTTTGTTTGCGTTGCTACGAAAAAAGAATGGGGAAGAAGCGAAAGCATAGCGAGACTGAAGCTCCTCCGGTGAAGAAGAACGATGAGTCTGCTCCGGAGAGACCTAAAAGGACTTTACTTGGATGGAAAGATAAGAGCGAAGAAGACGCTGATAAATCACAAACTTGTTCACCTGTATTCAGGAATAAAGAGAAAGTTCTTGTTACTTGTTCACGTCGAATCAATTTCAGGTTTTTCTGACTAAAAATTTAATTACTTTCTTTAGTTTTGATTTTTTGGGTGTTTGAAAATTATCGAAATTGATTTTTTTATTTTTTTGGGTTTTGTCTGAAAGGTATCGGCATTTGATGTTGAACATGGTGTCACTTCTACCACATTGTAAGAAGGATAGTAAAGTTGAAGCTAAGAGTAGCAAAGGTGCGACTTTGAATGAGCTCGTTGAGCTTAAAGGGTCTTCTTCTTGTTTGTTTTTTGAGGTAAAGTCTCCATTTTTATTGGTATTTTTAGCTTATCTATCAACTTTGGTTTTGTTCAGTGTTGTTCATGTCTCAGAAGCTTTGTATATGTAAATGATTGGTTTGTGTTTGATCTCTTTTTCTCCATCTTCAGTGTAGGAAACATAAGGATCTTTACCTGTGGATGGTTAAATCTCCGAGTGGACCTTCTGTGAAGTTCTTAGTTAATGCTGGTAATGTCTCTTAAGTGAGACAAGAGCTGATAGATCTTGTCACATGTTTTGCTATGATGGGTTTAGTTTCGAGTTCTGTTCTGCTACTATGATGTGTGTGTGTGCGAAAAGCGTTTTACAATTTTGTTCTCTATGTAATGAAGTGCACACGATGGAAGAGCTGAAACTCACTGGAAATCATCTAAAAGGGTCACGCCCGCTTTTGACATTCTCATCCAATTTTGATAAAGATGTGCACTGGAAACTCTTGAAGGAAATGCTTACTCAGGTTGGTTGTTGTCAGATTCATTCTCTCAGTTAATATCGATTGTTCGTTTCTAGGACTCTCATTAGTTTTTGTTTTTGCTCTTTCCCTCTCAGATATTTGGGATTCCCAAGGAACACAGAAAATCTAAGCCTTACCATGACCATGTATTCGTTTTCTCCATAGTAGATGACCACATATGGTTCCGCAATTACCAGATTTCTGTTCCTCACAACGAATCAGATAAAATCGCACGAGGTGGCCTGGACAAAATGACCCTGATCGAGGTTTGTAGACAAGGAGTTCTTCTTAACTTATATAGTAGTATTTTGCCTGTGGTTTGGACTGAAACAAGTACACTGTTGGTGACAGGTTGGTCCAAGGTTTTGTCTAAATCCAATCAAGATATTCGGCGGCAGCTTTGGAGGACCAACACTTTATGAGAACCCGTTCTACGTATCTCCAAACCAGGTAATCATCGATTTGATGTTCCACTTGCAAACCTGTTCCTTAAGGTTTTCAAACTCTATATAAATCTTTAAAGACTTTCCTTCATCAACTTTGAATTGTCAATGTCTTTAGATTCGAGCGCTGGAGAAAAGAAATAAAGCAGGGAAATTTGCTAAGAAGATCAAGGCGAAGACAAGGAGAAAGATGCATGAGCTCTCAAATCCATTGGAGCCTGATGAGTTTGCAGACATGTGGAAAGATGATGAATGATTCAGAGTTCATGATATTGAATCAGATTTTTTCTTTTTCTTACCGTTATCTTTAGCTTTCCGCTTTGTGTTTCTCGCTCGATCAAACAGAATCAAATTTTGTCTTATAATATGATATGTTTCCTTAATTTGACTGATTCTGTAAGTAAACAAGAGAGAAGAGAAGAAAAACAGATTATTATTATTATTGTTTGCTAATTTACAAAAACAGAACAGATATGGCATCAAAGAACAAAAGCAACTCTTGTTTTCAATCAGTCGTGTTCTTCTTCTTCATTCCATTAACTCGAATTCGTCAGAGACCAATTAGCTTTTTATTCTTAGCTATTAATCCTCGGTATCGCCTCCATCTTATTCTTGGAATGCTCAAAACTCATCAAACCACTCTCATTATAAAACATACAATCTGCAAAAACCGTTATTACACAAACACATTCACTTTCATCTTCAGATTACTCTATAACTTCTTAGCTCAGTTTGGTCCAAATTAATCTATTAGCTTACCAGTTGGAAAAGAAGCAAATGACTTAGCACAACACATATTAGTTAACCTGCGTAACACTCAACACATTTTTATGAGGAGTGACATTAGGTATACTTTTTCAAAAGATAAGAGATAGACGTGTTAGTTAATGCATTGACTTGTGCAACACTTGTGCAGCAACTGGAAATATTACAGGTAGTAAACCTAGACAGTGCACCATTAAACATAACAGAACATTCGAAAAGTGAAAAGTGAAAGTAAGAAAGCTGATTACTTACGTAAAGAGATAAAGAAAAATTTCAAAAGCCATTAAATAAAAGAGTACAAGAAAGAAAGAAAACTCTTGAATCATTACTACTTACATCCCAAAACTCGACGATCGATATCCAATAATCGCAAAACTTTTTCCAATTTTTACGACATTTTTCGAAGAGTTCATCCTGTTTTTGAAGTGGTAAACCCTGAATATCAGAAAAATTCTTTGATGCTACTTCCACTTTAGCTAGATCCGTGGGAAATAGAGAGCAACACTTCAAGATCACAGATGGAATATCAAGATCACAGATGGAATATCAGTAATCGAAGTTGCCATTTTTATGACAACAAGTTTTTATTCAAGAAAAAAGATAGAATGGAGGCAACTTGTAATTATCTTAACCTGAGTTAGGAAAATGTTTTTATTTAGCACTCGAAAGTTTTAGTTAATTGTTAATTCAGCACGATTAAAGTTCTGGTTGATTTGGGATATTATAAATTATATATAATTGGGATAAAAAATTATATATTAATTTAGGGTCAATTTACTTTTAAATTTTGGTTTGGTTTCCTTCGGTTGGTTTAGTTTTGAACAAAATTATAACAAAAACAAAAACAGGTCAAACAATTGATTACTAGTTTTAATTGATATAGTAAAGTTTAATGTATTTAAATCTTTTCCTACATTTCTTAAAAATTTTAAATTTAAATAAATTTTGGTTAAATTTTTGGGTTTACTTTTAAATGTTCATATCTAAGATTAAATATGGATTTACTTGGTAATTGTAGCTTACTGCATTGTTGAATCTAGGGCTAGATCTCAAGATTCATCTTCTTTAAATGTTTCTTTGTTTTGTTTTGTAGGGTGATGATGTTGTACCGGACAAGGAGAAGATGTATGGGTATTGTGTGTATGGCTCTGACATACCTTATAATAATAACCCTATTGTTCAGGCTGTGTTGCTTTCTAGCTTTCAAATCTCGATTGCCTAAATTACTTAGTTATACTTATACATAGCAAGAGAGAAGAGAAGAGAATAGCAAGAGAGAAGAGAATAGCAAGAGAGAAGAGAAGAAAACAGATTATTATTATTATTATTGTTTGCTAATTTACAAAAACAGAACAGATATGTCATCAAAGAACAAAAGCTTCTTCTTCTTCCTTCCATTAACTCGAATTCGCCAGAGACCAATTAGCTTCACTTCCTCTCCTCGGAAGACTATTGATCTTGGAGCAAGCATCGACTTTAAAGTTAGCTCCACATATAACTCCTTCGCTATCAATCCTCGGCATCGCTTTCATCTTATTCTTGGGATGCTCAAAACTCATCAAACCACTCTCACTATGGAACATACAACCTGCACAAAACACATATCACAAACACATTCACTTTTATCTTCAGATTATTCTACAACTTCTTAGCTCAGACTTTTCCAAAGGAATCTATTTGCTTACCAGTTGGAAAAGGAGCAAATGACTTAGCACAACCTTGCTTAATGATCTGAAGATCATCAGACATAACAACAGATCCATCTCCAGCTATTCCCCAATACAAACTCTCTGCTCCATCAGATCCCTGAATCACATTTCAAAAACATTATGAATTCATCTAAATGAAAAAAGGTCAGATCTTTGTTTAGGGTTTTAGTCTTTTTCTCTTACCAGAGCTGCGAAAACAGAGGATTTCTGAGTATCGTAGACGACAAAAGCAAAACTTCCGTCGAGACCTCTGAGAACTTGATCAGCTGGGTAAGGACCACGATCACGAAGTGTTCGGTAAGCTTCGATCACAAACATGGCTTCGTTTGAAGACTTTCCAGACAAACCGTACTGTTTGTTCAAATCGCATAGGTTATTCAATGTTCCAAGAAACACACAGTAGATTCCATCGATCCCACAAAACACCCTGAAAACATTGTAAGAAAAAAGATTAAAGCTTTGCTTTTCCGACAAGAAACACACTTTATAGATTAAAGCTTTTCTTTTCCGACAAGAAACACACTTTTATAGACTAAAGCTTTGCTTGTCCGACAAGAAACACATTTTGTAGAGAATGTGTTTTACCTAGGACGGTGAGAGTTTTCGGGTTGGACGAAAGCGAGAACGGCTGAGTCGCCGAAGTTCATGGAGAAAGCAGAGTCTGGATGGTTTGAAAGGAAGTCAGAGAGAGTTTCTCCGGGAAGTTTAGGGTTTCTACCGGAGATATTTGACGCCGGACTGTTTAGTTCTTCCGGTGGATGAGCAAACGCCTTTTGAAAAATAGCCAACATTTTGTTTTTCTTGTTTTGGATGTGTATGAGAGACAAATGTATGTGATTGCTTCTGACGAGGAAGAAAGTGGATTCTTATAGGTTGGTTTGTTTGAGAAGTTTTGATATTTCACGAAAAGTGGATTGACGTGGAGATGACTCATGTTGTTTGTTGTTTAGATAAGACTTGTTGTATTCGCAGATCTCGATGTCTTCTTATCCATTTCTTTTACTAATTATTCCCTTTTCTTGTTTTTTTTTTCTTTTTTGCCACTATAGTCTTTGTTAGTGGCCAACAAGAATCCAATAATGGTGCTAGTCAGAGAAAGAATAATGTTTTTCCTTTATTTTTGTTGGTTTTGGAATCAAGATGAATACAAATCAAAAGCTTAAACACATCATTTAAAATATATTCTTTCTGTTGTTTTGAATAATTGCATAAAAATTTAGATATTTACTTTATTCTAAAAAATATTATTAAAAAATATGATAAAAATTAAATCAACTAATTATTAAAAAATAACATTCAATATAATTGGTTACACAACTTACAATAAAGCTAAATATATTTTTAAAATTCAAAATAATAAATAAATTGAAATAAAATTTATCCTCCAAAACAACAAATAATATGAAACGTAGGAAGTATATATTTTTGCTTTGCTTGAGCATCTTGATACAGTAACACAAATGGCATACAAAAACCGGTAAAATGTCTTCGGTTTTAATCGGTTTACTTTTCTTTGGAACAAATTATTAGTTTTTTTTTTACTTGGGTCCAAATCACGTCATCAAATGGGCCGACCATCTTAGTTAAATAGAATATGGGCTGATCTCTATTATGGACTGAATTATAAAAAGGAGTGGTAACCCATCTCTGATTCTCAACACTGTTTTATAGGCATATGTGTCAACATATGTCTTGGACTTTCCCGACCCTGGCCTGAAGCTTAATCTAGTAGTGAGTCTCAGCAGTCAGCAGCATGCACCATCGTCTTCAGAACTTTCTTATTGTAGTATCTCTGTATCTGTAACATTTTCCACAAAGTCTTACTCCGCATAAACTTTCTCAGCTGCTGTTTTCAAAATTTCCCCACTAAGAGAGTGCAAACCATTGGCCGTGCGCGTTAAAGTTGACATTGGGGTGTCAGTGTCACGATT
The DNA here is from genome assembly GCA_000411075.1 of Sisymbrium irio. Classification (NCBI taxonomy): domain Eukaryota; kingdom Viridiplantae; phylum Streptophyta; class Magnoliopsida; order Brassicales; family Brassicaceae; genus Sisymbrium; species Sisymbrium irio. The sequence continues at coordinate 359,284 of KE154381.1, read as the reverse complement.
AAGTTAATGTTTGCGGTGCTCTTTTTGCCTTCTTCAGTAACCGTGTCAAATAAAGTTCTGTTTTATACTATATACATCAGACTGCTTTCTTAAACTTCAAAAAAGTATATGCGTAATGTTCAATTAAGGATTCGCGTTTTGTAATTATCTCAATTTTAGAGATCACCAAAGAACCTTGGTAATTAAGGTATATGTGCGTATAGTGTATAGTGTTACCTTGTGCAATTTATTTATTGTTATGTTACTTCCATTTAATTTAAAATAAATGTTAATTGGACAAGAACGAATAAAATACTATAACAAGAAAAAAAATCATGAAATTAACTAATTGTTATTCCAAAGGAAAATGAAAAGAAATCAACTAATTAATTGCTAAAAAGACATTAGATTGTCAATGTGATTGGGAAAGCATGGCAAAGACAGTCCTGTTGGAACTCAATTTTAAGATAATAATTACTTAATATTTTTTAAGATTTGTCTCTTTTTTTTTCTTGAATAAAAGCTTGTTGCCATATTCGATTTCTTCCTCATATCTTAAGTCGAATTCGGACTTAGATGAATCTAGTTAACATGGAATCAACTTCAAAGGTCTTTGGTTGGGGTTCTTATCCTCATGCGATGTCAGTTGCTGATCACACAACATATTTATTTTGTTCAAAGCATCTGATATTCAAGGGTTTGACTTCTCATAAACGAGATAAACTATCAGAAATGTCAGAGTCTGGAAAAAAGTTCTAAGATTTTTGATATCTATTGTGGAGTCTTAGGATATGGTCAAAACTTCAACATGCCGATGTATATAATAATCAGTAATCAGCTTTATTTTTTGAAGTCTTTATTGAATGCTTTGTTATGTTGATATTGCTTAGAATTAGTAAAATGGTGTGCTGATAATATTGGAAAATAAAACAATGGTGCATTGTTATTGTTGAAAAACAAAAATATACAAACAAAACATAAATAAATTAATATAATATCAATTTTTAAAGATACTGAGAATTTATTTTTAACTGCTCTTTTTTTGTACAAATGTTATTAACAGCAATTACATCCATAGCAACCATATCCATTAGGGGAACAATATACAATAAACATAAATGGCATACATAAACCAATATCATTAAGTTTAATCAGGCTAATTAAGTTAGTTATCACGATTGATATGCTCATAGTTAAATTCATATCTCTATATTTCCTGATGTCGTGAAGTTTTAAATTTAAAAAATATATATAATTTTTTTCTAAAGAAAATTTTAAGATTTTAATTATCTTTTATTATCTACATGTACAAAATAATATAAATTTAAGTATTTCAAAAATGATTTTATATTATTTTTCGAATATTATTTTTAAAAAACTTCTTACGATATATTCTATTAGTTAATAATATGTTTTTATATATTTAAGAAATTTAGGACAAAAAAGTTCAAAAAATGGGGATAAGGCCAATGTTTCATTTTTCTCTGTTCAAGACTTCCCCTAAATATGGGTGAGTATTGAGTGCTTGGTTGTAGAAATTGGAGGTGGCTCAAGTGTGACTGTACACAGAGTTTTGTCTATACCACTTAAGGAGGTAGTTGCAATCAAGGTTCTTGATCTGGAAAACTGCAACGACGATATCGTAAGCCCCTCTAATTCATTCTTAGACAATCATTATAACATTCCACTACATATGTGCTACTAGTAATACCTTCTGTTTTGTGTGGCAGTTTACTCAAAATTATACAATGACCATTAGTTGGGTGAAAATTTGAAGTTTCTCCAATAGGTTTTAGTAAACAAAAAAAAAAAAAGATCTTCGCCACGAACATAGCAAATAAAAAAAATTCGACATTATGTATGCTGAAGATATGAAATGTATAAATAATATATATATATATATATATATGTATAAATTTGTGATCATTCACAAATCACAATCAAGAATCAAGCTTCAAAAGCGAGAGGAGCACCAATCTGAGCAGCAGTTGTCTGAACACATTGGTTCCAGATACGCTTGCTCCTTGGAAGAATCTCATATCCAATATCCTTTAGCTCGTAAGTGGAGACGACGAGATTCATCAATCCTTCGTGGCAATCTCTTCCAATCTTCAAAATGTTCTCACAACATCCCTCCGACACGGGCTTGTCCTTGGCCAATCCTTCTGTTATTTCGATCCCGCATTTTGAGCTCAGCTTCTCCGTACAATCTTGGAGAAATCTGATGCGTTGTGCCGACATATGGTGTACGAATTTATGGTCGTAAACTGCAGCTGCTATGTCTGCGGATTGTTGTGGTCCTTTTGGAGATGGACTAATCTCTTCTTCTTGGGCAATAGCTTGATTATAAGCCATTGACGTGGCTACGAGAAACGTTATGAGAATTGCTTTTTCCATTTTCGTCCTCTTCTTGTGATGGAGAAAAACGATTTGGTGAAGGAGGCTTTATGGTTAGTGCTTGATAACGACTAGGTTTTTATGTTTCTTGTCATTAACGGACTGTTTAATTTGGAAACGTTACGTATGTTATTCTTTATTGGGTTTTAGAATAATGCTTATTTTAAAATGTTGTTACTTTAATTCAAGATATTTATCTAGGTTGATTTGTAACATTACTTTTCTATTTATCCTTATGCGTCACTCATGTATACATATTAGAGTTAGATCATAAAAGTCTCGATCTAACAGTCCTGTGATCGAGGACATAATTCAGATGAGTTTCTAAAACTTATTCTCTCATGAAATAAATCTCTATTATATTATGACGTCAAACATTAATGAACTTTTTCAATGACTTGTCATATTACGTATGATATTAACACACCCGACATAATATGACCATATATAAATGTGTTTATATACTTATTTTCCACTTTTATTATCCCAATAAGACGTTACAATAGACATAAATTAAGAAGAGACGCGATACTAATTCATCGTGCCTTTATAATTTACTCCCCGGATTGAGGAGCGAGGGGCAACTCGGCATCGGTGTTAGAGGGAGGCAAGGCGGCATTGGAGTCGGAGCCGAATATACTTGAGCGGAATATAAGGTCATAGAAATTACCCCAATCGGAAAGATTGTCATAACGAATTAGAACTACTCCATCTTTGAAGACTATGACGGTTGGAACATTGTGTACTTTGTAAAATTTTGCAAAGAATGGATTCTCCAAAATGTTGTTTGTATAGAATATAATGTGGTTACCGTAGGTTTTGGCCAGTTGAGCCACTTGATCCTCCAATATAGCACAAGGAGCACCGCACAATGAGGACGTTACCATAACCACTATGGGAAGTTGGGCCTCGACCAGAGTTCTTCGCCACGAGTCAAACCTTACAAGACGCTCGATCTGGCTGAGGGGATTGTCAATAGAGGGTAATGCGGGGGAATCAAAGGCCCCTATACGTACATACATCGAATCAATATATGATCAAACAAAGAGGAGATGAGTGATTATACTTAATATGTGTGAGATGGTTAATGGTTTGTACCTTGACTAGAGCCACTACCAACCAAGTATATTAGCATTACTACCAAACCGTACAAAACACTTTTCTCCATTGATCGCTTTTATGTCACTCTCTCTCACTCTCTCTTTATCTAGTTTTATGTAGGATGTGTACTCTGGCTGATTCAAAGCCTATGTTGTCTCCTTTTATAAGCTTCAAAAAGGTCAGCGATTTTACAATTAACCAAGAACTAATGACCAATCAACACTATCTCTCGTCTTCCTTCCTTAGCTAGCTGTCATTACTTAACTAATACGTGAATTTTGTGATGTGTCATTCTTTTATTAAGAGGATTCTTTTAAATGTCAATTGATGTTAGGGTACGATATGTACTTTTAAAATATTATGAGTATTTTATTTGTATAAAATCTAAACATGATTTCAAAATATCATTTTTTAACTGGAGGTTATATTTTATAAATTTCTTTAAATTATTAATATATATATATATATATATATATATGTGTGTGTGTGTGTGGGTAGTTATTCTAAAATTTATTGAATTGAAGGTCGCCTAAATTTTCAGGATATCCAAAGAACTAAAAAATATAATTCAAAATTTAAAATATACGAAAAAATCTTTCGGAGGACATTCATAAAAAATACATGACATTCATAAAACAACATGAATGTGAAAACTCGGTAAATTTTCAATTTTCCTTTTCTATTGCACAGTCTAAGAAATTAAAAATTTGCATACATCAATCTTAAGTCTATTGAAACTTCCCCATGAGTTTACCTTAGACTAAACCTTAAATAAAAAAAAATCACTTAGCGTCACTACGAAAGTACCAAACGGTACAAAACGCTCATTTGCTTTCATCCATACTAATATTACTCTATAGGTAACAAAAAAGCCATCTCCTCTCGTTTTTTATAAGCGTTCATGATTTACGTTAACGAATGACCAATCACTACAATATTTTACCTAGGACTGGTGTACTTTAAGTAAAGTTAGATCTATACGTGAATTTTAAGAGATTTATCACTTCTTCGAAGTTTCCTAATTATTAATAGTCAAATAAATCTTACGTAATATGAAAATCATCACATTTCTCACTCCCTATCATGTTTTTTGTGGTTGTTGCTTTCGATTACATGTAAGTTCGTTCTTTATTCATTTGATCTCGCTAGTGACACGGTCATTTTCAGCTAGGTGTATATGAAAAGTTAAAGATTCTCCATACTATGACTTCTATTAGACAAACAAAACGAAAAGATCTCCAACTCCAACATACTGTACATATCTGATTTTAAACTCCAAGTAACATCAGGTTTTAAATTCCAAGTAGTTAACACCAATAAGTATAATGTAGGACATCAATTTGTCTGAACAATGTCGGAGAAATCGGATGCGTTGCGTCGCCATGTGGTGTAGGAGTTCACGTTGTAAACGGCAGCTGGTGCATCTGCAAATTGTTGTGGTGTTGGACTGATCTCTTCTTCTTGAGTGAGAGCTTGATTATAAACCATTGATGTGGCCATGTGGGTGTGGCACTGTGGCTACAAGAAACGTTATGAGAGTTGATTTCTCTAATTAATTTTCTTTCTTGTCCTTCTTGTGATGGAAATGAAAGATTTGGTGTCCGAATTGACACTTTTATGCGTTAGTGTTTGGTAACGACTAGCATTTTATGTTTCTGCTCGTTAAAGGACTGTTTGATTTTGAAATGTTACATATGTTTTGGATGTTGCATATATACATACTTACATATGTCAAAATGTAACCAATTCAACTACATTCATGACGGTGGATTTGTATTACAAATGTTACATATGCTGCTTAGAATTGTTTGGTTTACTTGTATTTTCTATTTCCATCCTCAGATACGGATACATAAAGACCTTTACCTATATAAATGGTCAAATCTCCGAGTGGACCGCATAAAGCTGATAATTATAATGTCTCTAACTTCTCAGACTTTAGTTTTATAAAAGTGACAGCTAAGAGATCTAGTCACAACTTTAATGATAGGGTGGTTAGCTTGTATCTTGTTCCATAACTCAGTTTTTTTTTCTGGAACTACGATGTGCGCACACGATATATGGAAGACCTAAAATTCAATGGAAATTCTCTAAAACTGTCACACCCACTTTTGATATCATTTCTCATCCAATTTTGAAAAAGATGCACCTGTTTGATATCAACTCTGTTATCATATATATCTTTATGTGTCAGTCATGTATACGTATATTAAACTTCGATGATCAAATTCTTATTTTAATGATCCTATTATTGAGAACATAATTAGATAAATTTACAAACAATTAACTCTCTCATTACCAGTAATCTCTATTATGATGTCAAGCATCTACATAAGTTTTACTATGACTTATCACATTAACATAGTAAACATAATATGACCATATATATACATATATAGAATATATGTATATACAATATACTGACCACTTTTATTAGCCCACTTTATTTAGCATTAGCAAAGGTTTGATAGAAGAAGTAGCCAACATACGTTACACAATACATATAAAGAGACGTTACTGATCCAAGACGTACAGGAGAATTAATGATTCACTCCCCGGATTGAGGAGGGAGGGGAGAAGCAGCATCGGAGGGGGGCAGGGCGAAACCGAATTTATTTAAGTAGAATATTAGGTCATATATATTACCCCAATCGGAAGCGTTTCCCAAAGGAACTCCATCTTTGAAGATCATGACGGCTGGAACGTTGAGTACCTTGTACAGTTTTGCAAAGAATGGATTCTCCGAAATGTTGGTACTAAAGAACATAATCTTGTCACCGTAGATGTTGGCCAAATAATTCACTCGCTCGGCCACTGTAGCACATGGAGCACCGCACAACGAGGACGTAACCATAACCAGTATGGGAAGTTTGGCCTTCGTCCGGATAACTTCCCATTCAGATTCATTGCTTAACAACTGAATGGGAAGTAAGGCGGAACCGGATGGTGGTTGGATGGAAACGGAGGGGGACGGGGCAGAGTTGAATATATTTGCCTTGAATATTTGGTCGTATACTGCACCCCAATAGAAATTGTTTTCTAGACGCTTTATTTCTTTTCCGTCTTTGAAGACTATGAGGCTTGGGACAATGAGTACGTTGTAAAGTCTTGCAAGGAATGGCTTCTCCAAAATGTCGGCTTTATAGAATATAATGTGGTTACCGTAGGTTTTGGCAAGTTGGTCCACTTGACCCTCCAATAAAGCGCAGGGAACACCGCACAACGATGACGTTAAAGTAAGCAATATTGGTTGTTGGGCCTCGATCAGAAATCGTTCCCATTCAGCTTCTTCGCTTTGCACTTCACCTATACGTACATGCATCGAATCAATAGATGATCAAACAAATAGGATCAGATAATTGATTATTATCAATGTGAGATGTTTAATTAATTATACCTTGACTAAAGCCACCACTAATTAAGTGCATTAGTATTACTACCAAACCGTACAAAACCTTTTTCTCCATTGATCGATTTTTTTTGTCTTTGTCTTTGTCTTGTTTTATTTAGGATTGTGTAATCTGCCTGATTCATAAAGCCTATGTTGTCTCGTTTTATAAGCTTCAAAAAGGTCAATGATTAATTTATAATTAACCAATAACTAATGACCAATCAACCCCATCTCTCTTCTTCCCTCTTTAGCTAGCTGTCTTAACTTAACTAATACTTCCTAACGTGAAGTTCATGAATCATGATATCATCAGTTTTTTATTAGAAGTCAATCGATGTACTTTTAAATAATTAGAAGAATATATATTTTTTTTTTGTAAGTTATCTAAACGTTGATTTCAAAATACTAATTTTTATATCGGTGATGCTTCTATTAATCTAAACGTTGATATATATATATATATATACATATATATATTATTTTTTTTCTTCTATAATTTAATAAATTAAAAATGGTGCCTACATTTTGGAAAGGTCCAAAGAAGTTTTTTTTCTTTTACAGAATCTGGTGTACAGTCTGAGATATTAAAGTTAAGGTACATCAATTTTGATTCTATAGGATCCTCACCATGAGTTTACCTTCGAGACTAAACACTAAACACACGACACAAAGCAGCTGACCTTAGCGTTCCTACCAAAGTATCAAACGCTTCAAAATCCTAATTTGCTCCAATAATATTGGATACTGAGCATCAACCAGTTTTAGACTATTAGTTAACAAAGGCATCTCCTTTCGTTTCATATACGCGTTCATGATACACTTTAACCAAGATAATGACTGCCATATATTACGTACACATTACTAGTGTACTTTAAGTAAAGTAAACCTGTACGTGAGTTTTAAGCGATTTATATTAAAATCAAATGAATCACCCGTTAACATATGAAAACCACCACATGCTCACTCCCTATCATTCTTAGCTTCTTTTTTGGTTTTTTTTTCCATCTTCCCCAAGTAAGCCTTCACAATATATACTAAACACGAGTTTTCCTTTCTTTTGTTTTTTTCTCTTTTCATGCAGAATTCAATTTAAAGCCATTTAATTACACCAAACAATTTCATCAACTTGGACATTAATTGAACTTTCCGTTGGGTGAAATATAAACTTGAATTCCAAAATTTTCGAAAATTTTCATATCAGGCGTATACATAAAAAATGAAAGCTTCTCCATACTTTAGCTTTTATTATACAAACTAACCCAAAAAATCTCCAGCTCCAACAAATTGTACATAGCATATTTTAAACTCCAAGTAGTGAACGCCAGATATGCATAGTGGTGGAATGTGATGAATATCTAATCTATTTATTTATTTAAACCATTCACTCAAGTATCAAATTTCAATAGCAATAGTGGTGGAATGTGAAGAATCTCATAAGCAACATGAACATCCATTAGCTCATAAGTTGAGAATCTTATGCTTATTTAGCTTATCTGGTTTGGTGGGTCTTGAATCGTATGCGTATATATCTAGTTTAATTGACTTCAAATTCGTGAGAATCACACAATTGATTTATATGCATCTGTTTTTTATTTTATTTTATGTCTTGTATAGAGAACTCGAATACTTCAGGGAAGAGCTGCATACCACCAATGTCTTGAATTTTGGGCTTTTGATCTTGGTTATGTTGCTTCTTGTAAAGCATTCGAGAGAGCACTTACTCGATATGTACGAAGAAGTGTCCGAAGCTTGTCAGCTTCTGATTACGGAGCCTTGGCGAGGAAGGCACCGATCTGGTCGCGAGGCTTTTCTTTATTAATGGGCCTATGGGCCGAGTCGGTGAAATCCGCTAACATTTTTAAGCCCACATATAAAGGAGAGTCACAATAAAACGAAACCCTAACGTGTGAAGAGAGTGAGAAAAAGAAAAGAAAGAAGAACTAAGAGATGGTGAAGAAGGAGAAGAAATCAAATGTTTCCGGGAAACTAAAGCATTCGCTGGATGAAGAAAACCAACGAAGGGCGTTCCTCCTTCAAAGTTAAACGGCTTAAGATGTACAATACTAGGCCGAAGAGGACCCACGGCGGTAAAATCGTTAGCAACGAGTATCAGTCCAAGGATTTGCCCAACACGCGAATCCAACCCGATCCGAGATGGTTTGGTGCGTTTTGATTTCGTAAATGCTTCATCTAGTTTCAAAACTACATTAACTGGATCATTTATATAATTATATATATATGCTTTTGATATATTGTATACGGAACACGCGTGTTGTGAGCCAGAAAGAGCTTGAGTACTTTAGGGAAGAGATGAAAACTAAGATGTCGAGTAACTACAATGTGATATTGAAGGAGAGGAAGTTACCGATGTCTCTTTTGACTGATAATAAGAAGGTAAAACAAGGTTTTTACTTTTGATTGAATTATAAATCATAACAGAAGGTAAATGTTTGTACTTTGAATGAACTATATTATCAATTTCTTTTCAAGTATTGATTTTTGATTGTTTTTTGTTATTCCTCTTGATGAATTAATGAATAGATATTTTTCTCTTCAAAAATTGATAAGGACCAAAATTCTTTTTTTTTTTTCAATTCCTTAAATGAATTTTGTTTAATTTTTATTTTATTTTTTCCAGATCACCAATCGAAATCAACTTTCTATTTTTTTTAAGTACGATGAGATGTTAAATAAAATAATTTTCAAACACTTTTTAATTATATTGTAATATTTTTATAAACCCACACATCACGTATAAATTTATTTCTAATAATCGTACATATATGTAAGGGAGAAACAACACTCAAACATAAGAAGCAAATATTGGACATATCAGAAGCAGCCAATGTAAATAAAACGGACTTGAGACAAGCCAAGAGGCATCGTCATATTGCTGGACCAGTTCCCTCAATATCCATTTAGAATTAGCTTCGATGAGACTAACCATTTTCTCTCCACCTTTGTAGACATTAATAGAGGTCGGGAAACCAAT
>KE154381.1:337931-349231 GCA_000411075.1 Sisymbrium irio | reverse complement strand
TTTTTTTTTTTTTTGGTACGCTTTTTGTTAGCAATCTCTTTCACAGGATCCGAGTTTCACGACTTCTACACGTTTACAGATCACAAATGACTCTCCCACACGTCCTAAAATCATTATCTTATAAATCTAAATTTTTTAAAATAATTTAAAAACAATAATTAATCATACGTTTATCAGCATGTATCCTAGTGTTTAGTTTAAAATAGGAGTGTCACTTTTTCTCCTAAAAGATGTGTTATTCTACTAAGGTCATGACTTAAAGGTGGTATAATAATAATTACTCTAAAATTAATGTCTCTTTGACAGAACACTTCTCATCGAATGGGTTGACACGATTTCTAGGTCATTAAATCGAATCAAATATTTTTTTCTTCCTATTGAAACAATTTATCCAGTGCTCTTATATATACATATGCTGCTACATAAAACCCCACACTTATTTTTTTTTTTTTTGGTTTTCTAAAAACCCCATACTTGAAGTTGACTTATAGATCAAAACCAATAAAATGAGTTCAATCTTCGAGGTCAATGATCTGGAGGAGTTAACGTTGAATGCCGAGCAAATACAAGATGACTTACTGAAGGAAATACTTACACTTAACACCAACACAGAATACCTCCAACGGTTTCTCCATGGAAGCTCTGATAAACAATTGTTCAAGAAAAACGTACCGTTGGTGACTTATGAAGACGTGGAGCCTTATATTCAACGTGTCGCTAATGGAGAGCCTTCGGATGTGATTTCGGGTGGACCTGTTACTAGATTCCTCAGAAGGTAACATACTTTTTATATCATCATGATTAATGTTCTGGACAACATTTACATTTTGTTGTGGTCTTAAATGTAGCTCCGGAACTTCGGGAGGGAAAGGAAAGATATTTCCTGTGAACGATCTGGTCACTGTGCAGCTGGGAGACTTTATGGCTCTACGCGCTCGCGTTATGTCCAAGTAATTCCTTCTCTAACTGCTACTAAACAGATTGTTCATTCCCATTAATTTCAGTGATACTGACCACAAATTTAGGTAAGTAGGAAAGAGGTTAGAGAGAGAAAGGGAGAAAGAAGAATAGAGTTTTTAGGGAGAGATTTAATTTTGAAATAAGCTTATTGTTATAATTTCAATTTAAAAAAAAAATTATTAGATATTTGTTGGAGAATGGAGAGTTTTATATTTTAGTTATATAGATGTATTAACAAAACGATTGAATTATATTAAAATCAGTCTCTTTTCTCTGTTTCAAGTTTTTTTTTTCCTTTTGAGAAGACTGAACAATACCAAACTAGATTACAAATGATTTTTTTTTTTAAAACCAAAAGAACCAAAATATTAAACATAAATTATATACAAATGTACTTTATATGATCATAAAGATATGGATTCCTAATTCTTAGTATATGTAGAAGAATAGATCTTTATATTATATGTATGGTATATTGATTCAGTTTATAAGATAATATTCTCTCCATTTTATTTTAATTGTCGTTATAGATTTATACACATGAATTAATAAAACATATGATTTATATATTTTAAATATAAAAATACAATTACTTATATAAGTAATCATATTTTAACAAATAAAAAAATTTTGTTAATAATTTTTGTATTAAAATTTTAAAACGATACTTATTTTGAAACGACAATTTTACTTTATAACGAAAATTAAATTAAAATGGAGAGAGTATTAAACAATGATGATGGAAAAATAAAATATGTTAAAAATAATTAACATGATGGTAGAGAGAGATAGAGAGGAACAGTGAATTTTGTGGGTAAACCAATTGACTGGTTAATTGTTCCCTTATATTACAATTTCTCATAATAAATTAGATATCAAATCTTTGTTATTTTATTTGATTAGTTGATAAATAATTTTAATTATTTAATAATTTTTGTGATTTTCATATAATAAAAAGAGAAATATATTTTATAGACTGATAGTTAATTTTATAGTTAATTTAATAGGAATATTTTTCCATATATGGTTAAATTTTAAAATGAATTATAAATCAAAAGTAATTAATATATTTAATAATAAAATATTATTTTGGATAATGAAATAGATAAATGACTTGAGTGATATTAAAAACTATTTTGTGGTGATTGAACAAAAGAAAGATTTTTATAAATATTTTAGTTTTAATAATAATAAATAAATAGATATAGAATAACTAATTAAATAACCAAGTATAAACTTAAAATTTGTCTTATAAAGAATTCTGCTTCCTACTAATATGGTTGGTAATTATTTGGATCTTTTTATTATATATTTATAAATAAATATTCACACAAAATTTTCAATGTGAAACTTTTTTTAGTAATTTATATTTATTTAAAAAATTTGATTATGCAGAAAAATCTAGGTTTTATTTTATTTTATGTTTGATGTGATAATTGAACTTATATAAAAAGTTTAAAATTAAAATCGATTCGTTTGAAATGTAAAAATAAAAAATAATACCTTAAAAATGTATTTTGTAATTTTCTCATAAGCGAATTCACATGATAAAAAATTTTATTGTACTTTTTAACTTTTGGTTAATAGGCATTTAAGTGACAACGGTGTGGCCAAGCAAGGAAAGACAATGGAGTTTCATTACACCAGACCAGAATCAACAACCCCGTGTGGCTTACCCATTGCTACATCATTAAACACTTTTTTCAAAAGCGATTATTTCAAAAACCGGCCATCAAAGTCTCAGTACACAAGCCCCGACCAAGTCATATTGTGTCCAGATAACAAGCAAAGTTTGTACTGTCATCTTCTATGTGGCCTTTCCCAGAGAGACGAGGTTGAGAGAGTTGGCGCTGTTTTTGCTCATGCCTTGGTCCGAGCTATTGATTTTTTTGAAAGCAACTGGAAAGAGTTGTGTAGTAATATACGATCAGGCCACATTAGCGAGTGGATCACCGACCTTGGTTGCAGAAGCTCTGTCTCGGTTATCATGGGAGGACCTAATCCCGAGTTGGCGGATATGATTGAACAAGAATGCAGCCAAAAGTCATGGGAAGGTATCATTACACGACTTTGGCCCAATGCCAAATGTATTGCATGTATTCTTACAGGACAAATGGCTCAATACATTCCACTATTGGAGTTTTATTCCAACAAACTTCCTCTAGTTTCCACAGGATATGGGTCGTCTGAAAGTATGTTTGGGATGAATGTGGATCCTCTATGCAAACCACAAGACGTGTCGTACACATTTATGCCCAACATTTCCTACTTCGAGTTTCTACCTATTGATCATGGGGGAGACATGACCAGCATCATTGATCTTGTCAACGTTCAGTTGGGGTGCTACTATGAACCAGTGGTCACCACTTATTTTGGTCTAAACAGATATCTAATTGGAGATATTCTACAGGTGACTGGATTTTACAATAGCACACCTCAGTTTCGATTTGTACGCAGAAAGAATATGGTTTTAAGCGTCGACATGGAGACCACAAATGAAGAGGAGATTTTAAAGGCTTTGGCTCGTGCGACCTTTGTTCTTGATGAGTCATCAAAATTGATGTTGACGGACTTCACATGTTACGCTGATATCTCTACTTTTCCAGGTCACTACGTGTTTTACTGGGAATTGAAAGCTAAAGACGTTAGCGACATCGTTGAGCTTGATGAAAAAGTATTTGTGGAATGTTGCTCTGTTATAGAGGAACCATTTGGTGCAGTTTATAAAGGTATGAGAAGAAGTGGATTAATTGGGGCTCTAGAGATAAGAGTGGTTCAACAAGGAACATTCGGTTCTCTCATGGAATACTTCATCACCCGAGGTGGTTCGGTGACTCAATATAAGACACCTATATGCATCAAGTCTTCTGAAGCCTTAGCGGTTCTTGAAAACAAGGTTATTGGTCGATTCTACAGTGAAAAATCTCCTCCTCTCGACCCATAACAACTAAACGCACTTAAACTGTCTGTATGTAATAACTTATTTGCTACGCATACTTGTACTTTTAGGAGAACACGTCTTTAGTTGTTTTCACGTGATCTCCTAAACTCTGTGTGTTGTATGTTTATTTCCGAATTCTATTTGGTTTTATTTTAAACTTCTCTTCTTTCGTAGGTTTGAAGTTTTGTATTTCTAAATATTTAAATCACAAAGAGCGGCTGCGTTTACTCATTATTGGTTGACTTGGGTGTTTTTCTTGACTAAAATGTTTTTAACTAGTAAAAAAGGTTTGTACTTTTGATTGAATTAAATCATCATTGTCTTTTCAAGTTTTGATTTTTTTTTAATACTTTTATGTTGTGCTTTGTTTTAAAAAGCAACGAGGAAACGCCCGAAGCTTGTTGCTTCTGATTACGATTCCTTGGTCAAGAAGGCAGCTGAGTCTCAGGGTATTATTTGATTTTGTGTGTAGAGTTTGGCTTTTCGAGCTTGTACACGAAATGCTGTATTCATTGAAATGTTTTGATTTCAAAGATGCGTTCGAGGAGTTGAATGGGGCAGCTCCTTCTGGTGAAGGAGGAGAAGAAGAAGACGGGTTTAGAGATCTTTTGAGGCATACTATGTTTGAGAAGGGACAGAGTAAGCGTATCTGGGGTGAGCTTTACAAAGTCATCAACTCCTCTGATGTTATTGTCCACGTATGTCTTGTCTCAAAAGACTCAGCTAATGAAGGAGACATCTTTCTTTTATTTCGCTCTTACCGGTTTTCGTGTTTGACAGGTTTTAGATGCTAGGGTTCCACAAGGTCCTAGAGAAAACTCTGAAAGAGCAGCGCAAGCATAAACACATGATTCTGTTGTTGAACAAGGTTGGATGTTTTCGTCTTTTGGATATTGTGTTATTTTTGCATCCGTTATTCAATCAATCATAAATATCTCATATCATACATTTTTAATTGCTGTGTTAGTTTTATAAATAGCTTAGTAACTCTTAAAACTACAATTGTCTAATTCTATAGCCTCCTTCAGTTATAATGATTGCGGTGTGAATAAATCAGACTCGATAATATGTTTTTGAATCACTATAACTATTTATTACTGATTAACATACTGAACAAAAAAAGTTACAAACAATGATATCGAATAAAATATAAAAATCCTAATATAGTTAAGAAATAATTATTAAACTATTACTAAAAAGTTTTAATATAACTAAAAAAGTCTTCAAAAGAAATATTATATAAAATGGGTTTTACATCTTATTTAAGAATTGATAAATTTATATTTTCTTGTTATTTTTTTCCTACACAATAGAGTTCATTAATAATATTTTTGATATTATGTTTTTTAAACACATGTAAAAAAATAGATAAAAAGAATTCTTAATAATAACTCCTTCTGGTTTATTTGAGGATATTTTTCTTGTAAGAAAATAAATGACGTTTTATGTAACCAATGCAAATTATATCAAAAAGTTTCACTATTGCCCACTGTTAAAAACAATTATTCAAACTGGATAAACAATGGTCAAATAATGAATTGAAGCTAATATAAGTAGTTATTATCCATTTTTCTTAAAAAATGTGAATTTTACCAAAACGACACATATATTAAACCAGAGAGAGTATCAAATATATGCATTAATTTGTTCATTTCTCAAGTTTTGAGTACTAGCTTAGCAAACTTCCCTATAATTAAACATGTAAATAATTTTCTTACAATGTTATTAAATACTCTTCGGTAGTAATTACCTCTAAAAATATTGTCTGAGTAATTACTCTTTTAATGGTTGTGCTTGGAACTAATTTAAGACAGGAGAAACTCTTCGTGACTTGACACGTTTTAATTAGTACTTGGTAACGTGCTTAATTCATTTTCATAGAAAATAAAAATACGGCTATTTAAAGACCCCCTTACTCGAAGTTAATATCATATCAAAACGAAAAACATGAGTTCAATCTTAGAGGTCAATGATCTGGAAGATCTAACGGCGAATGCAGAGCAGATACAATATGATTTATTGAAGAAAATACTCACACTTAACAGCAACACAGAATACCTCCGACGATTTCTCCATGGAAGTTCTGATAAAAAACTTTTCAAGAAAAACGTACCGTTGGCAAATTATGAAGATATGAGGCCTTACATCGAACGTGTCGCCAATGGAGAACCCTCAGATGTGATTTCAGGAGGACGCATCACAAGATTCATCCGAAGGTACATTGTATTACTTTTACCATCGTGATTAATGCAGCAACTAAGTTTTTTAAAGGTGATGGTTGCTTGGCATGAGTACTGATCGATCTATCTATTACTTATAATGGTTGTGGACTTTTTGTGTGTAGCTCCGGAACTTCAGGAGGGAAACAAAAGATATTTCCTGTGAACGATGAGGCCATTAAGCAGCTGGGAGACGTTTTGGCCCTACGCTCCCTCGTTGTGTCCAAGTAAATTCCATCTCTACCTATTCCTACAAGAATTATGACTAGATTGTACATCCCTATATTTTAATTTTTGATTTGGGGGCTCGGAAAATTGATTTAGGTTTCTATCAAAATGAATAATGAAAATCATATTATACTGTATGAAATGGGATCTGGATTTCTTATTTCGAACCAAAATGCATTGTGGAACTGAATACTAGGGGTAGGCAAATAATTAACAACAGTTAAAAAAGAATGGAACCCAACTTTGGACTTATATTTGTCAAACAGTAAATTCAAATTTTACTTTTTTAAATATAAATTTTTGACTTATACTTTTCATATAATTAGAGCTAAATTTTTCTTCTGAAAATAATATGAAAAACTTCTATTAGTACTTCCTTATTTAAAAAAAAAAATCTTCTTACAAAATCTAAAATTTAGGGTTTGATTGTTTGTGGTTTTGAAAACAAATTTTGGTTTTTGATTTTCCAAAAACTATCTTATAATCCATTCAAGATTTTTGAGAAATAGGTTTCTTAAAATTTAAGGAACTAGTTTTTGAAATAACTAACCATTTTCAAATAAAAACCAAAATATATGCTTTCGTGGTTTTTATATTAATTTTCAATGGTTTTTTAAAGAAAATATTGCTATTTTAGACATTTATTTCAAAAATATTTATAAACTATAAGTACTTCATATCATTAAAAATTTAATTTATTTAGCATCCAAACCTAATATAACATGTATGCATAAAAATTATAAGAAAAAAAATTCCTAAACTTATCAATAAAATAAAATTAAATATAAAAATGTAACTCTTTCAAATCTATATATATATATGATAATAAATATATGTACATCTTTTTATTGATAATTTTTTGGAATTATATAAAAAACTTTTGAGAGTTAGTATTTTACTAATTTTGAACACATTCGAATTAAATTAACGTATAATTCATTTTTTTTTAAATGACAAACCAAATAATAAAGGAACACCGATCAAGCTTAACAATATAAAAATAGTATTTCTTCATTAATATACTAATATGTTTGTTTTATAAATTTTAACCTAAAAATAATATTAAGTCAAAAAATTAAAATATATATATTTATTTATAAGTAAAAGAGAAATACTAAAACCTAAATAACTTAACATTCAAGTTTTTAAAAAAAAAACTAAAATTAAAACTAAAAAAAAACTAAAAGGTAAAAATCAAAATTTAGAAAGAGAATAGATAGAGATAGGAAGAATGAGAAAAAAAGAAGTGGAATTGTTTAGTTTTTAAATTTAGATTTTATTTTTTTTTGTTACTCCACTCAATTTCCCAATAAATATTTTGTATTGCATTCTTAACTTTCACAACTAAGATCCATCCTTGTTCTTGTTTATATATATAGGCATTTCAGTCACGACGCTGTTGAGAAAGAAAAGACAATGGAGTTTCATTACACTAGACCTGAATCCACAACCCCTTCCGGCTTACCCATTGCTGCATTATTTACAAGTTTGTTCAAGAGTCATTATTTCAAAAACCGACAATCAAAGTCTCAGTACACAAGCCCCATCCAAGTCATATTGTGTCCAGACAACAAGCAAAGTTTGTACTGTCATCTTCTATGCGGGCTTTCTCAGAGAGAAGAGGTTGTGAGAGTTGGTGCTATATTTGCTCATGCCTTGGTCCGATCTATTGATTTTCTTGAAAGCAACTGGAAAGAGTTGTGTAGTAATATACGATCAGGCTACATTAGCGAGTGGATCACCGACCTTGGTTGCAGAAGCTCTGTCTCGGTTATCATCAAAGGACCTAATCCAGAGTTGGCGGATCTGATTGAACAAGAATGCAGCCACAAGTCATGGGAAGGTATAATCACACGACTTTGGCCCAATGCCAAATGTATTGAATGCGTTTTTACAGGACAAATGGCTCAATACATTCCACTATTGGAGTTTTATTCCAATAAACTTCCTCTAGTTTCCACAGCATATGGGTCCTCCGAAAGTATTTTTGGGTTTAATGTGGATCCTCTATGCAAGCCACAAGATGTTTCCTACACATTTATGCCTAACACCTCCTATTTCGAGTTTCTACCTGTTGATCATGAGGGGGACATGACCAGCATTGTTGATCTTGTCAACGTCAAGTTAGGGTGCTATTATGAAACAGTGGTTACTACTTATTTTGGTCTAAACAGATATCTAATTGGAGATATTCTACAAGTGACTGGATTTTACAATAGCACACCTCAGTTTCGATTTGTACGTCGAAAGAATATGGTTTTAAGCGTCGATACGGAGAGCACAACTGAAGAGGAGATTTTAAAGGCTTTGGCTCGTGCGACATCTGTTCTTGAGTCTTCAAATCTACTGTTGATGGACTCCACATGCTATGCTGATATCTCCACTTTTCCAGGTCACTATGTTTTTTACTGGGAACTCAAAGGGACAGATACTAAAGACGTTGTTGAGATTGATGAAAAAGTGTTAGTGGGATGTTGCTCTTTACTAGAGGAATCATTTGGTGCTGCTTATAATTTGAGAAGAATTGGACTGATTGGTGATTTAGAGATAAGAGTGGTGCAACAAGGAGCATTCAATTCTCTCACGGACTATTTCATCTCCCAAGGTTGTTCGAGAGCTCAGTATAAGACACCCATATGCATCAACTCTTCTGAAGCCTTAGCGGTTCTTGAGAATAAGGTTCTTGCTCGATTCTACAGTGATAAATCTCCTCCTCTTGACTCATAGTTCTTTGTATTCTATATACATGCCTGATCCCAAATGGGTATCTGTATGTAATGAGTCCTCTGCGGGGAATCTTTATCCTTTTTAGGAGAACACGGTTTTAGTTGCTTTCACGTGATCTCCAAGTCAAACAAACTTTGTGCTTTTTTATTTTCGAATTCTATTTGGTTTTATATATGCATGTTGCTTTCCCTTTTCTTCGTCAGTTTTAAGTTTTGCCTTAATAAATAGAACAATTTTCCTTTGTTAAGAGATAGTCTCGGTGGATCAGTGGCCTCACAGTTCAAACTGTGGTCTACTATACGAGATGACCAAATTTTCCTTTTCACTAGTGATAGTAAAGAAGGATTCCCCCCGGCCGTATAGTAGATAAACTCGTATTGTTATTGTCATGAACCCTAACAATTTCAGAGTATGTGATTTCTTTTCCACGAACAGCAACGTGTAGATAAAATCATTTTTTCTGATAATATTTTTGCACTTACGGAGTATCCAACAAAACTGCAGAAACCCATGATTTATGATGCAACCAGCCATATAGGACGAACCCAAATCCTACAAGCTTTTAAAACCAGCAATGATCGACTTAAATACTATTTTCTTGTTAAAAGTTGGTGATAAGTGATAACTGCATAAATATTTCTGAAGCTAATGTGATTATCCAGATTTCGTTACATGCTGGTTCGGAGATCAAGAGGCTCAGCGTTTGGGTCGTATTCTTAGGGCCAAGGGTAAACTTGAAGATAAAATGGTTGGAGGAAAAGACAGAACAAATCTTTTATTTCAGCACAATCTTAGAAACAAATAAATACTTCGTTTGAAAAAATTATATGCTTATTTAATTAAACAAACAACTTTAAAACATAGTTTTCAGATCAATGTTAATGGTTTGACACATAGGAGGCAACAAGTATAATAAAAACAGGACACAATACGAGCGGACTAGCCAATCATCACACGTATCTTTCCACGAGTTCCCTCAATCTCTGTGGTTCAGCCCCAACGAGAGTATCCATTTTCTCTCCGCCTTTAAAGATACTAAAGGTCGGGAGTCTTAGTACGCCGTAACATTCTTGGATGTTTGTCTCTTCATCAGTGTCCACTCTGTAGAATTTGAATCTCCCAATACTATAGGTTGTTCAATGTAGGGGTTATAAGATAGCATTTCTTGCACCACTCGGTTGTGAACATGGCGGCCATCACCGGAATTTGGACCCCAGCACGAGTGAACTCAGTTCCGACTCACGGTCTCAGCCACAATGGGGACTACAACATGCTGGATCAAACAGAGAATTAAATCCGATGCAATTATTAGAGAGGGTATACAGAGTGGTTATCCTGATATCCTTTTTTAAAGATATGAATGATACGTATACTAGTGGTTATCCAAATTTTTTTTTTTTCAAGATAGAATTGTTGAGAATTTTTTTATAAAAGTGACTATAGATATATATTATATGATTTATGTTTATATAGTATATATATTATAATATTACTATGTAAGTGACTAAGTGTTGTGATGGAGAAGAGAGACGTGGGAAAGAGAAGTAGGAGAGATGTTATTAACTTATCTTCTGATTAATTCTTTGATGTCCGGACTCTATTTATATAGGAGTTATTTACATCCTCACACACTTTTATACAAAGTATTTACATGTTAAGGTATTTTTCACTTGAGGTGTACTTTGAAGTTATACAAAGTCTCTTTTATCCTTTCCTTTGATCAAACTAGATTTTCTCAATTAAACCTGATTAAATCTTTTTCTTTTTCTTTTATTTCTTCATCTCCTTCTTTTGTTGTGTTCATATAAACTCAATATCAGCCATTATTGTTATTTTTTCTTCTCATATGAATTTATCTAAAGACAATTTTTTTTTTCTTCTTGTTCGTTTTCCTTTTTCTTGTAATTAAAAACTCATTCTTAATGTTTTATAATTTATAATTTACTCCACATACTTAAAATTTTAAATGTCATATGTTCGATTTTCACTAATCAGCTTGATTTTGTCTTGTCCAACCTTCACTATTTGAGATAAATTATTGATTTTTCATTAGAAAAATCTCTAGGGTTTTACTTAGGTTTCAATTATAAGCTTTGGGAGCTCTTGTATTCTATTTGATTTGGATAAAAACATATATAACCAGAAGATTTGATAATATTTATTTTTATTCAGATTTCATCATCAATCATCAAACACAACATCGTTTTGACAAAGATGGAAGGAAA
>KE154381.1:324236-337536 GCA_000411075.1 Sisymbrium irio | reverse complement strand
CCCATTAGACACACAAGACATGCCCATCAGAACTGTCCATACAAGACATGTCCATGGTATATTATCCATCCGAGTTTGGTGTTCATGAGAGCTTGTATTTTTGTATATCCACATAGACCAAAAAAGTGATTGAATTTTATTGTGAAAAAAGCATAAGTTTTGTATATCCACACGAAAGAATTCAGGTTTTATATAATGTCCATCATAGTCTGTCCACATACACTTATCCATTATATAATGGATCTATAAACATATGTCTATGACTTGTGTGTCCAATTAGGATTGAACAAATGTTCAATAAGTGGTGGATGGATTCAAATGGTCAAAATGAAATAATAATTTGTTGTTTCTTGTATATCCATAATATTTTGTCATATTGGTAACAAGATGGAAAGACAACTTAGTTTGTGTGTCCAATTAGCATAACAAATGTTCAATATGTGATGGATAGAATTAAATGGTCAAAATAAAATATTAATTGTTTTTTTTTGTATATCTATATGGAATAAAAATATTAAGTTTTGAGAAAAATTTATTTGTTTATAAAATGTCAAGACATCAATTATATATTTTAAAAAAGTTTAGTTGTCTATGACACTTTATCCATAATATTCTGACCACAAATTATTTATATATATGTGAGAAAATATATGAAAATGGATATAAAAAAAAAGAAAAAAAAGAATTATAGCTTATTATTCCAAAAAAAATGTATATACATATAGTGTTTGAGACAAAAAAAAAATGAATAAAGAAACTATAGGGAAAAGAGAATGAGTTTTTAAAAAATAAAAAAAAAAGAAAAACGTATCTAACTACTTATTTTTTTACCCAGATTTCGTGCTTATATCTTAGCCACACATTTTGTTTGCTTTTAAAACCAAATGATGATTTACGGTTGAGATCATTTCTTCTTTAACCAACCAAATTCAACCATTTAAAACACAACAAAAATTTTAACTATCCGACACACAAAAGAAGGGATAATATGGTCAGAAAAATTATAGATCAAAGGCCAAAGTGCACCTCAATCACAAAGTACACCTCAATCACAAAGTACCTCAATCTGTAAGTTTATGAGTTCAAAGTGCTCTATTGTGTAAATAACTCTTTATAGAGTAGATAAAACATAAATCGACAACTAATAGATATACTAAATATAGATAAATTAAATAAATTTTAAATGGATAATCGTTATCTGTAATATTCTCTTTTGGCTATTTATTTTTTATCTGTAATAATCCTTTTTGACTACTTATTTTATATTATATGTTTCATCAAAAAATTTATCATAAAAAATTTACTAAAATAAAAACCATTAAAAATATAATATGCTAATATAATTTTTCTTTAAAAATAAAAGATAATTATTTTTTTAATTACATGAATGACGCATGTTATATTTAAATGTATTTTTTACTTTCAAATATACATTTAAAGTTACATCTAGATTGTTTAGATAGTTTACTTAATTAGAGTAAAATTATTGAAATGTTCTTATCATAATTTTTAAATTTTGAAAAATATAATAAATTATTATATATTATTTGTTTAATATGAAAAAATCTATAATATTTAATATTTTTATATTATAATTTTTTTAAAAAACTATGATGAAAACTTTTCAATAATCATGTTCTTAATTATCTTTAAAAAACTAATTATTCGGAATTAGCTGTCATTTACACGTGATTCATGTCTTTTCCGTCTTCTAGACTTCATCAGCCCCACATATTTTATTATGGCATCTATTCTCTCACCCACTCCCGACGCTCCTTTTTTGTCTTATTTTCGAAATCTTAGCAGTTGGTTTTTGTAAAGTAATTATGATTGTTCGATTTTATCGAACACATGTCATCACCATGCATGCTAATTGAACAATCCAAACAAAAATATGTGTTAATGATTCATTTTCCGTGGTAGAAAAGATTATACACATTTTCAATGAAAAAATAAAAATAAATAAAAAATACAGTAGCTCCTAATGTAAATTTACTAATATTGGCAAAAGCATGTATAGAATGTAAAGAAAATTACACACTAAAAAAACACAAAACATACAAGTTTCCAAACCATACATATTATCGTTTTGAGGATATTTTTTTCTGAAGACTATGTAAATATATAGCAGTTTTAGATACTCTGAATAATTATTTATGATGATTTCTAACCAAGGATTGAATCCGAAAGGAAGCCATAAAAATATGGACTTCCAATCCTTTCTGTTATAAATATTTTTTGGTCTCCAATATCTAAAATATATTTTTAGTGCAGTGAATTAATATATAATTTAAAGATCAGGAATTCAAATGCCTATCTATGTATTTTCTCAGATTTTTTTTTCTAAAATGTGCAGTCCATTTTTTTTATTTTGCTTTCCCTCTTCTACAGTCCAGGACCAACATTGTTTAACATTCAAATTAGAGAAGAGAAAACAGTTATGATTAAAAATCTGAAAATAAAAAATTATTTAACCAAAGAAAATTAAATATATGCAATGTCATACTAAAAGGTAAAAATTCTCTTTTTGATAAAAATAAATATTAGTAAAATAATAATTTTAAATAGAGATATTACTTATAAAATACTATGAAAAAAAATGTCGAATAAAAGATTAAACATTTTAGTCCAATATATAAAATTTTTAAAGATTACAAAATAAAAGAACGAATGATAAAAAATAATAGGGTTTAAATTTTACCAAAAAAATAAAAACTAGAATTTAAGAATATTATAACTATAATTATTATTAACTATTTTTATTTGATTAACATACTAAATAAAATACATAAATCGTAAGAGTCAACATATAATATCTTTTAAAATATTATTCAACTCTCTTCTATAGTAAAATCTGAAATAATTGAAGTAATTACTCTTTTAATGGATTCACTTTTGAACTAATTTAAACCAAATGGAAGCAATGAATTTAACAATGTTATATGTTTTCTGAGCATTAAAATATACTTTCTGTTTCTTTTTTAATTTTTTTTAAAATATGTTTCTGTCGTCTTTATATTTTAATATAATTTTAATATTTATTGAATAATGTGTGATGAACTATATTTAAAATTTTTTAGTTTTAGCTGGTTAGGACAAATAACTTTTTTAATCGTTGTGCATGATAATTTGAAATGGATAGAATTCTATAGTGACACGTTTTTACTTTGTCGTGACGCGTGTAGGCCACCCTACACAAATAAAATAAAATCTAATCTACTCTGATCAGATCTTTTTGTCCGCTTGTTTATTCTTCTACGGAAATGAAAATTTTAGTGTTATACATAAGGACCTCCTCACTTGAAGTGAATAATACATCAAAACCAAAAATATGAGTTCAATCTTAGAGGTCAATGATCTGGAAGAGCTAACGGTGAATGCAGAGCAGATACAAGATGATTTATTGAAGAAAATACTCACACTTAACAGCAACACAGAATACCTCGGACGATTTCTCCATGGAAGCTCTGATAAAAAACTTTTCAAGAAAAACGTACCGTTGGCAAATTATGAAGATGTGAGGCCTTACATCGAACGAGTCGCTAATGGAGAGCCTTCAGATGTGATTTCAGGTGGACCCGTTACTAGATTCTTCGGAAGGTAATTACCATCATGATTAATGTATCAACGAAGTTTTGAATACTGATCTAGCTATTACTTATATACAATAATGTAATATATAAATAAGGATTGTGGACTTTGTTGTGTGTAGCTCAGGAACTTCAGGAGGGAAACAAAAGATATTTCCTGTGAACGATGAGGCCATTAAACAGCTGGGAGACGTTTTGGCCCTACGCTCCCTGGTTATGTCCAAGTAAATTCCGTCACTAACTATTCCTACAAGAATTGTGACTAGATTGTACATCTCTATATTTTAATTTTTGATTTGGTTGCTCGGAAAATTGATTTAGGTCTCTCTCAATGAATAATGAAACTTTGTAAAATTATATAGATAAAGTCAACATAAAAGTGGATCTGGATTTGCACCCAAAAAAAAATGATGGATCTGGATTCCTTATTTTTGATCCAAAATGCATCGTGGAACTGAATATTAGGGGTAGGCAAATAACAACAGTGAAAAGATATAACCCAATCAAAGGAAAGTATTAAATATTTTTCTAACTTTTCAAATAGTAAACAAGGGAGGGATTGTAAATTCATATTGGATTTTTTCAAAATACTAATTTTGGACTTATGCTTTTCATGTAAGTAAATTAGAGCTAATTTGAAACTAATTTTTTTCTTTTGAAAATAATATGAAATTTTTTTACTAGTAGTTTCTTAATTCCATTAAAAATTCTTTCGAACTAAATCAAAAATATATATAAGCAAGTATAAAGAAAAATGTATATAATAAACTACTGTGTATCCATTCTCGTTTCTGTTTATAGGCATTTCAGTCACAATGGTGTCGAGCAAGGAAAGACAATGGAGTTTCATTACACTAAACCGGAATCCAGAACCCCTTCTGGCTTACCCATTGCTGCAGCATTTACAAGTTTTTTCAAAAGCCATTATTTCAAAAACCGGCGATCAAAGTCTCAGTACACAAGCCCTGACCAAGTCATATTATGTTCAGACAACAAGCAAAGTCTGTACTGTCATCTTCTATGTGGGCTTTCCCAAAGAGAAGAGGTTGTAAGAGTTGGTGCTACTTTTGCTCATGCCTTGGTCCGAGCTATTGATTTTTTTGAAAGCAACTGGAAAGAGTTGTGTAGTAATATACGATCAGGCCACATTAGCGAGTGGATCACCGACCTTGGTTGCAGAAGCTCTGTTTCGGTTATCATTGGAGGACCTAATCCCGAGTTGGCAGATCTGATTGAACAAGAATGTAGCTACAAGTCATGGGAAGGTATAATCCCACGACTTTGGCCCAATGCCAAATGTATTGAATGCGTTCTTACAGGACAAATGGCTCAATACATTCCAATATTGGAGTTTTATTCCGACAAACTTCCTCTGGTTTCCACAGCATATGGGTCTTCTGAAAGTATTTTTGGTTTTAATGTGGATCCTCTATGCAAGCCACAAGATGTGTCCTACACATTTATGCCCAACACCTCCTATTTCGAGTTTATACCTGTTGATCATGAGGGGGACATGACCAGCATTGTTGATCTTGTCAACGTCAAGTTAGGGTGCTATTATGAAACAGTGGTTACTACTTATTTTGGTCTAAACAGATATCTAATTGGAGATATTCTACAGGTGACTGGATTTTACAATAGCACACCTCAGTTTCGATTTGTACGTAGAAAGAATATGGTTTTAAGCGTCGAAACGGAGACCACAACTGAAGAGGAGATCTTGAAAGCTTTGGCTCATGCAACCTCTTTTCTTGAGTCTTCAAGTTTAATGTTGATGGACTTCACATGCTATGCTGATATCTCCACTTTTCCAGGTCACTATGTTTTTTACTGGGAACTCAAAGGTACAGATATTAAAGACATTGTTGAGTTTGATGAAAAAGTGTTAGTGGGATGTTGCTCTCTTTTAGAGGAATCATTTGGTGCCCTTTATAGACTTAAGAGAAAAACTGGATTGATTGGTGATTTAGAGATAAGAGTGGTGCAACAAGGAGCATTCAATTCTCTGACGGACTATTTCATCTCCCGAGGTAGTTCGAGAGCTCAATATAAGACACCCATATGCATCAATTCTTCTGAAGCCTTAGCGGTTCTTGAAGATAAGGTTCTTGCTCGATTCTACAGTGATAAATCTCCTCCTCTCGACTCGTAGTTCTTTGTATTCTATATGCATGCCTGATCCCAAATATATTTGTATGTAATTATTATCGTTTTTAGGAGAACGCGGTTTTATTCTATATGCATGTCTGATCTCCAAGTCAAACTTTGTGCTTATTTATTTTCGAATTCTATTTGCTTTCCCTTTTCTTCGTCAGTTTTAAGTTTTGCCTTAATAAATAGAACAATCTACCTTTGTTAATGTATACGAGATGACCAAAGTTTCCTTTTCACTAGTGATAGTAAAGAAGAATTTCCCCATGGAAACTCTGCACTTACGGAGTATCAAACGAAATTGCAGAAACCCATGATTTATGATTCAACCAGCCATATAGGATGAACCCAGTTCCTCTAGGCTTTTGAAACCAGTACACCCATGATTTAGCTCCTCAGTTTGATTATGTACCATAATCACTTGATCATATCAATTTTTCTCTTTTTCTCACAGACCCTAATCCGATCTAAAATACAAAATTCTCTAATTTTTTTCTTTCTCTTTCTTTTTTAATATTTTGGAAAGAAAAGATATTAATTTTTATCTCATTTAATGAAACTTTGTTTCATTCTTTATTTCTTTAAATATTTTGGTCATATGTCTTCAAATTAGTTTATTTATTTTGAAGTATTTTTATTTTTCTTTTACTTAGATATATTTTTTTATATAATCTGCTGTCTTAAAACACATTATTGGAAAGTAGCTGTCCTTACACGTGACTCATGATAACGCCTTTCCCTTTCAGGCTTCACCAACCGGCCCTTTTCTCTAACCCATCCATCCCTCCCACTGCTCCCTTTATTTGCATTATGAAATCTGAACAGTTGGTTTCTATAAAGTAATTATGATTGATCAATCTCATCACCATTTGTGTTTGTTGGAGACGGGTTTAACGCATAAACAAGAAAGCATATCAAAGTAAACAAACAGACAAAAAAAATTCTTAAAATTTATATCATTTTGTAAAGTACGTAAGCAGTTTTTTTCGCAAAGTTTAGCTATAAATCAAGAAAATAATTAATGTATTTGACAATATCATATGTTTGTTGAACCAATTGATATGTTTTATCTATTCCATAACGGAAGAAGGGGGAATACACGTGATGCTACGATTTTAAGTCAGAAGAGAGATTTCAAGAAATTGTAGATCTATTTACTCTATCAATAACCGAGCCGGATTTAGTGTATTATAATGGATTTGCCTTTTGATTCATATGGATTGGATATGTCGTGACATGGGTAAGCCAGCTACACAAATAATATAAAATCTAATCGATCAAGTCTCGTTTTTCGTCCGCTTCTTTATTCTTCTACGCAAATGAAAAATTAGTATTATATACTGCTACATAAAGACCGCCTTACTTGAAGTGAATTATAGATCAAAACCAAAAATATGAGTTCAATCCTTGAGAGCAATGATCTGGAGGAGTTGACGGTGAATGCAGAGAAGATACAAGATGATTTACTGAAGAAGATACTAACACTTAACAGCAACACAGAATACCTCGGAAGATTTCTCCATGGAAGCTCTGATAAAAATCTTTTCAAGAAAAACGTACCGTTGGCGAATTATGAAGATGTGAGGCCTTACATCGAACGTGTCGCGAATGGAGAGCCTTCAGATGTGATTTCAGGTGGACCGATCACTAGATTCTTCCGAAGGTACTTTACTTTTACCATCATAGTGATCATATCTATTAGTTATACAGAAATGTTATCTATAAATAATGATTGTGGACTTTGTTGTGTGTAGTTCCGGAACTTCAGGAGGGAAACATAAGATATTTCCGGTGAACGATGAGGCCCTCAAGCAGCTAAGAGACGTTTTGGCCCTACGCTCCCTCGTTATGTCCAAGTAAATTCCGTGACAACTATTCCTACAAGAATTATGACTAGATTGTACATCTCTGTATTTTAATTTTGATTTGGTGGCTAAGATTGATTAGGATATGCTGTATGAACCAAAAATAAGGATTGGATCTAGATTTCTATAATGGAACTGAATATTAGGTAACTATTAAATGGAACCCAACCAAAGGTAACTATTAAATATTTTTCAAACTTGTCAACCAGTAAACAAGGGATAGTGAATTTAGATTTTTTTTAGATATTAACTAGGTGTTTTGGATTATATATTTAATAATATAATTGTTACAAAAATGATGTGATATAATTTTATGTGACTTTGTATATATTACAAAACAATATATGTTAAATATTTAATAATTTATATTTATTATTAATATTTTCAAAATCAAACTTATATGTTTATATAAATATAAATTGTGTTTAATGATAATCAAAATAAAGTAATTATCACAAAATTTTAAATATATAATCATATGTTTTCACACGAGTCTAGATCTAGTTTTTAATATTTTGTATTTGTAATGAGTTCACTCCTTTTCTTAATCTGTTGTTAGTGTTTGGTATTTTAGTAATAAATTATTATCAAAATAGAGTAATTCACCTCATATTAATTTCAAATATATTGTATTTTTATGGAACAACTTATGAAATATAGTAAATCATAAAGCATCAGTCATAATTTATAAAGTTGAAATTATTAACCTAGTTTTTGCTATTTTATTTTTTTATAATTTTATGGTTTATATTTAAAAAATATATATATTAAATTTGAATTTTTTTATTAGTTGAAATATGTTCATTGTTGTGTGTACACCAAATTTGATTTCTAATTTATAAAATAACTGATGTACCAAATTATTCAATTAAATCTATTACTTGATTTATAATTTAATATATGTAATTTTGTTTTAATTTATAGTTTTTTAATTAATTAATAGGATCCACTATTTTGTATTGTTTAGATACATGAATAACTATTTTATTGTTTGGAATTTGTTTAATAGAGATAATATTTTCTATAATTACCCTTAATGAATTTGGATCAAATCATTAATATGTAGTGGTATTTTATGTAATATAACACATGATTACAAAGTTAATTTTATAATGTTATTCTAAATTAATAAGATAGATTTTAGACTTATACTTTCATATAAATTAGAGCTAAGTTAAGCCTAAAATTTTCTTTCGAAAATAATATGAAATTTTTTAACTAGTGTAGTTCCTTATTTTCAAAAAAATATTATTCGTACTAAATCTAAAAAATATATACAAGAGTCTAAAGAAAAATGTGTATACCATAAATATTGTGTACTGCATCTTCACCACTAAGATCCATACTCGTTCTTGTTTATATAGGCATTTCAGTCACAACGGTCTAGCGCAAGGAAAGACAATGGAGTTTCATTACTCTAAACCGGAATCCAGTACCCCTTGTGGCTTACCCATTGCTCCAGCATTTGCAAGTTTTTTCAAGAGCGATTATTTCAAGAACAGGCCATCGAAATCTCAGTGCACAAGCCCGGACCCAGTCATATTGTGTCCAGACAACACGCAAAGTTTGTACTGTCATCTTCTCTGCGGGCTTTCCCAAAGAGAAGAGGTTGTGAGAGTTGGTGCTAATTTTGCTCATGCTTTGGTCCGAACTATTGATTATCTTGAAAGCAACTGGAAAGAGTTGTGTAGTAATATCCGATCAGGCCACGTTAGCGATTGGATCACCGACCTTGGTTGCAGAAGTTCTGTTTCGGTTATCATTGGAGGACCTAATCCCGAGTTGGCGGATCTGATTGAGAAAGAATGCAGCCACAAGTCATGGGAAAGTATAATCACACGACTTTGGCCCAATGCCAAATGTATTGAGTGTATCATTACAGGACAAATGGCTCAATACATTCCAATATTGAATTTTTATTCCAATAAACTTCCTCTGGTCTCCACAGCATATGGGTCTTCCGAAAGTATGTTTGGTTTTAATGTGGATCCTCTATGCAAGCCACAAGATGTGGCCTACACATTTATTCCCAACACCTCCTATTTCGAGTTTCTACCTGTGGATCATGAGGGGGACATGACCAGCATTGTTGATCTTGTCAACGTTAAGTTAGAGTGCTATTATGAAACAGTGGTCACTACTTATTTCGGTCTAACCAGATATCTGATTGGAGATATTCTGCAGGTGACTGGATTTTACAATAACACACCTCAGTTTCGATTCGTACGTAGAAAGAATACGGTTTTAAGCGTCGAATCGGAGACCACAACTGAAGAGGAAATTTTAAAGGCTTTGGCTCGTGCGACATCTGTTCTTGAGTCTTCAAGTTTAATGTTGATGGACTCCACATGCTATGCTGATATCTCTACTTTTCCAGGTCACTATGTTTTTTATTGGGAACTCAAAGGTACAGATGTTAAAGACGTTGTTGAGATTGATGGAAAAGTGTTAGTGGGATGTTGCTCTGTGCTAGAAGAATCATTTGGTGCTGCTTATAAATTGAGAAGAAGTGGACTGATTGGTGATTTAGAGATAAGAGTGGTGCAACAAGGAGCATTCAATTCTCTCACGGAGTATTTCATCTCCCGAGGTAGTTCTAGAGCTCAGTATAAGACACCCATATGCATCAACTCTTCTCAAGCTTTAGCGGTTCTTGAAGATAAGGTTCTTGCTCGATTCTACAGTGAGAAACCTCCGCCTCTAGACTTATAGTTCTTTGTATTCTATATGCATGCCCTGAGCCCAAATGTTTTTTTTCTTATTTTTTTGTCAACTGGTTACACGCAGTATGTAATGGGTCATTCGCAGGGAGAATCTTTATCCTTTTTAGGAGAACATGTTTTTACGTGATCTCCCTTTCATGTTTGACTTTGTCCTTTTTTTTAATTTCGAATTCTCTTTGGTTTTATGTCGCTTTCCCTTATTTCGTACGTTTAAGTTTTGCCTTAATAATAAGATTTTCATGTTAAGAGATAAAAGACTTGTGTGAAATATTCTCATTTCTATGTTGTTCGGAATTCATGCAAGAATTACGAACAATCATTACCTTACGTGATAGCACAAATAACATGTTGAAAACAACTTCTGTTTTTTTCGTCCATGTTGATGGTCCCTTTGTCTGATTTGTAATCCTCATGGTCTGGATAATCGCCGCCTAAGCTAGTTGAAACTGGACCATAATGAGTACACGCGAAACGCGACACGATCAAACCCACGGCTGAGGGCCTGAGGCTTGTGCCACTTCCAAAGTTTTGGCCATTATCATAATTATTGGATCAATCTTGGCTTTGTGGTCGCTTCTAACTCCATCATTACCTTCACGGAGTCATGATGCAGCCTCATCATAGGGAGTGACGCATAGAAATTAGTTTGAGAACTACTATATAAACCCAAAGCATTTGCCTTTGTGTTCCTGAATCCTGTCCCAATTCTCTTTTTGTTAATTAAGCTCTTTATCACGTTCTCCTGATTAAATCAAATGATTATGTAATAACATTGATACATTCTCCTTATCTTTTCTTGGCTGTGCAAGACACAAGTTTCCCCTATTATAATGTCCTACTATTCCATTAGATTAATACCCATGGGTTTTTCACATTGCAGGCATATCTTATAAAATTTTACACACTAGCTAGTTCGATTGGGATTACACAAGTCACACACATGTAAAACAAGTAAAATGGTTCATGTATAAAAATTTGAAAGCAAGATGCTGTATTTGTGGACTAAGACAAGTTTCTTTCGCGCATTAACGATTCAATCTTTTCCACATCATCGGGTGTATCAACTCCATGCGCTTCATGGTCCACCTTTATAACCTGATACAGCCAACAGTTAAACCTTAGTGCCTTACATTACAATTCTCTCTTATATTCTCTGAGCGAATGCCCGATCCTTTGTGATATTATATCGACGATATATGATTCTTTTTTTCCTTTGGATACTTTTTTAGGTGAGAGGTGTGTCATAATAGTGGAAAGGGTTTATTTTACCTTCATTTTGTAGCCATTCTCAAGGACTTTAAGCTGCTCTAGATCCTCTTCTAGCTGCAATGGCGTTGGTTGAAGCTCTGAATATACTTTCAGAAACTTCGAATCAAAGCTCTGAGAACAAATAAACAGACAAGAAACAAACATAACGTTGGTTTAGATCATAACAGATCAACAGAAAAAGTGAATCACATATATATATAATAAGAGAAAGTGACTGCACTCAGTACCTGAATTCCAAGATGAAGCATGTAAGGGAAATCTGGATTAACACTACCACTCCTAAACCGCAAAAAACATAAGTGATCCGGATTACAATTATGAGAGTATACCAAGACAGTTCATGCTATCAATACGCAGAAGATAAAAAAGATTACTTGTTATAAGGAATCAAACCCCTCGAGAAATAGATAGCATAACCACGGTTGTCCACAACACATTTGACTCGATTAGGGTCAAGCCCGTCTTCTGGTTTCAGTGATGTCACCGCTGTGCTAAACACTGCATCAGGTGCTACCTGAAAATCATAACCATAAAGAAAACTATTCATCATCTTTTAAAAGGAGCATAAGTTTGAAGACAGTATTTTTACGAGACCTGAAGTGCTTTAACAACACCGTCTATAATCTCAGGCTCAATGAGTGGTTCATCTCCTTGAATGTTAACAACCACATCATACTTCTTCTCCAGCTTCTCTAGTGCTTCGTTGCACCGTTCAGTGCCTACACATCATCCCAATGATACAGAGCTTAAGCCAGGAAAACAAACAAACACAGGAAATTGAATAAAAAATGGTATACCGACCGTTCCTGCAAGACTCTGAAGTCATGATGACATCGGCACCAAATCCACGACAGCAATCCGCAATCCTTTCATCATCAGTAGCTACAACTGACAAGATTTAAAAGAAAACAAGATATTCAATCACAAGTTAACGAAATGCATGCCAATTATGAAGCTCAAGCAAGGTAACATAACATCATAGAAGAGATCATAGATCCATAAAGTACACATTTTTCTCTCTAATGTATGTATAAAACCAGAAAAAGAGTAGAGATCTGAGACACAGTACCAACGTGATCTAGCGTAGAAGCTAACTTCGACCTCTCCCAAGTTCTCTGTTCAAGAACGAACCAAACACAAGTGAGAACAGACACATAACAAACAAGTACATTTCACCAACTTCATCAAAAATTTGATTACTTTAGGCTTAAATGAGGAAAAGTTCGAGACTTTGATACATAAACTACGTCAGATCCAACACAGATGAGACAGAGGAGGAAGTGAGAAAAGGAGGAACCTGGATCATGGGTTTGCCGAGGATTTGAACGAGAGGCTTACCCTCGAATCGAGAGGAAGCGTAACGAGCAGGGATGATTCCGACGACTCGGCTTCGGAATTTCCTCGAACGACTCAGATACGCTCTTGCGCCAACCGCAGCAGCAATTGCCGTTCCGGCTAAGATCCCGTGTATAATCCATGTCTTCTGAGAAGACGAAGACGATGAAGAAGAACACGTTGCCATTGATCCAATCACTGGTTCTTTCACTTTGCTCTGGTGAGACTGTAAGTGAAGAGAGAGAGAGAGAGAGTTCTGTTAGTTAAAGCGGTGGCCGAGCCAGCGAAAAGACCGGTCTGGTCCGGTTTAATTAGATTTATATGACCAATTCCTTACAAAACTCATTTTGATTAAATAATACTAAAC
>KE154381.1:273543-317921 GCA_000411075.1 Sisymbrium irio | reverse complement strand
ACGGCTGGGAACTTTCTGATTATGTTTTTTTTTTTTGTTTTTACCTTTTTTTTAATCTCTGATATTTACAGAGCAATGCTATAGAATCTTGAACAAGATTACATGAAGATTACACCTAACAAAATATACAAACCATTATTTTCCCACGTCATAAACTAGAAATTAAATAAGGAAGTTTGAACTTTGACCCAAAATTTATTTTAAAATTAAAAATGAATAAGGAAATTGGATATATCAAAAATCACTGATATTTTGGAGCACATATAAAGTTTTGATTTGATATTGACCAAACAGAAATAGAGTTTTGATTAGATCTTGACCAAAGAGAAAAAAAGAGTTTTGACCAATGTAATCATTCTTGTTTGCTCTGTTATTACATGACTTGTTGTGTTGTGTAAATTCAGAAAAATAAAATCAACAGTCAAATGTCATTAATCATTTCCTTTGTTTGGATTCACTTCCATGAAATTTGTCTCAAACTTTAAAACCCTCAGATCGAAGGCACATAAGATGAGCTTCGATCCATTTCGTGCAAGCTGATTCACCGTGTTCTACAATGCACTCATCTCTTAGCTTCTTTGTATCCGGACAAGCACAACATATCTTCTTCTTAGGCTTTGTCTCGGTCACAGCCACATCTTTGCTTGCCTGGCTCAAAGAACACGCACTTTCTTGCGCTTTTAAACCACTCATCCTATTAATCATATTCTCAGAATGTTACGCCACGACAACTCCAAACCACGATTCCAACAATACAAATGAAACACTAAAAGAACAAAACTCCAAACCAAAACATTCAACAATAACAAAAAGAACAATGATTAACATTTGATGCTTAAAAGGGTTTGCGTTCATTGAGACATGAAAACAGAAACACTAATCAATTCAGTAACTTGCATTATCGATCAATCAAATCCGGCAAAACCCTAAATAAAAACATTACTCAGAACTTAAAACCCTGAACCACTAAATCACTAAA
Organism: Sisymbrium irio; assembly: GCA_000411075.1. Lineage (NCBI taxonomy): Eukaryota > Viridiplantae > Streptophyta > Magnoliopsida > Brassicales > Brassicaceae > Sisymbrium > Sisymbrium irio. Next base: position 316,942 of record KE154381.1, on the reverse strand, counting down.
TCTAATCCCCAGATAAGACACTCAATATCAAATTTAGCACAACAAGAAGATATCGAGACTAATAAACTTGAGGGATTGAAGAATTGAACTGAACCTTTGATCGGCTTTGAGGAGGAAGCGTCGAGAAGCGGAGAACAAGAGAGGATCTTCGGGAGAGAAGAGAAGAAAAGACGAAAATCACAGAGGTTTAATCTTATAATTATGGGCCTAAAGCGGGCTACATAAGCCCATATATTTATGGGTTTTATAATAAGATTGTCTGCAATGATCATGATAGAAGAAACCACCTAGCCCATGGGCGCAGGATAGTAACGAAAATCTAGCAGCATTATCCCAAGGCCTACTAAAAATTTTAGAAGCAGCAATTGCTTTTAAATTCGAATAAGTAACGTTGTTTGTTTAATTTCGTGGGATCCACATGTGATGTCCCACGATTAATTCATTAATATTTAATAACTTTTTATGATTTTTAGAATGTTGATGCTCTTACTTTTAAAATTAAAATTAAGAGAATTGTATATAGCTAGTTTTCTAATAAAAAATATATGTTAGGAAAATTTGTGTTATTGCAGTTTAAGCATTAGTTAGAGAAAGTAAGACAGCTAAGAATAATGAAGATCGTAACTAGTAAGAACGTGGTGATTTCTATATGTTATAATACATAAATTCTTTGACTATAATTAAGGAAGCTTCAAAGTGGTATAAGCTTGATCCACTATCAAGTAACTGTAATTAATAGTGAGTGGGAGGTGTTTGTAGTGATTGTTTAATACAAATCGTGCACGAGCACGATACTTGTGAAACCAGAGTGGAGAGGGATTTGCTTTCAACACTTAATTACCTTATTTCGTGCATCAATTGGCCGTTTTTCCTAAATGTTAGTACTTTAAATTTTAAAGATAAACAATCTCTAGATTGCAATTTTCAAAAGACGCACAAACAATTTTTAGAATTTTTATTGTTTTTTAATGTTATTTTAGAGTATTGGTTAGTGCCTTAGTGGGTCTGATTAAACCCTGCAAGAAGTGACCAAGTAAAGAGAAAAAGCAAGTATATATTAAGTAGAGTTTATTAATTGCTTAAGAAACAAGATATGTTGAGGAAATCTTCTGACAGAAAATGATGTTAGATAAATTCATGCTTAGTATTTTAAAGTGTTACTAATTAGGAGAAGATAGAGACAAAAGACAGCTAAGAATGGCAAAGCCAAGGAAGCTTCAAGCTTCAAAGAAAATGTGCTTATAGTTAATTTTGTCTCGAAGAAAGCGTGCACATTAAAATAAGTAAACTAAAGTAATGGTGTTGATTAATTAATTAATGTAAATGATGTACGCTTATAAAACCAGAGTACAGAGGGCTTAGTTTGTTTACAACAGTTGATAGATACATAAAGAGATCAGAAAGAAAGTATCGATGGAGCAAATTAGGGTTTTGTACCGTTTGGTAGCAACGATGACGTGCTTGGTATGTTTAGCGTTTAGTGTTGGAATGTGTTTAGAGTCCGATGACAGCTTGATCAAGACTTACGTGTCATCATCACAACCGTCTAACGATCTTCTCGATTCCACCAAGCTTAAGGGTAACTTAACAAGAAAAACAAATTTCGTTTTTATTTTGCTTTAGTGATATATATATATTGCATTGATTTATAGCGATTCGACTCTCTGATCATGATGTATGTGTATAGTAACGAAGATCTCTGTATCGGAGTGGGATTCACTTGTAATCAAGTCCAAACTCCCGATAATGGTTACGTTCACAGCCTACTTGTGTAGCTCATGTCGCGCCCAGCTTTCTGTATTGGACAACCTCAACTTGGAATACAAGGATCGGTTTAAATTCTACACAGTCAACACTGATGAAGAGAGAGGCCTCGACCTTATCTACAGGATACTCACTTTGCCAACCACAATTGTCTTTAAAGGCGGAGAAGAGATGGATAGAGTACCTGGATTTCATATTTGGGAATTGACTAGACTAGTGGAGAAATACATGTGATACGTGTGAGGATGTCACTTTGGCTTGTCTAGAGTTCTTTTATTTAGTTAACCCTTTGCTTATATACTCTCATTGGTAAACTGCATATTTATAGAATGGGAAGAAAAAACAATGGATTAAAATTGCGAAATAAAATTATGGAATGAAAAAACTATGGAGCAAAAGGGGTTGATAGTTACTAGTAAGAACGTGCTGATTCTATATATGTTATAATACATAAATGATTTTACTATAATTAAGGAAGCTTCAAAGAGGTAGTATATGCTTCACCTACTACCAAGGAACCTTAAATAATAAGTGTGTTGGAGGTGTTTGACTGTTGTAGTATTTTAAAGTTTAAGGAGATAAATAAACAATCTATAAATTGTAATTTTTTTTTTATATAATCCAATATCCAACCACTAAACGTGATCGACTAGCCCACCGGGCCTAAGCTCATGCCATTACAGGATTTTTAAGCCTTTACTTAAGAGTCTTTGTTTACGCAAAGTGGTTTGGAGCGCTAGAGTAAGTCCGCAGGTAAATTCCCTGGTGGCCAGCACATGTCGAACCCGGGACCGTATTGAAGCCGAAGCTCTCACAAGTACCACTAGGCCACCAGTTCTTTATGCTTTTTAACATTATTTAGAATATCAGTTATGTATGCCTTATTGGGTCTGGTTAATCCATGTATGGTTGTATCCAGCTTTAAATTAATAAAAAAAAAAAAATCAAGTATATTAATTAGAATTTACTTGTTGCTTAAGAAAGGAAAGATGTTGGGGAAACCTTTTGACAAAAGAAAATGATGTTAGAGAAATTCGTGTTCAGAAGTGTTCAGAAATTGGAAGAAGATATAGACAAAATACAGCTAAGGCAAAGAGCAGGATTTGACTCGCAGGAAGCTTCAAGCTTAAAAGAAAATGTGCTTAGTTAATTTGTCTCGAAGAAATCGTGTCACAATATTAAAATAAAGTATACTAAAGTAATGGTGCTGATTAACTAATTAGTGTAAATGATGGACGTTTATAAAACCAGAGCAGAAAAGGTTTTGTTTACAACACTTAAAACGAGTTGAGAGATAACATAAAGAGATCAGAAAGTATCGATGGAGCAAATTAGGGTTTTGTACCGCTTGGTAGCAACGATGACGTGTTTGGTGTGTTTAACGTTTAGTGTTGGAATCTGTTCAGAGTCCGACGACATCGTGATCAAGACTTACGTGTCACCATCACTAACGTTTAACGATCAGTTTGTCGATCGCACCGAACTTACGGGTAACTTAACAAGAAAAAACAAATTTCGTTTATGTTTTGCTTAAGTGATATCTTGCATTGATTTATAGTTATTCAACTCTCTGATGTACGTAGTAAAGAAGATCTCTGGACCGGAGTGGGATTCACTTGTAATCAAGTCTGAACTCCCGGTGATGGTTACGTTCACAGCCGACTCGTGCATCAAATCATGTCGCGCCCAGATCGCTGTATTGGACTACCTCAACGCTGAATACAACGATCGGTTTAAATTCTACACAGTCAACACTGATGAAGAGAGAGCCCTCGGCCTTCGCTACAGGATAAGCATTCTGCCGACCACTATTGTCTTCATAGACGGAGACGAGATGGAGAGAGTACCCGGATTTCATGTTGAGGAATTAAGGAGACTAGTGCAGAAATATAGTTTTTGATACGTGTGATGATGTCACTCTGGCTAGACATTGTCTAGAGTTTGTTTATTTATATTTGCTGCTTTTGTTGCGTTAATCCTTTGCTTCTGTGCTCTCATTGGTAAACTGCGTATTTATGGAATAGCAGGAAAAAAATATGGAATAAAATTTTGTGTAATAAAAAATTACGGAATGAAACTTTGATGTTATTGATTAAGGTTACAGAATGATATAATTAAAAGCTATTTTAAAATATATTTTTGTATATATTAATCCTATAAAAATTTCTTATTAATTATTAGAAAGATAACATGGTAAATAACTAAATGAGAGGTATGTTGTGTTGTTTTTTAAATTGTTGTTGAAAATATATTCTTTGGTTATCTAAATTAATAGAAGTTATTTGGTCCGTGTAGTGGATATGGAATGGAATAATGCTACGGTAAACTTGACATGAAAATAGATGATGAGTGGTGTTGCCATAGTCATAGATGTATTATTGGTGTGTTGAGATGGTGAGAAATTTATGATAATGGAGGTACCAGATTAACAATATTCAGACTAGCGAATATAAAATAGTTATAAAGTTTATTATTCAATAATTTATAAAGTTTTTATTTGGTTATGTGTTGATGGTATAGAGCTTCGAAGCATCGGTGATTGTGCACAGTTTATAATGGATCATGATTTGCCAATTGTCGGGAATTCATATCGAGGTTTGTTTTTCTGCACAATGTGATTTATACGGTTGTTTGATTGTCTTTATTCTGATAAGTTATGAAAGTAATTTGCTTATGTGTAGGACCGAAGACTCAGACTGATTTCCACATGGATCAGATGATACCAGAACATGGTCTAAGTTTATTTTACAATAACATACGAGTTTTGTGATGTAATATGGAATTTACTCTAGAGTGTTTTAAAAATTGTGTTATTTGTTTTCTTGGGACCTTATATTTCGAATTTGGATGATAGTTGTGTTGTTTCGAATTGGATTTTTACAAAACCATTATATGTAGAAAATATTTATCATTATTAGTTTTTATACATATTTTAATGTTGCGATTAAAATCGTATTGCGATTAAAATCGTATAGCGATTAATTGTTTCTAAACACAATTCTCTATTTTCGTTCAGATTCTGAGTTGTTTCTATAGTAATATTTAGGTAATAATTAAATAGTATTTTTGAGTAACTTAGCCTGCACATGATATGATAACATGGTAAATAACTAAATATTATCAGAAAATATTTATTTATGTTTTACATATATACAAAAATTTATTAAAACTTAATATTGATGATTCCCCTTGGCTCGGATCATAGAACTCATAGACGATTCCCCTTGGCTCAGATCTGAGTTCGTTTGTTTATAGGTGCTGCTTCTCTTCTGTCAATGCTTGTTTGTATGGCTACTGTGTTGTCGAGTTGTCTCAAAATAAAACAAGAGTCAACTGACTAGATCCAACCAATTCAACAGCAATGTGTCCAAGCCGCCATAGAATGTGATGACAAACCTGTATCTGGTCTCGAGGTAGAGATTACAGAAGGCAGCAAAAGGGGTTGATATGAGTACAAATCCATTGACAAAATAGTTTTTTTTGTTACTAGTCACACCAAGGAGTTTAAAACCTCACATAATTTTTGTAGTCAACCAAATATAAAATGAATCAAGTAGAATGATCTTTTAAGCTAAATATCTATACCGTTATTCTAAGCATTATGCCAACGCAGCAAGACCATAATTAACTTTACTTTTGGTTCTTGAATACAAAGCGTTACAAGTGTTTACAACATGACTCTACCAAGTTCAATCACAAACACAACACCTTTTTGTGTAGCTTACTTTATTTGTTCTCCTCACCCACTGTAATATCGATAATCAAATCCAGCAAAATCCTATAAAACATTACTTGGCACTTACCCTAAATCACGGAATCTCATCCCTAGTGAAACCATCGAATCAATACCAAATCATAAGCCGATCAAGGAACTTTCCAAGACCCATTGAAATCAGCAATCAGGCAATTCATTTAGCACAATCATATGATCCTTCATAATTCAATAATGGGCCGAAATTGGGCTACAACAAACCACGTAAGGCCGTAACTAATATTTACGTTTTCTTTTCACAAATTGATAAAGAAGATAAGAACAGATTTTTTGTAAGTTTCAACTTTTTCACAATTAATTATTGAAAGATAAGAATCTCAGATTCTCCTTTCACAACGGGTTTTGGATGGATTCAGCAAAGCATAGAGGATCTACATAATTACTAAAAATCAATGTAGCATTAATTAAAGAACAAGAGATTAAAAAAAGGAACAAAATCCTTGATCTTCTGAAATATGTGAGTCCAAACTATATTTATTCATTTATTGTTTGATCTGATCTGAGCTTTGTCTGAATTTCCTCTTTTTCAGTTTCCTCTTTTCACCAAATCTGAAGATGAAATCTTTTTACTTACCCCACAAGTTACAACAACAAAAAAAAAATAAAAAAAAACATCATCAAAATTAACCAATCAATCATACTTTTCTCTCCATGAATAAACAAGAAAGAAGATCCAAGAGATGCCTAAAGTTAAGTCTCCAAGAGCTTGTTTAGGCCATTCATAAGCAAGATCTTCGATTTTCCACTCGAACAAAACCCTCCAAGAAGCCATTAACACGTAGAGAATCACAGACCCACCAGCAAAGAAGCTATGAAACTCTCTGTCCTTAACAAAAGACACCATGAAGAGTACCAAACCAATGGCAAAGAGAAGCAAACCAGAGAATGACTGAGATATCTGTATGAGTAGCTCATCGTGTGGCGTTGATCCTTTCAGTTTGCTAGCAATCTCACTTCCTGGTCCAAAGATGGAAGCTTTGTCTGTGTAGAACATCATTAGGGTTCCACTAGATAAAGCTATAACCGAATGGAGTATACATATTACACGAAACAGAGATGGGTTCGTCGAAGTTGTTGCTGTAGTCATGAATGGAGAAAAGAGAAAGACTTAGTTTTTCTTGATGGGTTTCTCCAGAGGGGAAGTTTTTGTTCACGGGTTGAAGTAAGCCAGATTGAGGATTTTGCTTTGTTTGGGAAATCAATGAAGGACTTTGGCTTTTGGGAAGAGAGAAGATGATCTGATTTGGAGATTTGGACTTTGATAGATTCCATGATTTTGATTTCTTTAATCTTTATATATATATATACTTTTTAAAATAATAATTCTATAGGTTATTGGTTTGATGTGGGTCACTCTTTTGGACAATTTCATAATCCTTTTTCTTCTAGAAAAGCTAGACAATTTCAATTCCCACGTCTTAACTAATTATGATTTATGATTAAATTAAAATTTGAAATTACTTACTATTGTTTATGATAGGAAAAAATTATTGGATTGCATTTTATATTATTCTTTTTATGTGAAATTTGAGGTGGAGAAATAATTGAAAGATTCTAGGCAAAAATACAAAAGTAGAATAATTGAAAGTAATAAATCTCTGTGGGGTCGAAATCGTATCGGTATGGACTCGGTTTGTGGAGCTATATGATATAATAAATTTTCACTGTGAACTATATTAAAAGAGATAATGGATTAGAGTTTGGATTTGGACTTTTGTAATATCTTCTCTTTTTGTTGAAAAATATAACTTTTGCGCAATAAGGAAAAAAAAACCATTATTTTCCTGTGTCGACATACATTGCACCAATGACGAAATTACAAAATATCTAACTGAATTTTCCTTTTTGTTTCTTTTATGAATCTCTGAATTTATGAATTATTGTTCTTTGGCTTTGGTGAGAAAACAAACAAAAACAGTAGATATATGGAAAACTATAGGTTATAGAAAAATAAAATAAAATGTATCCAAACGTGTTTTATAGAGATAGTTGATGATAACTTAATAATTTAATTATTTAAGGGAGGAAAAAATGTTAAATAAATACCGCATTGAAGATGATCATTGATCAGTTACACAATTAAATTGATTAATGCCAAGTGGAGAAGACTCCATCAGTAATACAATGGCCCCACTTCGACGTAAATATCCATAGCCGACAACAAACAAAAAAGTAACCACCGGTTTAGTTCGGTTTACTTTTATACCGAATCTCAATTTCAGTTTCTACCGTTAACCATTGCAGAACATCAAAGGAACACACTTCAACTAACATCAAGAAACAATCATAATGGTTAAAACAGTTCATATAAGAATGGCCAAAAGACTTATCAGTTAACTTAGTTAAGACGGCAAAATTTCAAAAACACCTTTTGGATCACGAGATTAGTTTCTTCTAACTATACTTCAACTGTAATAATAAAAATAACAAAAAATAAATAATTGCATCAAAAAATTAAAATCTTACAAAAGAAAAGTGGAAAAAATCTCTATCTCATGTTTCTTCCACCGGCTGAAACTTTCCGGTGACGCCTTCTTCCACGTTGTCCTGGAATCTTCTTTCCCGTGGTGGCTCTACCACCAACTGATTTTCCACGTGGCAAAGGTAGTGGCTCAGGAAGAACCCTTGAAGAAGCTCGAGGAGGTTTCATGTTCATCAAAATGTCTCTATGATAAACCTGTCTCATCAAGAACAAAGTCTCAATTTTTTTTCACTCAGAAACAACCAAACAAGCAAACAAACTGTAATGTCTTCTTGCTTTTACCTGTTTTACAAAGTTGCGTCTTTCGCAGTCCAAGAACATATTGATGCTCCAATCCACTTTCTCTCTTATCTTGTCTCTTGCAATTGCAAAACTTAGTTGATCTCTAGAAGTAAACCGATCTACTTCGTTGAACCAAACACACGTGAAGAGGTTTGTGATAGGTATGTGTTCTCTTATGATTGTACAACCTTCAGGAACATCTGCAAAGCGATTCAAAAACACTCAACTGAGCTCAAAAGACAGAGGCTATTGTATAATCTTCATATGCTTTAAAACCATTACCACTTGTTATTGGAAGCTTAGCCTCGGTATAAGGTGTTAAACCTTCCTTCTTGTAAAACTCTATTTGGTAATCAATTGAAGCATTGTCGTATTTCCTTGCAGCTTTATTCGCCTCAGCCTCGACAAACACATCAAAACGTCTGTAATGTCTAGAGATTGCGAAACTGGAATTCGTTCTCCACAAGAACCTGACCATTGAGAAGACAGATAAGGTATCTGCTTTGGCCTGAACAAGAACTTCAAAAGAGAGAGAGAGAGAAGTCAATCTATTTACCTTTCAAGAATTTGATATGGATCTACAACAAGCTGGAGCTTAGCATCAACCCATATAGAGTACCGGACATTTGGGAATAATCTATGCAATAGAAGCTTGGGAATCTGAAAGAAATGCATACACATTTTACCAAATTGGTATTTTATTACCATAAGGATACATTCAAATCTTGGCTATTTATTCTCAAGTTTTTTAACCTTTCCATTACGCCTCGCATCGGTGTAAGGGACATTATGGACAACAATGATCCTCCATAATCCCACTCTCTTGTTATCGTCTGTGTAACTTGATGTGTTCTTAAGATATAAATGCGTTTCTTCGTCAACAAACATGTAGAAAGGGATGTTCTTTCTCGCCATTTCACTGATGTTCACCGGTTCTTGAATTATGTCATACTTTCCTGAAAAAAAATACACAAAAGGTTGAAAAAAAGTTTCTTGACTAGTAAACAATACTCACACAGAAATGTTCTTTTACCAAATATCGCTGAAGCAACAATCACATCATGGGACTGGTCCAGCTCAGGAAGGATATCCTCATCGATATCAAATCCGGTTTGAAGGCCCGGTTTTGTTCCTTTGACAAAACTGCCGAAACAAAAAGAAAAGGAATCAGAAAAGTAAAGCTCCAATGGTTGGAGAAGAAACTACGGAGTTAAGCCGAGAGAAGTTTACCCGCAATGTAATGTCATGGACTCTTTAATGTCAAAGGAGTTAGTCCTCTGCTCAAGAGAAGGATAACCTCCAAATTCAGAGCCTCCTTGACCTTCTTCACTTTTTACAGGACTCTCTTCATGAACATATGTCAAATTTTTTAGCACAGGAGATTCAAATGGATGCCTTGGCATATGAGCTAAGGCCTCTTCTGGAGATAGATAGCAGACCGGACACGCTGAACATAATTACAAGCGGAAAGGTGAATGCAAGTTCTTGTAGGAGCAGAGCAGAAACTAAAGACAGCTACAAGAGACAGAGAGAGAGCTTACGGCGTGGTCCAGGTCTTCTGAGTCCAGGTGGAGGAGGAGGAGGAAATGAAAAACTATCACATGGATGGTGGTGCGAAGTGAGGGATGGAGGAGGATGGATGATGTCTACATCACTTCCTCTATTGCCATTCCACATGAACGAATCTCTAACGTGATCATTATTAGAGTTTCCAGGATAGAAAGAAGTCAACTCTCTACTAATCGGTGTTTGGTTGCTTCCAAAATCCATCGTCTCAATACTCTGATGAATGTTGGGACTATTACTCTCTGTCAGACATAACAACCACGAGACACTATCACTCACTGTTGCATCAAACTCAATAACCATTGAAGAATAAAGACATAGTAAATTTTACCTTTGTTGATAGTGTAGGAACCCAAGACAAAAACTATAAAAGCAAGGCTGAGAAGGAGCAGCATTGCCACTCTCCTTCGACCTAAGTACCAGCAACATAAGAAGGAGAGAGATCTTTCCTTCTCTTTAGAATTTGAAGTGAGCATTGTTGAATAACCAGAAGAAGAAGAAGAAGATGATGATAGAGACTCAAAAGCTCAAGACTTTTGTTAGTGCAATGAGCCATGACTCTCGGTAACCAACTCCAAATGACATTCCAGTCATTATCTCTTAAACCCTTTAGATCGAATTCTCATATTCAAAAATAAAAACCAAAACTTTTCTTCTCAGATCTCTCACAAGCTGCAACCTAACCAAGATTTGATTCAATACACATTGCACATTGCAAGTCTATTAACAGAAAGGAGCAAGCTTTGTGATTTACCAGATTTGTTGAATCAATAAGAGACAGAGACAGACAAAAAGACCTGCATTTGCATCGAAAAGGAACAAACTTTAAATCACAACGAAAGCTAACTAACACTACAGAGGGAAAGTAGTTATCATTGGCGATCGTAAATCGAAAGAGAGAGCCCACAAATCGGAATCTGAAAGAGAAAAAGTGCAGATTTTTTTTTCAAAGAGATAAAATTACCTTTTGAAATGAATGCTAAAGTTTGTAAAATTTTCGTCTCTGGATTTTACAAAATTAATAAATGGTTTGGTGAATGCATCGCCAAAATTTTCACTGATCCCTTCGATCTGCGGAAAACATTCAGTGCAATTTTTTTTTTTTGGATTTGTCAACGATTTAGTGTATTTCTATGTTACTAAAATAAAATAAAAAATACTAATAGTTTATTACAGTGGAGATGTGTTGTGTTGGTTTATTAAAAATCAAATCAATTTTTATAATTCACTCAAAATTTTCCATAAACTCACTAAAAATCAAATCATTTCAATTTTTTTCAAATATTACATTCAATGCACCTCTCATAATTAAATTATAAAAATTTAAAGTATAAGTTTTTTAATAATTATATGAAATTGATAGATGTATCAATATAAATTTTTAAAAATGTTAGTATTTACCTAGATATTAAAATGTATTAATTATATAATTAAATGATGTAAAAATTGATTCCACAAATAATCTACCTAAACCACACTTTTTGCTGGATGAGATTATTTTTGTACTTTTTGCAAGTAAACACTCAAATTTGTATTCTTATGTTTTAAGTTTTATTCCACAGATTTCTTTGATTAATAAATATTCGTGGAATTATATTTTCAAATGTAAATCTGTCATTCTGCAAATTACTTATAAAAACCCTTATACAACTATTGACTACATAATCTTGAAGATACAATTCAGAAAAATAAAATAAAATATCACTATGTTATTTTTTAGCTGTAGCAATAGAAAAACAATTACCGCTCAATTTGCTAATCTATCTAACATCCAAAAATAATCTCAAGTAGTGAATCATTATCACTCAAATTTATGTATTTTGTCTATAAAACAAAAATCAGTTACTTTAACAGCAATATTATGTTTATACTACACTATTGTGCAAAATCAAATTTTCTTAATGTTTTGTAATATTTACTTTTGATAAAATACTAGATTATGTTGTAATAGCAAGGGAATCATAAAATTATTTATAAATTTGTAATAGTTTAATTTAAACAAAATATTTGTTATAAAATGTATATGATATAAATAACCAGTTTTACATTGATTTATATATTTTATCTTTTAAAAGAGAAATGAGTATTCATATATTAAATAGTTTTTATTTATTTTTTGTATTCACATAATATAATTTAAAAATATTTTTGTAACTATAAATATCTACTAACGAAAAAAATTTATACGAAAATATAAGTCAAAATAAGATAATACATCCATTTAGTCGGTCACAAATTTAAATTCCTTTTAGTATTTATATAATCAAAATGACTTAATTTGTTTAGTTTTCAAGATTCATTTTCAATGTTACAAAATTAAAATAGATTTATCTTTTTCATCCATTTCACAATAATCTCAAGTATTTTGAAAATATATTAGTAGAATAATTCATAAAATACTGCAAACTATCAAGCATCAATTATAAGTCTCTAACAAATCTCACCAGCTAATAAACTATCTTAACTTACATTTTTTGCATAAAATTTTTCATTAATAGATAGCTATAATTCAAAATTATTGTAGATAGATTATTTGAACATTATAAATAAATATAAATTACAGTATCTAATATATGGACATTATTAATAGAATATATATATATATATTGAGTAATTTACAATATTTTATCAAATTAAAATAATTGCTATAATATTTATATATTTCTAATTATTATATTTTAACTAAAGCAAACAAATAAATTTTTTAAATTTGAATCAGTCAAGTCATACTGACAATTCTTATAGTTTCTCATGCATGGAGGTATGTTTACATTTTTTTATTTTGGTATGTTTTTTGCTTATATATTTCGTTTTTATTTATAAAAAAAATTCGTTTATATTTTGTTTATATATTTAGTCATTTAAAAAAAGTTGTTGTATTTGATTCTATAAATTTATTGTATGTGTAATAATCAATTTGAGAATTATTAAATTTTGGAATTTTTATATATAAGACTCTAATAAAAAAAACATGAGTGTTTGGAGTATGCATTTTTTGTTTTACAATAACATTTTTCAAAAAAATGTGCTGAGGTGGATAGACTAAAATCTATCAGTTAAAATAATAAATAAATATTTAAGATATAATTTTAAAATTTTATTTTAATTAGTTGCAATACATCTTTTTCTTATATACCTCACTTTCATATTATTCTAACCATTTATAAAATAAATCACCTATTCCTGGAGTTTCACTATATCCATAAATACCATTTTCCATGGCTTTCCATGTACAGTTACTACATCTTTCAGAATCTCTCAGCGCATCATAAATATCAAATACACCTTTCTTTATATGGCCATGGTTAAATCCACAGAAAAAGAGTGTAGTCTTCTGAAAACCAACAAGAAAATTCCATTCATATAATCCACCGGAATTAAGCTCACGAGAACCTATATCTTTATCTCCAGATTTACAATGGACTCCCATAGAATAGTTATTCATATTATAAATTGAGACTTTCGCAGGATCTCTGGTAAATAGTCCATTTTGTTGCAAAGCTTCAGAACTGACCAAAGATACCACCATTATAAAGATGGTAAATATTGAATAGTTCATCATGCAAATTTGTAGATAAATATTGTATTTTCAAGAAATAAGTGATAATATTTTCTTTTTGAGAAGTCACAATTTATATGCAGTAGGATATGAGCTTCTAGAAATATAATTACTATTAGTCTATTTTGAGTATTTTAAATTAGTCAAAGTTCCTAAAAAGTTGAGATACTTAGTAGTAAAAAGAAAAAGAAAAAAGTTCTTCAATTAATCCATATATAATGTTGAAAAAAATCCAAAACCAGAATAATTCTCAAGATATTTTTCATTTAATAGACTATGATTTCTTAATATTTGTATTTTCCTAAATATACAAAATTAATAATTTAATATAATCTTAGTAAAAAAATTTAGTAAATAATAACGAACCATATAATAATATTGAAAAAAATCATAGTATTAACTTTTAAAAACAAGAAATATTCATATTGACTTTTCCATCCTTCAGATTTTTTTTTAAATTTTTTGAACCAATCAATCTTGAGGTTCTACTTTTTTAAAATTACAAAACTTAATTTATTTTTTCTAACTGCTTTTTAGTTGAATTTTTTTTTGTCTGTTTTGCACATTTTGCACCACAACAAACATGAAATTTGAAAATTATAGTTAAAGGCAGGATTTTTTTTTCCAACTAGTTAAATACATTATTGAGTGGAAAAGTACAAACATAAAAAATTCTTTCAAACGATAAAATAATGTTAGTCCAATGGTATCATTAAGATAGTTGATGTATGATTGATTATATATGTGGTACATATTACAGTGTAGCGGCTCTCTTCTTCTTCTTTTTGTGCTCAGCGGTTCTCTATAATAATACATGTGATCGTTGTAAAATTTATATAGCCGTTCTCTAAAAGGATGGGCCCAAATTTGTTATATTGTCTAAAATGGAGAAGACAAGTCTATTAAATTCGGTTGTAAGTGAAATGTAGATAAACTCCCTCTCCGAGTATTCGACAAACGAACCGATGCTGATGACGATTGATGTTTCTAATAATTAGTTTGTCATATACCAGTAGCTGTATTTCGAATAATCCGTATTTAACAAAGTGTTAGCCCTCATTTGTAATGAGTACTGGGAACATTAATACACAATAATGTATGAAATCAACTTTTTGTTTAATAGAAGATCACGGTGTAACTAAGGTTAGTTGACCATCGATTGCAATTATTGTTTTTATCAGAAAACTGTTTCTAAAGCCAGGAAGATAGAAAGATAGAAATCACTTCTTGACAAAAAAAAATTATAATTATCTTCTCTTGAGTTCATTAGTGCAGGGATTATGGGAATAAAAAAGATTAATTGTTTTGTTTTTTTGGTCAAAATAAATAAAAGAGATTATATAATAATAATTGGAGGCGAATACGAAAAGAGTAAAGACTAACGTCTTTCGTCCCAAGACGACTCGGCTTTTACTTCCGGACGACACAGAACTGTTAACACTCTCGTTACATGTACGTGAAGCATACTCGCTTATAATCCTATTTCAGACTACATAGGTTTACTCGATTCAATTTAGTAGTTGTATTTTCTAAACGCTAAATAACAAAAATTGATCATAATCTCTATGTAAAGGTTCTATTTATATTTCAATACTAATTATTTAATTTAAAGATTCTGAAAATGTTTTGATGTAGAATTTAATGTTTAGTTAGTTCTGTTACATTGTCTGTCTTTAGAAAAGTTTCCTAGAACAGTAATGGTAGGTAGAAAATCGGTAGTTTATGTTGATGATAGAAGATCTAACTAAGTATTTAAAACATTTCATAAATAAAAATATAATTTTGTATAATGTGTGTTTGCAGGTCATCATCATTCAAATGTACAATTCCATAAGAAAAGGTAAAGTTTTCTTTTACTGCTAAGATACATTTGACCAGATGAACAAAAAGGCATTATTCGTATTAGAAGAAAGATTTGACTAACTTTCTGACTACGATTATTTAAAGATTATTACGTGTTTAAGAGCGCGTGTTTTTGACGGATCAAGAATGTCTTTCGCATGTCCAGCTTCGATTTCCAAAAAAAACAAAAATCATACAAAGAGTTTAATTTATACATTGTATATTTGTATCTATATTGGACAGATTCTCTCATATTTACTGTTTTTCTTTAACTTTATTATATATATATAAGCTATTTAACTGCACCCACTACTGATAGAAAACATAAAGTGAAAATCTTTATTACCGAATGCATTTATTTTTTATATAATAAATAAAAATTTGTTTCTTTTTAGAGTTTTACAATTTTTGCAGAATTAATTCAACCTTGTGCTTCAACACACACATACACACACATGCGTCTCTCAAAATCTCTCCGCCCTAGATCCATTTCTCTCTCAAGCAGACACTGTTAAACCCCTTTTTGATTTTTCTCTTACCTTTCTCCGTTTGTTCTTTCACCAAAGCTCCATTCTTTTTCTCAATTTCACATTTGCTTCTTGGAGGGTTAAGTCCTCTCTCTCTCTCTCTCTCCAATCTCTTCAACAAAAGGTACTTGCTTTATGCAGACAAGTTGGTGGGTTCTTGAGAAGCCTGAGTCTTTTGTTCTCCAGTTAGAGTTATTAATGTCTGAAACCCTCTTCTTGATCTGGGCACATTTTGCAAATTGAGGAAAAAGAAAAATCATTTCTTTTTTTTCTATTTCTGGGTTTGACAGTGTTCTCTTAGTTCTAGGGTTCCCTTTTAATTTAGATGGTTTGGTTCTTTCAGTGTGGTCCACTTGATTAGCTTTGACAAGTGACGTTTGACTAGTTTTTGGAAGAAAGAGGAATTAAAGATTTTGATGAGTTTTTGCTTCTGTTATAGAACTTTTGTGGGTAAAGATGGGTTGTGTTTGGTGTAAGCCTTCTGCTATTGAAGACAGTAAAGATAGTCCAAAGGAGAGATTTTCAAACAAATCCTCTTCTGAGTTTAGAGCTTCGAGACCAGTTGCTTCTTCTAGAAGAGAAGAGGTTGTTAGGACAAAGGAACGGTCTGATGTTGTTAGTTTAAGGCCAGCGGTTAGTAATAGTAAGCAAGCTAATAATGTTTCGATGCATTTGCGTGGGGAGAATTTGAGTAGTAGAAGAGAGAAGAAGCTAGAGAATGTTCCAGCTTCACACTTTCCAATGGGTATTACCATAGCAAAAGCAGCTGAAGGAGAGTATGTAGCTGCAGGTTGGCCTCCATGGTTGGCTTCTGTTGCTGGAGAAGCTATCAAAGGATGGATTCCAAGGCGTGCAGATTCTTTCGAGAAGCTGGACAAAGTAATCTTCTTTTTTTCCTTTATCTACATTGAGCCTATTTGATTGCAGGAGTTACTTCTATTGGCATGTTTCTAAGTTTAGTAACAAATCTTAAGCTCCCAAGATTTGGGTTGCAGTAAATGATTCACTTTTTATGTTATGAAAGCTATTGTCACATGACCTGTAATGGTTTTGCACTTTATATAGTTGTAAGGAAAGACCTCTAATGCAGTGGTTTTGACTTGGGTTTTGCAGATTGGTCAGGGTACGTATAGTAATGTGTATAGAGCTCGGGACCTGGATCAAAAGAAAATTGTGGCTTTAAAGAAAGTTAGGTTTGACAACTTGGAGCCGGAAAGCGTGCGTTTTATGGCAAGAGAAATCCAGATATTGCGCCGGCTTGATCATCCTAATATCATAAAGCTAGAAGGCTTAGTTACATCAAGAATGTCTTGCAGCTTATATCTTGTTTTCGAGTACATGGAGCATGATTTAGCTGGGCTAGCCTCGCATCCCGCTATTAAGTTTTCTGAATCACAGGTATTGTACTTTTTGTCTGTGTTCAACACCTTCATGTTGCTAGTCCTAGTAACTGCTTTTTAGTGCAATTCTCTTGAGTTTGTGGCTTTTCTTTTCTTTGTTCTTTGTACAGGTTAAATGCTACCTGCAGCAACTATTACGCGGACTAGACCATTGTCACAGTCGTGGTGTTCTTCATCGAGACATAAAAGGCTCGAACCTTCTAATAGATAATAGCGGAGTTCTAAAAATTGCTGACTTTGGCTTAGCTAGTTTCTTCGATCCTCGTCAAACGCAGCCTTTGACCAGCCGTGTGGTAACTCTTTGGTATCGCCCACCTGAGCTTTTGCTTGGAGCAACTCGTTATGGTGCAGCTGTTGATTTGTGGAGCACAGGTTGCATTCTTGCTGAGCTATATGCAGGCAAGCCTATAATGCCTGGTAGAACCGAGGTAGATTTGCAGTTTTCGTTTGAATCTGTTCAAGTGTTTGCCCTTATATTTCGTTTGATGTCTTTTGAGTTGACTCTTGGTAATGCTTATGGTGTTAACAGGTGGAACAGTTGCACAAGATTTTCAAGCTATGTGGCTCGCCGTCCGAGGAGTATTGGGTTAAATCGAGGTTGCCGCATGCCACAATTTTCAAGCCTACACAGCCATATAAACGCGTAGTGGATGAAACATTCAAGGAGTTTCCTCAACCAGCTTTAGCTCTTCTTGAAACTTTGCTTTCAGTCAATCCTGACGATCGTGGAACTTCCACATCAGCTCTCCAGAGTGAGGTAATGGCATCTCTGTTCTTATGCGTTCACACGTAACTCATGGTCAATGCTTTTGTAACCTTAAAGTATGATTCTTTTATTTTCAGTTCTTTTCCACTAGACCTCTTCCATGTGATCCTTCAAGCTTGCCTAGATATCCTCCCAGCAAAGAGCTTGATGCGAGGATGCGGGATGAAGAAAGTAGAAGGTATGACATCATCTTTACTCTGCAAACAACTATGCTATAATGCTAGATCACGACTACTGCTCTTAACAAAGCTTGAATCGTTCTTGCTCTGTGAGTGTAGGCAAGTTGGAGGAAACAAGGACCAAAGACACCAAGAAAGGAGGGGAACTAAGGAATCTCGAGCCATTCCAGCCCCTGATGCTAATGCAGAGCTAGTTACATCAATGCAGGTTAAACAATCTGATAAAAGCTTATTATTTCTTTCGATGTTAAAAGCTTCTTGCTTCTATTCGACGTCGTTGACACTCTTTCCCATTAACGTCCTTGCAGAAAAGGCAGAGCCAGTCTACTAATAGAAGCCGAAGCGAGAAGTTTAATCCACATCCTGAAGAAGTTGCATCAGGTTTCCCAATCGATCCACCAAGGCCATCATCGCAAGCATTTGAACCAAACAGAGAATCTCAGGGCAACATTATTATTCCTCACAAGAGAGCTTCACATTCCGGACCTCTCTCACGTAGATCAGCTTCCGCAAAGGGGAGAAGGAATTACCAAGATCCTCAGAAAGTTTCATCCGTAGCTGCTGATTACTCTGCAATGCCTGGTTTTGCTGCAACAAGAACAGGCGCATCGCAACAAGAGACTTGCAGAGGAATGACTCGGCTTCCAGGTTCCTTCAAGGAAACCTCTGAAGAAGCAAACCAAGAAGAGAATGGTAGAAGCAACAAGAAAGACCCAATTCTTGTAAGTGCTCCAAAAGTCCTCCTCCTTGCTATTTTTAGAATGCTACTATTGTTGAGTAACCAACTTTTTCTTGTTTTGTGGTTAACAGCTGGGTTATGGATCAAAAGGGCACAAGATTCATTATTCAGGACCGTTGGTGGTTCCATCAGGAAACATGGATCAGGTGTTAAAAGACCATGACCGACATATCCAAGAAGCTGTGAGAAGAGCAAGAATCGATAAGGCTCGAGTTAGGAAACTTCAAGCTGAAGAAGCATCGAGCCAACAAGTCTCAACCAATCATCATCCCTCATCTGTTTCAAGCCGTTGACCATCATCTCAGAGGCAGAAAGTATATGATCAAACCAAAAAACTCATTTGCCTGAAACTTTTTAACACGGCGTATTTTGAGTGAAAAAATAATGTAATTTTTATTGATTCAAGATTATATATCAAAGAATCAAATCTTGTCACGGTTGGTGTAATGTCATATCACTTTTTTATAAGAGAGGTGTAGAAACAGGTCATATATTAACATTTAGTCGAAACTCATGAAAAAAGAACTGTTTCCCTAATAAAATTTCAGTTGATTTCTATAAATCGTTTTCTTTATCAGACTGATTGAAAACTTGTTGAAATCAGCATGCCCCACCTTCCTTACACGTGGGTCCCCCCTGCGTAGTAGCTGCTTCTTTCGTGATCCCCACCTACTGATAACTAAAGGTAGTAAAAGAAATGTGTAAAAGCGTAAATTGATTTTAAACGTGTTGCTTTTTGAAGTAACCAAAACGAGAAACGAACATAGTCTATATCACAACAAATTAGGAGATTTCTACTTTCATAATTTTAATTATGAATAATTACTTCGGGTGGAGTGTACCAAAGCACTGTAAACTAATCCATTTTTTTCCTCTCCACCACTCATAAAGTTCTGTTTGAAGCATAAAAAGAAGAAATGTCTTGTGTACATCGAAAACCTATTTTGTCACCTAATGCAATATAATTCGAATTCATTGTCCTTTTGTCCATTAGGATTTAGGACCATCACCATTATTTTTGAGTTGAAAAATCAAAAGCTTTCTCGATATTTTCACCCTCACATAGTCACATTATTACAAACTTCCATCTTTCCCTTTAAAGCTCATCATCTTTCACTTCCCAATAACCAAAAAAAAAGGAAAAAGAGAACAAAGATGAAGATGCAAACACACTGTTTCTTCATCACTCTCTTCATAGTTATCTTCATCTCTCGAGCCACTTATGCTTACAGATTCAAATTCGATGGTTTCGGTGATAGTGCTGAATCTTCCCGTCTCTTCTCGTTCCATGGAGACGCAGAGTATGGTCTTGACACCAGTGGCACGAAACGTTCTGGTGCACTCGCATTAACCAGTGACAAAACTCCATTCTCTCATGGTCGAGCCATTTTCAACAACCCTATCACCTTCAAACCTCCAAACAACAGTTCTTTTGTTTACCCTTTCAAGACTTCTTTCACTTTCTCCATCACTCCTCACCATGCAAACACTAACGGTCACGGTCTTGCTTTCTTCGCTGTCCCTAGTAACGAAAACAGCGCCGGTTCCGGTTTAGGATACTTAAGTCTCGTGAACCGAACCAGCAACGGTAAGCCTAGTAACCATCTCTTTGCTGTTGAGTTCGATGTCTTTCAGGACAAAGCTCTTCATGACATTAACGATAACCATGTTGGAGTCGACATCGATTCTGTTGATTCGGTTAACTCGGTGAAATCCGGTTATTGGGTTATGACAAGAAACGGGTGGTTATTCAAAGATTTGAAGCTGACTAGTGGAGATAGATACAGAGCTTGGATCGAGTACAACAAAAACTTTAAAGTCATCTACGTCACGTTAGGGCTCGCGCATTTGAAGAAACCGAACCGGCCGTTGATCGAAGCCAAATACGATTTATCTAATGTACTTCTTGACAAAATGTATGCCGGTTTTGCCGGTTCAATGGGCCGTGGTGTCGACCGTCATGAGATTTGGGACTGGACTTTCCAGAATTAATCCCGGTTTTATTCTATTTGGGATCGGTTTAAATCGGTTTTCGTTTTGTTTGCTTCTGTTTTGACAGCTTCTGTTAAGTCATAAGTGTGGCTCCCGCTAATAATTGAAGTGAAATAAATGCTTAAGTTATCGGTTTTCAAATTTCAAGAAAAATTTTAATTTCTTGCTGTGCTGATGTTTAAGGTTCGATTTACTAATGTTGGTAAACTTATGAAAAACACTGGTAAGAATATGAACTACGAAGTCATCGTGTTTCTCTTATGGTATTTTGTTCATAATATCGTTAACCTGAACACAATGTGACAATAATGAACCCTTCTTCAAACTCCAGAAAGCATATTTCGTAATTAATTTTTCAATGTTTTGACTCAACCTTTTAACTTGTTCACTGACCATATGTTACAATCTACTACACCATAACGTTGTTAACATATGTTATCAGAGTCAAGTTGTTAAGATAAGCTCTTCGGGTATAACAGATAAATGTATATGGAGCAATGGGCCAGCAACCTCAACTTAAGCCCATATAGCAGATTCCACTGCGATCAAAACTTGCAACGGTATTGACTAAGCTAGGACAAAAGCTGTGTGGGATTAACATTATCAAGCATTCACTTGAGGAACAGATTTACCAATCTTCAAGACATGGATCAATGAGCTGACATGACAGCTGTGAAGAATATTTTAAAGGATATTCCATCGGGCTAGCTAGTTCTTCTTGTACATTGCTCCTCTTATGAGTATAAGTATATTGTTGGTGTAATGTTCTCAATTTGATGAAAACCAGAATGAATCTTGAAAGATATAAATCGCTTTTCATCCTTTCTTGAGTTAGCGATTTTGCTTTCAAAAGTCAATCTCTAATGCTAACTATCTTGCGAGGCCAACATATCAATTACCATGTCATCCTTGTGTATCACACAAACCAGCTCCACAGTAACATATTACCTCATGAGTCACCTGCAAAATCTTGAGCTTACACTTGCTCCATTCTCCTCGAAGTGGTAACATTTTCAAATTCATTCTTGTGACAACAACTTCCATGTTTTCCAACTCTCTAGTTAAACAGAGCAATTGGAAGAGCTTTTTTTTGACATAACACATATTTTGGTTCAGCTCTTAAGTTTGCTTAAACCAAGAAATTAATCTTCTTCATATAATAGAATCATCATCTTTTTGTTTCTACATGATGCTCATCAATTTTTCAGCAATATATTTTTTACTACAAAAAGGAAACTAACAAATCACCAAATTGATTTTGATGATTGATTTTCTAGATTTAAACACATTTTTTGCAATTTTTAATTATGCAAAAAAAAAACTCACAGTTTAGCAAATCAAGTTGTAAATGATGATATTTTCTTAAATATCAACAATGGTATTATACAACCTACATCGGTAAAACCTAAAAATATCAATCTAAATGGTATTATCTAGTCTCGTATACTAGATACCTTTCCAAATGAACACTTTAAGAAATTTAAATTACAGTTCACAACCAATAAATTTAATTTATTAGTTAAAATTATAAAAACTTAAAATCTAAGAAATCATTTCGTAAAAAGAAGTATGAATTTAAGATAAAGAAGAATATAAAGTTCTTCTATTTGTAAAAAAATAAATAACTATCTTTAATTTTAGAATTAGAGATAAAGATAAATTGGACGTTATTTTACTCGGAAAAATTACTTAAAAACAATTGCTCAGAAGTATTTGAGAAATATAATCTTAATACTTTTATTAAAATTTAATTAAATTAAATTTTAATTGATAAAATATTGATACAATTATAAAGGATGACAAGTGTAAAAGAGTATCTCATATTTTTAAGAATATCATAAATAAAAACCCTTTTTCCTAATTTTCATTCTCTCTTTTTTTTCTTTTCAAAATTTTAAAGTCTATTTAATAGATAAATACATATTTAGAAACTACTTTAATCCCTTTGTTTCCACCACTCATAAAGTTGATTATTTCATAAAATTTACTCCAATTTACTCTAAATTGTTTTATTCCAATTTATTTATCAGCCTAAATCTCTTGTGCACTTCAAAAACACATTTTGTTATTTAATGCCATAATTGAAATTCCTTGTCCTTTTTTACATGTGTGCACTATTATGTAATGTACCACTTCCATCTTATAAATTTGGTCTTCACTTCATAACTTCCAAAGAAAAGAGAACAAAGATGAAGATGCAAATACTCTCTTACATCACTTTATTCATAGCTACCTTCATCTCTCAAGCTAATGCTTACAAATTCGAATTCGATCACTTCGGTCATGGTTCAGATACGTTATCGTTCCATGGAGACGCAGAGTACGGTCACGACACCGAGGGCATGATCCGGTCTGGTGCACTCTCATTGACCAGAGATAAAACTCCTTTCTCTCATGGCCTAGTCATTTTCAGCAACCCCATCAACTTCAAGTCTCCAAACAACAGTTCTGTTGTTTTCCCTTTCAAGACTTCTTTCACTTTCTCCATCACTCCTCACCATGCAAACCCTAATCCTGGTCACGGTCTCGCTTTCTTCATCGTCCCAGCTAACCAAAACGACGACGTTTCCGGTTTAGGGTACCTCAGTCTAGTGAACCAAACTAGCAACGGTAATCCCAGTAACCATCTCTTTGCTGTTGAGTTCGATGTCTTTCAAGACAGATCTCTTCGCGACATCAACGATAACCATGTCGGAATCGACATCAATTCCGTACATTCGGTGGTCTCTGAGAAATCCGGTTATTGGGTTATGACAAGAAACGGATTGTTGTTTAAGGATTTGAAGCTGAGCAGTGGAGATAGATACAGAGCTTGGATCGAGTACGACGACGACTATAAAGTCATATCCGTCACGTTAGGGCATGCGCATTTGAAGAAACCGAACCGGCCGTTGATCGAAGCGAAATACGATCTGTCCGATGTACTTGTCGACAAAATGTACGCCGGTTTTGCCGGTTCTATGGGACGTGGTGTCGAGCGTCATGAGATCTGGGACTGGACTTTCCATAATTAGAAAACCGGTTATATTCGGTTAAGGATCGGTTTAAATCGGTTTCCGTTATGTTTTGCTTCTACCTTGATAGCTTCTGTTACTGCCTCCCGCTAAAAATTGAAGTGAATAAAAAATGCTAAAGTTAAATTTCTCTGCCTATAAAACCAGAGACTTAAAATACATAAATGTTCTCGAAAATGCAGAGTAATAAATAAATAAAACCCGAAAGTTAATTTCTTATTGTACTGATGTTTAAAATTCGATTATGAAGTTTGATAAAATGTGCTTATAATAACGTAAGATGATATTTTGTTCACTGACCATATGTTCAGATAAAACTGTGGTTATAAGTCATAACTACGCTTTCTCTGTAAGCTAAAAGCCTAAAAACTGTCTGATTGTAGAATAATTCAGTTATGTGTTATTTCTTGCGCTCCAAGCTTTGTCTGTCATAAATCTAAATTATGATCTTATACACATGCCATCACCTTGTTCATCTACATAAGATATGAAGATCGGTTTTAAGAATGGTGTGCCGCAAAATAATTAAAAAAAACACCAAATCTCAATTTCTCGAAGTAGCCAAAGATCTAAACATGAAACATTTATTCATTGTAAACGTTTTTCTTTCGTTGTATTGATTTTTTTTATCTCTATCAGAGAGATAGAGAAAATATTAGTTTAAAGATAAAAAAACAAAAAAATAGTGAGTCTTCTCTGGCGTCCATTTGCCATTATCTAATTTGGCCATTTGATGTTTTGAAGTCAAAGTTGCTGGCTTTTGTCACTATATATAACATAACACCATCACTTCCAAAATACAAAACAAAACACATCAGAAAGAAAAATAAACACATTATGCACATCCAAAATATCTGTATCGTTGGTCTGTTCATAGCTTTGTTCAGCTCTCAAACCATTTCCGCCGTCAGATTCAACTTCAACCATTTCGACGGAACAAGTCTAGTCTTCGTCGGTTACGCCGAGCTCGGACCAGCAACCGATGGCATGAGCCGGTCAGGAGCTCTCTCCATGACCCGTGACAATATTCCATTCTCACATGGCCAAGGTCTCTACACGGATCCAATCCCATTTAAATCCTCCAACAAGACTTCTTCTTCTTCTGTTTACTCTTTCAAAACATCCTTCACTTTCTCCATCACTCCTCGCCGGTCAAACCCTAACCCCGGCCATGGTCTTGCCTTCGTCGTTGTCCCAACCATAAACTACGACCAAGACTCCACCCGTGGCTTCCTCGGTCTAGTTAACCGTACAACCAATGGCAATCCGAATAACCATCTCTTTGCCGTCGAGTTCGATGTTTTTCAAGATAAACGTTTTGGTGATATTAATGATAATCATGTTGGTATTAATATTAACTCTGTTAGTTCTATGGTTTCTGAAAATGCTGGTTATTGGATTCAGACAAGAACCGGAGGGAAGAACCAATGGTTGTTTAAGGAAGTGATACTAAGCAGTGGAGATAACTATAAGGCTTGGATCGAGTATAAGAATAGTAAGGCCAGTGTTACGCTCGCACCTGCTCATATAGAAAAACCGAAGAGGCCATTGATTGAAACACAAGTGGATCTCTCTAAGGTGGTTCTTGACACAATGTATACTGGTTTTGCCGGTTCGATGGGTCGTGGCATCGAACGTCACGACATTTGGAGCTGGAGTTTCGAGAACACCGCCAAAAACAATTAATCCGTTTTAATTCAGTTTGATATTGGTCTGGTTTGCTTAGGTTTATGTTTTTTTTTTGTGTGTTATCCTTATCACCGGTTAAATGATTGTTTTGTATGATGGTTATATATATGCTGGTTAATTATGGTTTACTATTTTTTACAAAAGAGCTTTCTATTTAAACTTAAAAATAAAAGTGCGTTACAAAGCTATGACCGGTAGATCGTACAGTAATCTATAAAAGCTTTGAGAACGATAGCATCATATCATAGCAACAACAAGCAAACAAGCAAAAAATCTAGCTTGAAGATAGTTGAGGAAAACCAGTCTAGACTGGCCTCAGTCCCCAAATGTCCGTGGAGGACTAGCCTCGGCCTCTCCCTTACCCCCTGCGCCCTCCATAAGCCCGTTTCCCACGACCTCTAGGTCCTCTACCATTTAACATGGTTTACTGATTTTAAATTTGATTGCTTATTTACGTTTGCTTTTACATTTACATTAAGTTTTACATATATATCAATGAATCTAGGATATCAATAACCTTTCGTTTGTGTTTGGCGTTTACACTTCAATAAAACGTTTTACGAAAATTTAAAAATGTAGAAATTCTTTTCGAATATAATTCTCAATATAAACATGCATGAAGTATCAGTTATTCAGTTACTTTTAAAATATAAGCCTTTTGTAGTTGTACAACACAAACGAATAAATTACTTGTGAAAGAATCGAAACCCATTTAAGCCGTATGTGAAAGTACTATTAGAGACATTGGTAGCTAGACCACCATTGGAAGTGTTCTACGAGCCCTTGATCTCTCGAAGGATTTTCTTGAGAAAATGTGTACCTGGTTTGCCGGTTCAATGGGTCGGCGTGGTGAGGCCTGAGCGTCACAACATTTGGTGCAGGAATCAAGTTCGAGAAATATTAATCTGATTTACCTCGGTTTTCCCATCATTGTAGTGAGTCAGTGACTAAAGCAATGACTAATGAAAGCCGAAGTAGTATGCATGTAGAGATAGGTAACGTTTTTTTTTCTCCAAAAATTGTTACACATTTTTTTTTTAATTGAGGATAATCCCAAACTTGTGAAGAATCCCAGACTAATAATCTTTGTATGACTTTTTAGAACAAAGTATTATAGTTTCACCCAATAAACTCGAAAATGTGGATCGAACTCGAAATGTATTGGTCTCGAACCCATCCCCTACCACTCAGACCACCATATTCCAAAAGAAATTGTTACACATTCCACCAAATTAATTTGAATATGGACAATATGTAGCACAATGACGATACTAGCAAGAACAAACTACTATGATATATGTCTTGGTCTGTTGGTCATGTTACAGAGTAATTAAAAGAAATTATTAGTTCATATAAAATTAACTATATTAATCTCTTGAATGTAATTAAAAAAAAAATACTCCAGTAAATTATAAATTTTTCAAAAAACTCTATCAATCTTGAAATAAGTGATGACGGGGAGTTATTTTTTTTGTTTGTTGATAACTCAAATGCATCCCTGAATCTATGAAAAGGTTTGAGACTAAATTATAATATTTTTTTTTATGGATGATTGATTAGATTGTAATTGTATATAATTTGTTATAGAATTTAGTATGTAATTTATTTTGTAACTGTATTTGTATCTGTAAATAATAAATAAAAAATAAAAAATTCTTACAATTATATATTTTTTTATATCTTTTAAAAATAAAATTTTAGTAAAGAGGTTTTTTTCATTATTTATTTGAACTGTAACTTTAAAAATCAATATAGAATATGATTGATAAAGTTTAAGGTTATAGATAAATTTTGAAACTAAAAAAATTCCTATAGCTTAGGGAATCATCCCCTCTATCTCGTCATAATAATTGAACGACATTCTTTTGTAAACTTATAGTGAGCTAGCTTCGTAATCTAATCAAAACATTGGAAATACACGTGGCGTGTCCGGAAGCATGTGATTTTGTTTTTTCTCCTGCCATTGTCGACTTGTCTGAATCCATTCCATGGAAATGGAAACTCCCTCTGGTCATTAAATGCTCCTACCAATACATTCTCTCTTCCATTCACCAAAACAATAATACAAACAATTTTGTTTTCTTGTTATTCAAATCGTACTACAATTATTACTTTTTGTTAGGTCTTCAACCATTTTGTTATTTGTACTCACTCTCATCTTATATATCTTTTTGGTTATTTATCAACTATCGCTATATGTTTATTTGTTTTTGTTTTTGTATATGTGCATGCTTAAATTCGTAATATAGGCTCACAAAAATGTATACCCTTAGAAAATGATTTGGACCAACAAACATTGTTTAAACAATTCCCTGAAGATAATTGGCTGTCTTTCTAATATCAGGTTTAATTTAGCAAAAACAATTAATGGGATGACATAATTCAAGAATAAAAAGGAAAAAAACTTCAACTTTTTTTTTTATTAACATGATATAGATTGGAAAATTAGGCAAGAAAACCAAGGAGAAACGAATGAAATTAGAAAAACTAACCATGAATATTAGTCATGATATTATGCATTTTTCTTAAATATTTGCCACTCTCTCATGTAAAGATTTTACCTTTTTTCATTTTCTTTATTTAATATAATTTTCTCCTCTTATATTAGTTCAATTTAACATTCATAAAAAAACATAACATAACATATTTGAAATTTAAAACCGAACATTCTATAGAAAAGCAGATATATAGTTATATACTATTATATTTACTTATGTAGTAATCCTATAAGCCATCCATATTAAAATATAGTTTATATATGTTATTGCAAATGCGTGAAAAATTAAATCATATTTAAGAAAACAGATAGAAAAAGAAATATAAATGTTGTTCAATATTTCTGGCTTGGGTTTTTAATCCACACTTTACATTTATTTTATATGAAATTTTATCAACTAATTATGAGGATACAATGGTCAATTTGTAGGCAAAATAGTGGTATTTTGTAAGAGAATAAGGAATAGCGGTATTTTTTGAAACTTATGCACAAAATAGTGGTACTTATGCAAATTCTCCACTAAAGGTTTTTATCATTATTGACCCTATCTGTTAACTTATTTATACATTTGGTCCAAAACCAGACGAAAGAGAGTTCTGCCTTTTACTTACGTTCTGAAATTCCTAGGTCGTCATTTCACCACGTTGCTTGCGTGGAAAGAGAAGCGAGGATTAACGAAAAAGCGTGAAAATTTAAATCAATTAAACGTGAAGTTAAAACCGTAGGCCCAAAAATACATATATTTTTTTTTTTTCTTCTTTCCTGAGAATTTAATTATACGAGAAGCTGATGCTTTTTCTACAAATTAAAAACACGAACTGTGTGCTTGCGATGTGTGGTTCCATTTTCTCGGTGCCTCTTAAACCCAAACACTTCTTATCTTCTTCTTCTTCTCCTCCTCCTCCTCCTCCTTCAAGTGTTTAGTGGCCAAGAAGAAGCTTCCTCTTGTTTGTCTCTTTATGTCATCAAAAAGTTTGCATTTTTATATCTGATTTTGGTGTTTTCTGCTAAAGGGTCCTTTAAAAATCATTACTTTCTATCTAAATCTCTTTGCTTTTTTCCACTCTAGCTTAGGTTATGTTGAAATGGTTGCTGCTGGAGTAGTGAAGTGTTGGAGAATCCGGTTAGCTTTTGGTTGATGGTTTTAAGCTAATATAAATCATACATGGAGGGTTCTTCAGAGACTAACTCCAGAGGATTTAACAACTCTGGGGTCTCAGAGTTTTTACCAGCTGAGAGAGTCAGTACAGATCGTTATAAGTCGTTGTCTCACATTGGTTATGTTAGAAGCTTACTTGGTGGTTCACACAAAGAAGATAACTTGAGAGTTGATGATGATGACTCTATCGTGAGAGCTTTGAAACGTGAAGACGTTAGCTTGCGTCAGTGGTTAGACAGTCCTGACCGATCAGTTGACGCGTTTGAGTGTTTTCACGTTTTCAGACAAATCGTTGAGATTGTGAATGTAGCTCACTCTCAAGGCATTGTTGTTCATAATGTTAGGCCGTCATGTTTCGTTGTATCTTCTTTTAACCGTGTTTCGTTTATTGAATCGGCTTCTTGTTCGGATTCCGGGTCTGATGAGGAAAAGCTAAAGGAAACAACAACGAACTCTCGAGAGATTGGTAGCTCGAGAAAGGAGGAGTTTCAAGAAAAGAAGCAAGCTTTTCCTATGAAACAGGTTTTAGCAATGGAGATGAACTGGTACACAAGTCCTGAAGAAGATGTTGGCTCTGCTAGTACTTATGCTTCGGATGTTTACCGTCTTGGTGTTCTTCTCTTTGAGGTTTGTGAATAAGAGATTGATATATTGTGTGTTTTTGAGAAAAAAATTGATATGATTAATGTTAGTTGTTGTGCAGCTGTTTTGCTCTGTCTCCTCCAGAGAAGAGAAGTCAAGAACCATGTCGAGCTTAAGACATCGTGTTCTTCCACCTCAGATATTGCTCAACTGGCCTAAAGAAGCTTCCTTTTGCTTGTGGTTACTGCATCCCCAGCCTACCTATCGACCATCGATGAGGTAGTTTGATTCTCTCTATTTAATGTTTTAGTTTCATTGAGTGAAGTTCTTTTCTTACAGAGTCTTGTCTCCTTTATCTTTACTGGTGCAGTGAATTGCTACAAAGTGAGTTTATCAATGAACCTAGAGAGAATCTGGAAGAACGTGAAGCTGCGATAGAGCTAAGAGATGGAATCGAGGAACAGGAATTACTGCTTGAGTTCTTGTATCTGATTCAACAGAGAAAGCAAGAAGCTGCAGACAAGTTGCGTGATACGATTTCGCTGCTTTCTTCCGACATTGATCTAGTCGTAAAGAGACAGTTGAGCTTGAAGCAAAAAGGGAATGATGTCCCTCCGTTCTTGCTCTCAAGAAAACGGATTAGAAAAGGAGCTGAGGGAGTTGCAACAGAGGAAAATGAGGATAATACCATTGATGAGGAATCTAAGCTTGATGATACTCTAGAAAGCACACTTCTTGAAAGCTCTCGGTTGATGAGAAATTTCAAGAAACTAGAATCAGTCTACTTTGCAACAAGATACAGACAAATCAAGGCTGCTGCTGCTGCTGAAAAACCGTTAGCTAGATATTATTCGGCCATGAGTAAAAGTTCAGAGAAAAGTTCAGTATGCAACCCAACACAACCACTCAAAAACCTCATCAATGATTCTAGACAAGGCGGGTGGATCGATCCATTCCTAGAGGGTTTGTGCAAGTACTTGACTTTTAGTAAGCTCAGAGTGAAAGCGGATTTGAAACAAGGAGATTTGTTGAACTCGTCTAACCTTGTTTGCGCAATTGGGTTTGACCGTGATGGGGAGTTTTTCGCCACGGCTGGTGTCAACAAGAAAATCAAGATATTTGAATGTGAGTCGATTATAAATGATGGCAGAGACATTCACTACCCGGTGGTGGAACTAGCTAGCCGGTCGAAGCTAAGTGGTATATGTTGGAACAGCTATATTAAGAGCCAAATTGCATCAAGTAACTTTGAAGGCGTGGTTCAGGTTAGTTCCGCTGTTATATAAGAAAGAAAACTCTAACTTTATTAATCAAAGTCAGTCAGAAACAACACAAAGATTTACTGTTTGTTAGGTATGGGATGTTGCAAGAAGCCAGTTGGTTACAGAGATGAAGGAGCATGAGAAGCGTGTATGGTCCATCGATATATCAACAGCAGACCCAACATTGCTAGCAAGTGGTAGTGATGATGGTTCTGTTAAGCTATGGAGTATCAATCAGGCAAACTTCCAAACTAAACCAACATGTACTTTAATTAAGATTTCTCGGAAATGTGAGAATTTAGTTCTTGAGGGAAGTATGTTGACGGTTGAGTTTGTTTTCCACTCTTTCAGGGGGTTAGTATTGGAACCATCAAGACTAAGGCAAACGTATGTTGTGTCCAGTTTCCATCAGAGTCGGGTCGGTCTATAGCATTTGGTTCAGCTGATCACAAAGTTTACTACTATGATTTAAGGAACCCCAAGCTTCCACTTTGCACAATGATTGGTCACAACAAGACCGTGAGTTATGTCAGGTTTGTTGATTCATCAACACTTGTGTCTTCTTCGACGGATAACACTCTGAAGCTATGGGACTTATCGATGTCTGTTTCCGGTGTCAATGAAGCGCCTGTTCACTCATTCATGGGACACACTAATGTCAAGGTACCTATTATTCGAACTTTTCTTCTTTGGCTTCATTTCAACTCCGGCTTCTTTATATAATAAACACATTTTTGTTCTTGCAATTTTGTGAAGAACTTTGTCGGATTATCAGTTTCTGATGGCTACCTAGCAACAGGCTCGGAGACTAATGAGGTATGTCTACTCTCACTTCAAAGATGTACATTTGATCTGATTTGCTGCATAAGGACGAACCTAGTTTTTTGCAAATTGGAGGAACTTCATATAAACGTAACTTTGTGGTGGTTCACTTGACAGGTTTTTGTGTACCACAAGGCATTTCCAATGCCGGTTTTGTCATACAAGTTCAACAATACAGACCCCGTGTCGGGGCTCGAAGTAGAAGATGCCTCTCAGTTCATATCGTCCGTCTGCTGGCGCGGACAGTCTTCAACCTTAGTCGCTGCAAACTCCACTGGCAACATCAAGATTCTGGAGATGGTATGAACCAATGTGACTCAGGGAAAAATGGTAATTTTCAGAGGTTTCTCATTCTTGGTTTGATTGGTATAGGAAACAATTTTGGGAGGAGAGAGCAGGAAAAGTGGAAACACTGTTGCTACTATAGAATTGTGTATAGAAGAATATATGATCTTTGTATATGTATAGTACTTATTTAAAACCCTAATTAAAACAGCAAGTAACTTGACATACAAGGAATGTTTAATCCCTTCAATCTCTGTGCATTAACCTCCAACGGCAAGTTGATTCTATTCACACTGATTTTTTCCTGATTTAGCTTCTGCAACTAACCTATCAACAAGCCCCTTGAGCCTCTCAGCCCCTGAGCCAGGTTTGATCTTAGCTACGTCTTCGACAACCGAGCACTCAGGTTTCCCACCGCACCACCCACCAGGAGTGAAACTGCTTTTGTTCGTCCGCTTAAGAAGTTCCTCATCGATCTTATCCAAAGCACTGTCATTTCTCCTGAATTTTCTAGCAAACGCAGCACCGCTCGCAATCATCGGTCCCATGTGTTTTAAGGACAACAAGCGAGGATGCTGCCTTGGCGGTCTGTGCCACGCGATGTAGTGAAGATCATGGTTCACCGTGGTTTTGGAGAACTCAGGCACGTTACATATGACCGTGTGGAAGTAACTTTCAGGAGAAGAAACAAAATTGGTGTAATACATGAGTAAAGTTCTTGGTAAATTGTCCCAACCCCAAATGGTATACTCCACGAATGAGCGTGAGAGAACCATCCAAGCTGATCCTGCCGCCAAAATGTTTCAAAACTTTATTGTAACAAGAACAGAGTAAATATGTTTTTAACTTCAGGGACAGGAGAACAATACTGACCGGCATATAGCTTAAACGCAGCTGGTAAACTTCGACGAGGCCTGACCCATAAAATGTCTGATTTGTTAAGCATGTAGAGTCCAGGATCAACCATTATTGGCATTGCCCGCCTCTCGCTTCACCATCAAGAAACATTAGGTTTAGCTAATGAAAACTAAAAAAGATTTTAAGAAACTGACAAAGAGAGAAGAAAGCTCACTTTTTCCAACCTAAGTTACTTGTGTGTTCGATAAAGTTGAGGTTGCGGTCCAAAGTTGAAAACGTATGTAGCAGATCTAGAACACTGTTTGGTCAAACTCAACAAGAGGAAGATCAAGAAAAAAAGGGAAGAAAGATTCGAAGCTTTTACCATCTTGAGTCACAAGGGGATAATCTGAAGCACTGAGATTGATAAACCAATCCCAATTAGGGCTTCTCTTAAGAAGAATGGCACATGCATGAAGAGTATTCGCCACCATTGTTGGTCCGGTATAAGTCACAAGATTAGCTTTGGTTATCATATAGACATTCCCTATCTTAGAATACATAGAGTCGTTATCAATGCGAGAAGCCAGCTCTAGTCTCTCGTCAACGGGGGATTCAAGATCCAAGTGAACAATGTATTGGTTTCTTGGATGGTACAATGCTCTAAGAGTTCTCCAAAGGCTTTCAAGATCTCCTTTAGATCCCGAAACAAGGTAAGCGAAACGTGGGAGCTTGTCCTCTTCAACTTTGGAACCAGCTGTTGCGAAATGGGGGATACAAGTTTCATTGATTGGTGGTCGAAGTGAAGACATTAGACCCATGTTGAAGGAAGTTGCGATGAGGAAAACGCAAACAAAACATGTTATCACAAAAGAGAATACCCATTTCTTCTCCATGTTTGCATACCCCATTGAAGAGAACTTGTGACCATGAGACATAGACTTGACACACAAACAAACAAAAACTCAAGACTTTTGCCTGATTCCTAAAACCTCCTCAGCAAGTCTTCTTCTGCAAGTACAACAATTTAGAAATCTTGAAAAATCTAAACAAAACCGGTATATTTTTTTATTTCAGCTCAATCTTGGTTTAGGCCACTAACATCATCACCACTATTTTCTATCAAACAAATCAAGATTTGAGTATTAAAAATCGTAAGATAATGTTCTTGTCTTCTAAAACCGAGGAACTTAAAAGAAATTGAAGGAAGAGAGATTGAAACCTGGATTTTTCTTGTTTATCTGTATTGGTGCAATTTCTATAGACAAAAAGAGAGAAAGAACAGAGGATTTGATACGTTTGATGAAGTATATAGACAGTTAAAAACACTATTTTGTCGAGTAAAACTATATAGAAATGATGAAGAGAGAATGAATTATGAAACTCTTCCAAAAACGAAAGACAAAACTTTTTTTTCCTAAAAAAGATGATAGAAATTCTTAGAGGTTATAACCAATTATTTTGAAGCTACAATACGAAATCGAGTTTTCTTTTTTGAAAAATAAATCCTATCTTTCGCTCTCTCGTCACTAAATTCTTTTTCTTTATTCTTGCAATGGAAAAACGATTAATCAAGTAATTTAAATATCTGCATAAGAAACCAAAAAAACAAGAAAAATAAAACCGTTTTGTTTGCATAGATGTAATGTATGTAACTATTTTGGCGTCTTTAGTACTCCATGTTATCGTCACTCTCTTACGTAGTCCTCTTACATCACAAGACACAAACAAAGCTGAGATAAAACCCAAAATGAAAAAAAAAACAAATGAAGACGGTTGAGATTCCATGTAACATAATCTGACGGATGCTATAGAGTTAGTGTCTAGATGTGAGTATAGCAGATTAAGTCTTTATTAAATGGATACATGTAACATATATTTGCCGTAGTCATTGGGTTATGCAGTCGTAACATACGCACAAGGAAATATGATAACAACACTTCAACAACACTAACCTATAGTTGGCTAGTTACCAATAGCATTAAACAAACTTTTTATATTTATTTTTCACTTTTCCATCATTCAATTCTCATAACCGATTGGACTGAGGAATGGTTAGCATATGTGATAAATGAATAAAAATAAAACAATTTTAGTAGTAATAAATTGCTTGCAGGAAAAACGAGTTTTTATTTTTCTTTGTTTCTGGTTGAGTTGCAATAATTAGATCCTAAAAACAAGTCATATGATATACGTATGGATCACGTTTATACCTGAAATTAATAACAAAACATTTAATTTGATTCTTGTTTAGCTAAAATGCTGATTAGTTTTAGTTAATTTAGATTTAAACATATAAAAATTGACTGTTGACTCATACCATCACAAATACTAGGTCAAGGTCAATGAGAGTAATAATATATTTACAAAACAAATAATTAAATAATTAAAGATATTCAAAGAAGAAAACATAAATTGAAATGTGAACGCAAAAAACAAGAAAAAAAAAATCTTTAAAATCTTTTGCACAGTTTACTTCTTATGGGATCAACAAAAAGTCTGAACTTCCGAAAGATCTGGTATGTTCTTCTTTAAAGCTTAAACCTTTTTTGTTCCTTTTAAGCTAAAACCCTCAAGATTTTGTCTGAATACTTGTGGGTGAATCTTGCTGATGATTGCTCTTCATGGGTTTGATATAAAGGTTTGATCTTTGTTCCTTTAAGCTAAAACCCTGATAATGTTGTTTGAACACTTGTGGGTGAATCTTGCTGATGATTGTTCTTCATGTGTTTGATATAAAGGTTTGACCTTTGTGCAGAACCAAATGAGTGGACCGGTTTTACTTGTGAAGTCAAACGGAGATCTATCATCGAGAGAGACCACGGAGGAAGAAGACTACGGTGTGTTTTCCGGTGATAGTTTACAGGGAGAGGAGGAGGAGGAGGTGGAGTGGTGTGGAGAGAGTCGTTTCTGTTTTTACTTTGTTAAGCAGTTCGCTTATGATGACCCTGAGATTAAGGCTAAGATTGATGAAGCTGATAATGAGATTTATCATTGTAACAGCGAAAGGATTCTCATTGCTAACAGATTGAAAGCTAAAAGGGTAAATGGCTAAAATAGACCTTTGCAGCCTCCCTTTTTTGGTTTTTGTTTGGTTTTTTATACGTTTTGATATCATAAGTGTGTTGAATGGTGTAGGTTGAGAGATTGTCTCTTATGTCATCACTTGATGAATACAATGCAATGTTTCCTCATCAGTCCATGGACATTGGAACAACAGACGAGGTACAGAAGGATGAAGAAATTAGCAGCTTGAGTGAAAGATTAAGTGAGATTAAGATTGAGATGGAGTTGTTGGATGCTCAAATGGGTTGTGTCCTTGATCAAAGAGACAGAGCCTTTGATAGGATTAAGTTCTTGAGGATACAACGAGACAAAGGGGTGTGTTTTTTGTGCCTTATGTCAAGTCTTTTTTCTTTCTATATTAATTGGGTTCTTAAAGATGTTATTTTTTAATCTGGTGTGTTCTGTTTGTAGAATGCTGCCTTTTTCCAGAGTCGAGTGGTCATGAAGAAAGCCATCGAATTGGCTGCTTCTGGAAATGTTAGAGATCTTGAAGAGCTCGCCAATTCTGAGGTTTGTTTTGTCAGCCTATTGGGTGTGTGTATGTATGTCTCTGAGATTTTTGAGCATTTGTTCTTATTTTTGTCCTATTGGCTTGTCTTTATAATAGGTTGATAAGTTCATGTCTCGTTGGAACAATGACAAGGCTTTTAGGGACGATTACAAGAAAAGAATTTTGCCTTCACTTGATGAGCGGATTAGGAACTCGGAAGGCGGTGTAGGTACTGAGAATAGAGATAAAACAGTGGGGAAAAAGGCAATAGAAGGCAAGGGGTTTAGTACTGAGGAGGAGAGTGATGATGATGCTATGGATTTTGATGTCCCGGTGTATGAGAAGCTTCAAAAGGAGGAGGAAGAGATTGATGAGGAAACTTTGAAGGAAAAGAAACGAGAAGAGCAGTTAGAGAAAGCTCGACTAGCGATGGAAAGGAAGAGGAAGCTACATGAGAAAGCTGCGGCTAGAGCTGCCATAAGATGTAAGAAGGAAGCTGAGAAAAAGCTTAAGGAGCTTGAGAAGAGAGAAAATAAGAAGAAGGCTGCGTCTAGCTCTTCTTCTCCATCAGATCGAGAGAGAACACCAGAGGAGGCATCAGAGCCGGAAAAGAGTGGGAAGGAGAAACCACTAAATGGGAGATCGCTGAATTCGAAACAGAGAAGTTTTAGGTACAGACATCACAAAAAAGGAAATGAGGCTGTCCCCAAAGCCATCTTAAAGCGTAGGAGAGCTTACAAGTTATGGGTTTGGAGTGTTTCCTCTGCTGCTATTGTGCTCCCGCTCGCTCTCCTCATTATGTTCTTGTACGTTCGGTGAGAGGAAGAAGAAATGTAAAAAAGGAGTTTTGAGTTAGCTTAGAAGCAAATGGGATTGGCAATAACATTGTGTTTGGTGTCAAAAAATTTCAAGAGTAGTCGAGTAGACATTTGCCTCCATAGAGAGAGATGTGTTTGGATCCGGTCAAACATCATGAACCGATCAAGATGTTAGACCGGCTTCGGGCCCACGAACATCTCTCCAGGGATACAAATGTCTTGACCATCTTGAAACTCATGATTCCAAATACAGACACTTCAGTTTTATATGCTTTGATCTGTTTGTTGACTTTAGGAACCAAAAAACCCACTCTCTTACTACTGAGTAGCTTCATATTGTATATACACGGAAGAGACCTTTTACATAAACAAAAAGTTGTGGATTGAAACCACTTATTACAGCAACTATTGATTTGATAAATGTGGAACAATAGTAGTTGAGTTGTTGTATACATTCACTATCTGTTTTGATTGCATCATATTCTCTGGTTAGTACTTGTGTATCCACAATTGCTTCACAAAGCACACCTTCTAAGGGACACAGAGTTTTCATATATTTATTAGATGTTGAGAAACCTTCTAGTGGAGTTAGAGGCTTCTCCTACTTCCTTAACCGAAGTTCCAGAGACGAGAAGCTATGGCTGGACTCACCAGCGTCGCTCCTCCATGGGTCGTCCTGAGACAAGCTTTCCGAACAGTAGCAGCTTCTTCTTATCTCCACACAACTCAAAATACCCTAATCACAAAACGCACTATTCTCCCTTCGTCTCCTCTCCGACATTCAGGTTCATTTCCCAATTATTAATCTTTATGTTCTGTCTGAAAATTTGTCTAGATTTTTGGATTCACCATCGTACGTTTCCAATTTGATTCAGTTTAGATATGGACAGTGACAGTGAAAGTTTATATTTTTGGCCTTAGGACATGGACAGTGAGCTGTGCTTAACTGCTTATAACCAAACTAACCGTATTGGCTTGAAGTTTGTAGTGAATTGGATTCAATCAAAAGTTGCATCTTTGATGTAACCCATGAAAAAAAATTGCAGCTTTGAGAAGATATCACGTTGCAGAAGCAATAAAAGGAGATGTAGATTCTCTCCTCAAAGGAGTTGGAGACCAAGCTGTTGCTAAGGAAGTTAAGCATATCCTTGAAATGGTATTGGGCCTATTGGCTAGTTTTCCTCTCTGTTTTACTCCATTTCCTACGAATGAGGAGAGCCTTCAGTCTCATTTCTTTATAGGCGAGACGTGCAGGTTCTAGAAGAGAAGTTCTTCACACAGACTTTCTCACACCACCTGTTGTTAAGGAATCAGTTTCAGTATTGGAAAAACTTGCTGATATTACAGTAGTTGCTCAGGGAGGTTACCCTGAGGTCAGTTTTTCATCTTTCAAGTATATTCTTTCCCTCTGAAGTTGTAAACTCAAAGCTGATAAGCTTTCTGTGGGAAACGTCTTTTGTCTCAGGCTGAGCGGTGTAGGATCTCGGTTGGACATCCTGATGTCTTAACCAATGATCCAGATATAGTTGCAGCTTTGAGGTACAACAAATTCATGAGCTCCTGAGTTATGTTCTTTGTCCGAGTCTAAGTATGCTTCTGTTATCTTTTTCCAATTTCTAGTATCACAGGGAATTTCGGATTTCAAGCTTATTCTCATGGTGACTTCCTCGGCGCTATCCTTGGCACGGGAATTACGAGGGATAAGCTGGGGGATATCTTAATTCAGGTATGTCATCTGATTGATTCCGTAGAACAACATTCTTCAGCTCCATTAACAAGAACTTTTCATTAACATCGTTTCTTTGGCAATCTGACTTTGATGGGTACTGAAGGAAGATAAAGGAGCTCAGGTCTTGATAGTTCCGGAACTAGTTGACTTTATTGTTTCAGCTCTCGACAAGGTTAAACTTTTTTATAACCGGTTAACCAATATCTTGCTCTGCAGTCATCTGATCTTATCAATGAATCTTTTTTAGGTTGGGAATGTTTCTGTAACTTGTAGTAAGATACCTTTGCTTGCTCTTGAATACGAACCTCCTAGGTATGATGAACACTAACAAATAGCTTCCTCTTGTCTTGAAAAAACGTTTCTGCATTGGCTTGATTGTTTTGTTTGTTAGGACTAATTCTTTCAAAACCGTGGAAGCCTCTTTGAGAATTGATGCAGTAGCTAGTGCTGGTTTCAAGATTTCGAGGTCAAAACTAGTTGATTTGATTAGGTAAAGTATCTTCTTCTTTTCGATCTTTCATTGCTTTCTCATAGTTGCTAAATAAAGATTGGTTGTGTACTCTTCTTCTGTGTTCCCTCGCAGTAGTGGGGACGTTCGGGTTAATTGGGCAACCGTTACCAAGAACGGAACCACGGTAAAGACTGGTGATGTTGTCTCTGTTAGCGGGAAAGGGAGACTCAAGGTAATGTTGTTTTGTTGGAAATTGAGTTTAGTTAGTGATTTAGTTTTAAAAACATTGTGTATGTTAACTGTGATCCAATTGAAATCACAGATTGGAGAGATCAATGAAACGAAGAAAGGAAAATTTGCAGTTGAAATCATCAGATATCTCTAAAGAACAATGCAAGACTATATCAAGGATCTTTAGTTTCTTTTTTTTTTGTTCTTGTTTCTTATTTGTTGACGTTTTGTAGAATCATAGCAAAATATAATGCAAAGCTTTTACAAGAGTATAACATCTTATTTATTTATTTTTATTAAATAATTATGTTTGTGTTTTACATATGTATTACTCACCCACAAAACCATTACATGCATGCGTGTGCATTAAGATTTTGTATACGTGAAACCCTTACCGTATGCTATAACGGTCTCTTCCACAAAACCAAAAAAAAAAATCACAACTCAAAATCATATAACCCTCACGTTTCAATATATTTTTAAATTAAGCATACCCACAATATCCATACTCGCACTTGACTCCGGACTTACACTTCCTCGTGCATTTCCCACAATGGTTAGGGTTAAAACTAACGTACGTGCAAACGCCACCGCAACAACGCTGCCCAAAACCGCACTTGTGACCGCATCGACCGCAGTTATTCATATCACCAAGAATGTTTCGACAATGCTTCTTGCAGCAATGCAATAGACTCGTCCCGTTGTTCGCTTTTACTCCATTGCAAATGTTGTAACTCGCGACGTGGCATCTCATTCCTTTCTTGATCTTCTTGTAGTGGGAAACTAGCATTCTAGTTTTGGATGAAACTGTTACGTTTGATAGTATGGAGGGAGTTTCGTCAAGAATGTAAAACTCTGGATCTTCTTCGTCGGTAACTTCATCAGCTAAAACCGAATGAGGAGTAGATGTTGCTGTTATTAGGAAATATAGGATTAAGGAGAGAAGT
This sequence comes from Sisymbrium irio, assembly GCA_000411075.1. Taxonomy (NCBI): domain Eukaryota; kingdom Viridiplantae; phylum Streptophyta; class Magnoliopsida; order Brassicales; family Brassicaceae; genus Sisymbrium; species Sisymbrium irio. The sequence continues at coordinate 276,193 of KE154381.1, read as the reverse complement.
GAGGTGGCTTTAATGAAAGTATTAGGGATCTTGATGACCATTTTGTTTTTAAGTAAAAGTTAGCCAAAGAGAGTTTGGCTTTGGAGCAGAGAAGAAGCAAGGAAAGGAAGAGTGGGACTTAAGAGAAGATCTGTGTTCTTGCGAATGAATGGGTATTTTAAGGCAGCAAATTCATTACTGTAAATTCTGAATTTAATATATTTAAAAAAAAATTTGAAAATGTTATAGGCCATTGCTTAAAATGAATTGATTATTCCTCAAATCTAGGCTACCACAAGTGATTGTTGTCTAGATTACGTCATCCAATTTTGGATCTCATAACTCATAAGTGAAAAACGTTTTTCAACGGAATGGTTAAACAACTACAAAAGTTGTTTGTAGTAAAAAAGACGAATGGTTATGAACAATATAAACTGACAATAGAGTAAAAATAAAAGTTTAACAATTAATGATGTTATTTAGTGGTATTTTTAAAAACTAGTTTTCTTCTACTTTCTTCTAAATTCGAAATTTCTTCTAATCTCGTTTTGACTCCCCGCTGGTATGTTTTGGTCAAAATGTATTTCAAATTTGGGTCAATATAACTGTTCTTAAAGTATATAGCTGAATATCAAAATTTGATTGGGCGGTATGAAGTATGGAGTACATTCTTATGATATACTATAACTGATTTCACTCGAACCCATATATCCAACGTGCATGATTAATATCGTAAAGGAAACATTTGCAAATTTTTAACTAATCTACTTTAACACTAATTATGCTTATCAAATTTACTACCTACTTTTTTTCCTTTCAGCCACTATTCATTTTTATTCTGTCACTATATTGGTTGATATCTTCTTCATAAATCTTTTTACCGTCAAGAAAAACAAAAAAAAAAAAAACAAAAAGCAAATCGCAGGACGTTTTATGTTTTGTTTCCTTTGTGTTTCTAATACATACGATTTATGTATCTCTCATACAATCGCAATGTATATTCTTCTATAAATGCCATTTGACATATCATTCTTCTATAAAGGTTAATTTTGTTCTGTTGTGAATAACTTTTAATATACATTAACATATGTAAATTTTGATCTCGACAATTAATTAGATTCGTCGTGACTCCGTGTAAGAAAACAATTTAAAAATGGAGTCAAACCAATCAAGATTAAGAATCATGATTGCCCAAAGCGAGAACAACACACATGACCAATAAAAAAAACAGCACAAGTGCTATTCTACGGGAATGTACATGAGTTGTCTCTAAAAATCAAAGTTTTAATTCAAACGTCGCACGTGCATATGGTGACGGTGGAACAAACTAGATCCTCCTTTTTTGGCACTAAAGCCGGTAAGAATAACGTAAGGGTTACGCTTACTGCGCAACCGAACCTGGCGACTGTAATGTGCCATCTCTCTACGTGTCACAGTCAACGTCCGTGACAGTCGTATCGTCACCGTCTACGTTGATTACTTTACTCGGTCCGTAAGCTCCATAACGTTGAGCCGTTGACCATAAACGTTTTTTCAGCTCCATAACAGACAATGATCATGATTGTTCATTAGTTATATATTCTGGTCATTGAATGATTTGATTCCTAACTCTGTTCCGCACATGACATGCTAAAGGCTACTATAAGCTTTATAAAGCCTATGCGTGTTGACAAAAATATAAAATACGCATTGACAAGAAAAGAAAACAAATAAAAATCATTACAACAGCTTATGTGAAATACTAAAATTTTACGCTAATCGCATTGGTTAAGTAATCGAAAAATTGTCTTATTAACTGAAGCTAGAGATGGAGTCCCATATAAGTGTGCGACTCCACGTTTGATTACTATTAAAGTAAGGGTAAGAAACCAGCTTTTTTCTAACATCTAAACTGAAATGAAGTTGAGAAATCAATTTACCACATTAGTTATATTCTATGAATCAAAAGTTAAAGATGATGATATATATCATCCAAAGCCAAGAACAAGCAATAGACGATAGGATGACCGGCCAAAATGCAAGAAACATATCTTATAATCTAAAACAAATATACATTAATATTATAGGAGTAATCTGCAACATAATAATCAAATATATTCGTCTTATTAACCGAAGAAGCCAAAGATGAAGTCTCATTTTCACATGTAAATTAGGGACTCCACATTTTGATTACTATTAAATTAAGGGTTAAAAAACTAGTTTTTAAAAAAATTGTAAGAACATGCAACATTATAAAGCGGATGAAATATATAATATAATATAGTCTTCCTTTATCCTCCATATGAATACTAATAAGGTTGAGAAATAACGTTAAGAAAATAATAAGAATAAAGTTGAATAATCACTTCACCACACAAATTATTTTCTAAGAATCAAAAAGCAAATGTCAAAGATGTATATATCATCTAAAGCCAAGATAAGTAATAGACAACAGCATGATAACTAACTAAAACCAAAATACAAGAAGCAGATCTTATAATCTAACACATAACTAAAACAAATATGCAGTAATATCGTACGCACAATCTGTAACATAGACTCACAAGTCACAATATGACTCTTTTAGTGTAGCAATCACACGATCGTATAACGAATCTATCTTTTTTCTAACATATTACAAACAGTTTAAGATCATCCGTTGATCTTTTAAATACTTTAAATCGGACGGTCG